>CM050171.1:82371555-82829055 GCA_027410445.1 Discoglossus pictus | reverse complement strand
CATAGAGGTTTTATTTGGTGTGACCATTGAATAACCTCAGAGTAATATCCACTTTGGTATTCTCTATCTATACCCATCCCTGCACGAGCCAACTTTATATTTTTAATTGCACGGTCCTCTTTATATCGTTTGTGGAGCGCTATAGACATAGCAATCAACCCTTTTGGGAAGTTGCTATTACTTACCTGTCCAAGGAGGAACAGATTTTTTTGAAAATATATACACTTTCAGATAGTTGTTTATCATAGTTAATTACTCGAACACTGACTAAAGTCTGTGCACCACAGCACGCCGGGTGTATCTCTCAGTCACTGCCCCTCTGAGCTCTATCAAGTTCATGTTCAGTGCTTCAGTGACCTCATCTATCCATCTCTGCCTCTGCCGTCCCCTTCAATCTTTCCCAGCATCATAGTATTTTCTAGGGAATCTTGCCATCTCAGGATATGGCTAAAATATTTAAGCTTCAACTTCATGATCATATCTTCTAGTGAACAATTTGTCTTGATTTCCTGTAATACTGATTTATTGGACCTTCTTGCAGTCCAAGGGTCTCTAAGCAGTCTTCTCCAACACCACAATTCAAAAAGGCGTCAATTCTACAGCACTAAGACTTCTTTATGGTACAGCTCTCACATCCATATGTTACTAATGGGAATACCATAGTTCGAACTATGCAGATCTTTGTTGATAGTTTAATATCTTTACTTTTTACTAGCTTGTCCAAGCTTGCCATAGCTTTCCTCCCCAGAAGCAAATGTCTTTTAATTTCATGACTACAGTCAACCTCTGCAGAGATCTTGGATCCAAAGAAAATAGAATTTGTCACTGCCTCCAATTCTCCCCCATTTGCCAGGAAGTGAGATTGCGGTTTGCTATGATCTTCGTCTTTTTAACGTTGAGCAGCAGGCCAACTTTTGCACTCTCTTCTTTTACCCTCATCAATAAGTCCTTTAGTTCCTCCTCACTTTCAGCCATCAGAGTAGTATCAGAGGTTGTTGATATTCCTTCCAGCAATATTTATTCCGGCTTTGGATTCATCCAGTCCAGCCTTAAGCATGATGTGCTCTGCATACAAGTTGAATAAATAAGGTGACAACAAACAACATTGTCGCACTGCTTTTTCGATCTTGAACCATTCTGTTGTCCCATGTTCGGTTCTGATCGCGGCTTCTTGGTCGACATACAGATTATTTAGGAGGAGGATGAGTAGATCTGGTACTCCCATCTCTAAGAACTTGCAACATTTTGTTGTGATCCACACAGTCAAAGGCTTTAGAATAGTCTATGAAGCAGAAGTAAATGTTTTTTTGGAACTATCTTGCTTTCTCTATTATCCAGTGGACATTGGCAATTTGATCTCTTGTGCCTCTTGTTCTGAGGAACCTTGCTTGCACATCTGGTAGTTCCAGGTCCATATATTGTTGGAGCCTAGCTTGTAGGATCTTAAGCATCACCTTGCTGGCATGCGAAATGAGTACAATTGTTTGAAAACTGAAGCACTCTTTGGCACTGCCTTTTTTTGGGATTCGGATGTAGACTGACCTTTTCCAGTCTACTGGCCATTGTTGAGTTTTCCAAATGTGTTGGCATAAGGCAGGTAACATTTTCACAGCATAATCCTGTAGGAATTTGAATAGTTCATTTGGGATTCCATCACCTCCTGCAGCCTTATTACAAGCAAGACATCCTAGGGCCCATCTCACTTCGCTCTCCAAGATGTCTGGCTCCAGTTCATTGGGCAAATTATTGAGGTCATCTCTGCTGTTAAGATCCTTCCTGTATAGATCTTCAGTGTATTGCAGCCACTTTTGCATAAAAGGCGCCTTTTAGGTTCCCAATTTTCTTGAAGAGATCTCTTTTCATCGTTCATTGTAAAATGTCTCCTTGTGTCTTCTTGCTATCCTCTGGAATTCTGCATTCAGTTGGAAAAATCTTTTCCTATCTCCACTACCTTTCACGTTCCTTCTTTCCTGGGCTACTTTCAAAGCCTCATCAGACAGCCAGTTTGACGTATTCTTTTTTTCTTTTTCTTTGAGGGATATTCTTTGTTGAGGTTTCCTCGATAATGTTGCAAACTTCGGTCCAAAGTTCTTCAGGCATTTTATATATGATGTCTAGTCCCTTAAATCTATTCTTTACTTCTGCTGCATATTCACAAGGGAAATTATTTACTATGTATCGACTTGGTCTGATAGTTTCCCCTCTTTTCTTCAGTCTAATTTTCAACTTTGCAATAAGAAGCTCATGGTCTGAGCCGCAGTTAGCTCCAGGTCTTGTTTTGCTGATTCTATAGAGCTCTTCCATCTTTGGCTGCAAAGTATATAGTCAATCTGATTTCTATGTTGTCCATCTGGTGATGTCCATGTGTAGAGTCGTCTCAGAAGCTGTTGGAATAGTTGGTTTGCTATAACCAGAGAATTATCTTGACAAAATTCTACTAATCTCTGACCGGCTTCATTTTGTTCTCCAAGGCCAAAATTGACAGTTATTCCAGGTGTCTTTTGGTTCCCTACTTTAGCATTCCAATCTGCTATGATGATAGTTACATCTTTTCTTGGTGTTATTTCTATGACGTGTTGAATGTCTTCGTAGAACTGGACAACATCAGCCTCTTCAGCATCCGTGGTTGGAGCATAGACTTGGATCACGGTGATATTAAATGGCTTGCCTTGAATTCAAAATTGAAATTGTTCTGTCATTTATTGGGTTGTAACAGAGTGCTGCGTTGGCCACTCTTTGATTGACAAGGATGGCTACTCAATTTCTTCTGCGGGATTCTTGACCACAGTAGAAGATCTGGTGTGTGTCGGATGTGAAATGTGCTATTCCAGTGCATTTAAGTTCACCAATTCCCAGGATATCAAATGTTTAACCTTGTCATTTCATTCTTAACCACATGGAGTTTGCCTTGGTTCATAGTTCTAACATTCCAGGTTCCTATTCTGAAATGGTCTTTGCAGCTGCAGACTTTCCTTTCCCCTTCAGACACATCTGCAGCTGGGTGTCCTTTTGGCTTTGGCCCAACCACTTCATTAGATCTGGTGTTACTTGTACTTGCCCTCTGCTCTTGCACAGTAATGTGGTAGGCACCTTCTGACCTGAGGGGCTCATCTTCCGGTGCCATATTGTTATGTGTCTGGTTGTGCCTGTCCATAACGTTTTCTTAGCAAAGATGCTGGAGTGGGTTGCCAGTTCCTTCTCCAGTGGATAGATACATGCAAATAATATGTGCATACTGCTCTATAATTACATTTGTATGACAGAACAGACACTCCTGATTTCTGGATTTTAGACCACTTAAGGGGATTTATTTTTTCCTTATTTTTTCTTAAATTGCTGCTATTGGCTGCAACCTTAATTTACTTGTGGTTATGTCTTTAGATGCACTGCAGATCGGTCATAAATAGTAAATCTTCCTGCTCACCCCTTCACTCTAAGGCACTGGCAAATAGCAGCTGGCTGAATGCAAGAGGACAAAATGGAGAACTAGAGGTGTAAACTGGTAATTTCTAAAAAAAATTGGGGAAAATATGTATGGACTTATGTTCAGACATTACATACTTTAACTTTGCTTTATTATATCTTTAATTAAAGCCGTGCATACACCCTTTAGGCCTCTGCACCTCAACAAATCGACTAAAATAAATAATAAAAAAGACAGAGAAAACAAAAAGTATTTTTTTTATTTTTTATCATTTTTTAGTCTCCATTTTTTGGAGTTATTCACAGTTTTACATAGCCTTAAAGACTGAACAAACTTCCTTTACAAAAATCCACTTTCCTAAAGCACTATCTTTTTGGCTTTGTCCATACAGATTAACCAAGGGTGCAACAAAGAATTATTTCCTTTGAAGTTCAAACCACATGACGATTATTAGAGACTAAAAGATCAAGTCAAAACACACTATTAGAAATCAGCATTACTTATGTAAAACCCAAAAAATATTCCATAATAAGAAAAGGAGCAAGGTAGTTGAGAAAAATTGAGTTATTAACACAAAGTAAAGCAGAGACACACTTTACAACTAATGCGTTTAAAAAAAAAGAAAGAAAAATAAAAGTGTGCCAACTTGAAACATCCATAAATCAAATAAGGCTAGTTTTAAATTACTTAAGCATATTATTTTATGAAGCTCAGGTCAAATTTGTAGCTAGTGCTGTACAGGCAGCTCAGAACAGATGAGTCAATCAATGGCTCAAAAAAAAATCTTTTTTTTTATTTTATTAAAATGAGCTTTTAAAAAGGAGATGATCATTCGTTATACTTTATTTTTAGAGCACCACCAGACTAGGACTACTAAGGGTACAACAAAAACACATAGACTTTATTTACATACATTAGAAGGCAGATAAGACAAGACAGCACATTTGTACATACATACTGTTATATGAAGACGTGATGGCCCTCCTCTAAGGAGACTGCACAATCTAGCAGATAAGCGATAGAATCATGACATAAGGGGACTGCTGGATGGATTAATACTTAAAGATGACAAGGGTGAGTTATGCAACAAATAATGTAAGGTTGTGGATAACGGAGTTAGGAAGTAGATCGTAACATTTATTTGCAGGTGGGTTTTCAGAGAAAGTTTGAATATTTGAAGACTATGGGAGAGTCTAATAGAGTGGAGCAAATTCCAAACAATGTGCATTGATTTTGAGATGTCCTGCAGGCAAGCATTTAAGGATTTAATAGTAGAGCTTGAAAAGCAAAAATGTTGGGCAGAGCAGAGAGGGCGATTTAGAGTGTATCTGGAGATGGGTGTAGGGAGGTACAGTGTTGTTGAGGGCATTGTAAGGCATAGGATTTTGAATGGTGTTCTTAAGGGAATTAAGGAGCTAGGAGCAGGGACTGGCATATTACAGTTGCGGGAGGTGGAGTCTGGCAAAAGTGTTCAGGACGGATCTGAGTGGGGATAGGCGGATTAGTAGAACCCAGTTAGGATGGAGTTGCAACAATCAAGGCGTTTCATTATTTAAGAGTGGATTATTGTCTTAGTAGTGTCTTTGATAAGGAAGGGATGGATTTTGGAGATGTTCCCAAAGGTGGAGATGGCAGGATTTGGTTAGTGACACCAAGAAATCTACCTTGAGATGCAGCTGTGATTTTTGTTTTGTCTACAGTAAGACAGATTTCAGGTGTAGAGGTGGGGGAGGAAAAAGGAATAAATAAAACAGTTCAGTCTTGGAGATGTTGAATTTTAGATATCAGGAGGCCATCAATGAGGAGATGTATATGTTACTTGAGTGAGTAGGATGGGGGATCATTATGGAGAGAAGAGATAGATGTGGGTATTGTCTTTACAAAGATGGTGCAAAACCAATAAGTTTACCAAGAGAGGAGGTGTAGAGAGAGAAGCAATGGATCCAACATTAAGCCTTGGGGCACCACAACAGAAATGGGTAGTGGAAGAAAAAAAAAAAAAAGGCCAAAGTACGAGCCGATAAAGTAACTGTTGGAGAAAAGTAACCATGAGACGATTGGGCCAGGGAGGCCGAGTGATTTGAATGTGTGAAAGTGCTGGACGAGAGAGAGAGAGAGAGAGAGAGAAAGAGAGAGAGAGAGAAAGAGAGAGAGAGAGAAAGAGAGAGAGAGAGAAAGAGAGAGAGAGAGAAAGAGAGAAAGAGAGAGAGAGAGAGAGAAGAGAGAGAGAGAAAGAGAGAAAGAAGAAGAGAAAGAGAGAAAGAGAGAGAGAGAAGAGAGAAAGAGAGAGAGAGAAAGAGAGAAATGGAGAAAAGAGAGAGAGAGAAAAGAGAGAGAAAGAGAGAAAGAAGAAGAGGAGAGAGAAAGAGAGAGAGAGAAAGAGAAGAGAAAGAGAGAGGAGAAAGAGAGAAGAGAGAAAGAGAGAGAGAAAGAGAGAAAGAGAAGAGAGAGAAGAGAGAAAGAGGAGAAAGAGAGGAAGAAAGAGAGAGAGAAAGAGAAGAAAGAGAGAGGAGAGAAAGAGAGAAAAAATTAGACAGAGAGAGGAGAGAGAGAGAGAGAAGAGAGAGAGAGAGAGAGAGATGAGAGAGAGAGAGAAGAGAGAGAGGGAGAGGAGAGAGAGAGAGAGAGAGAGAGAGAGAGAGGAGAGGGAGAGGAGAGAGAGAGAGAGAGAGAGAGAGAGAGAAGAGAGAGAGAGAGGAGAGAGAGAGAGAGAGAGAGAGAGAGAGAGAGAGAGAGAGAGAGAGAGAGAGAGAGAGAGAGAGAGAGAGAGAGAGAGAGAGAGAGATTAAAAGGATGAGTAGAGACCAGGATAAAGGTGGTAAAAATGGAGGGGACAAGATGTTGAGGAATGGGATCAAGGACGAGGTAGTAAGTAAGAGTAACACAGGGGTTTGGAATATTTTTAACTTGTCTTGTTAGAGCATTTCCTCATCCTGGGTTTATTTTACTTATCAGTGGAGGGATAGGGGGGTGGAAGATATATATATTTGTGTCTATTTAAATTTTGCACCTAATCATTTCCCATACTGACAAAATGTGAAATGCCCTGTCCTGGAGATATATCTTAACTCCCCTCTCAACCTTCACTAATGTTATCATAGATTCCTCCAAAGCCCAACACTTATAGCTTTAGAACTTCTCCTGCCTAGTTAGGCTAATTGCCCAACTAAAAGGGTCACAAACCCCAGCACACTGACTTTTAGGTCTGGCCACTGGACCCTGATTGACATAAGCAGCATAGCCAGTCAAATCAAAGGGATGTTATAATGGCAATAAAGTCCTTATGTGATTTATTATGTGGTCTGATGTTTTCCCCCCAAGCTTTGGTTATATGCCCTGGATCCGTATGGCCCCTTTCCTCCAGGTAATTTGAGCTTAGAGGTCTCTGGGTCCATTTTGTATTTTTAGGACCATTATTTTGTGTGTAGAGTGTGTTTTAGGGTGCAACTACTGCATTAAGCTAATAAAAATATTCCCTTACTCATTTTGGACCCCTACTCCCGGGACTGACATTCGGTCTCACAGTATCTTATCAACCCCTTCTGTGCCCAGATCCTGACTGGAGGTAGCAGATAGCTGGGGCTGAAGAATTCCTTGGCAACTAGCTGGGGAAATAGACAGGATGGCGCCGGGTCCTTGGACTACATGTACCCCCACGTGGGTCACGTCCTTAGAGAAACACAAGTTTTTCACACCTTCTGTTCCTTTGAATTACCCCCAATTCAAAGGAACAGAAGGTGTGAAAAACTTGCGTTTCTCTAAGGACGTGACCCACTGCTGATTGGCACACATATCCATGGTGGGTTTAATTTAGAAGGATAGCATTTATTATTATTTTAATCAATCAATTTCTGCAACTTGTCCTAGAATAAGGTTAAATTATCCTGTGTGCTGGTATACTGCACCCATGCAACCTGCGGGTAAGATTGGTCTCTTTGACCTTTTCGAGTACAACAAAAAGCAAGTGGTGACAAAGAGTAATGTTTTTTTTCCACTGTACCATTGTCCTTTACGTAATGCAGACAAAGTAATAAAGATTATTTTCTTTAAATGCACCTATTCTAAAATGTACAATGTGCCTCAATCTTCAGGTGCGATTACATCTCACATTTTCAGCAAATCACAGGATTGATCCTTTGATGCATTTTTCCTGGTAAGAACTAGACATTGAGTGTTTCATAATCTTCGGCTCTTTTTTTTAATTTTTATAAAAACAAAATTTAAAAATAATTAAAATATAAAAAAAAAATTAAGTTTGGTTACAAAGTTAATTGTTGCTTTAGAATATATAGGTCATACTGCTTTAAGTGTACTATAAAAACTTATACTACAGCTTTACTGAATTGTAAAATAGACGTGTTTGAAAATACAGAAGTGATATTAATTAACCAATGCTAATTTTCAATGCCTCACAAGAAGACATTACCAAACAGGTCTTCTAAGAAATTTGCTGACTCACTTCATTAGCAAGTATCATTTTGTTTAGTAATCGTTAAATGTGTTTTCTTAAATGTGATGTCCTTGAAGCCAGATGCACTCTAAAGTAAATAAGCTTTTCTTATAGAACTGCTACACTATGCTGCTCGTAACTAATTTAAATAGGTTGTCCAATTATTCCAATAAAAGTCACATTCTGTTAATTGCATGAAACAAACAAATGGGAAATTGACCAAAGTGTCACTAATCCATGTCTATAAAGTGTTCAGGGTGGCTTAGAATGCTTTTCATTCGATAGGATTTGCATATTCTTACTGCATCAACAATTTGAGGATGGTAAGATATTCTATTTTTACAGGTTACTAAGTATTTGATGAAGTTATTGTTAACATTAAAAAGTCAATGCAAGTTTATACTGATATTTGCATATTAATTTATTGCTCTTAAACAATGTTTTTCTTTTGTTAAAAATGTATCCTGGAACTCCTCCCACATTTTTTTCAAACCATTCAGAATATACATGTTGCCATAGTTTGTCCAATCACTGGAGGAAGCAACTGTGGGACAGTCGGTGATGATTTATGCAATGTGTCTCACAAACTGTTAACATATTTTAATCATTATAAATTCAAAAGTGGTTTATACTGATCATTACAATATAAAAAGTCAAGCAAGAACTAAAAAAACAGACCCCCTCATTTGTTGACATTGGGTGCTTTTTAAAGCATATTTAAGTTTAATGGGTTATGAATGCACCTGATAGTGGAGAATCAGTAATGTATGTAAACATTTTTTGCATGAAAAGATACCAAAATAAACATTATTAAAACTTACCCTAACGTTTGCTAAATTTCTTGAGTTTGCTAGCAGTTGATTTGGAGAGTTACAATCCCAGAAAAGCCCTGCTAAAGTTAGCATCAAATTGATAATTTGTTTTGGCCAATCACAAGCAGCTATAACATTGTTTCAATATGGGAAGTTTGTGCAGCAAAGCATCATGTAACGTGTAGTCCCTTGCACAAGTAAGCAAGGAGGAGTCAGACATTGCTCTGTGGAATTCTGCTGCTTTTGGCTTGAAGGTCAGTATAGTGTTAAAATATATACCTGAATGCAGTGTTTCTATTGGTAGGTACCAGGTGCCTATGTAATAAGCTCTTGGGGTGTGGAAACCATTTTTCCCCCCAAATAAAATAAATCAGTGGCAGGCATTTCGCACTCCGGAGAACAGCCCGCCTTCATCAGGGCATAGAGAACTGCGCTATGATCCCGCTCTGAGCTCCAGCCTGCATCCAATCTGCCCCATCTTATATTTACCGGTAGCTGGAGGCTGCCAAGGCTAAGGTAATGGGGCTATGATAAACATGCAATGCAACATGCTCCTAGTGACACATGCACACAATGCCTGGCCCATAGGGAGGAAGAGAGGGAGGAAAAGAGGGAGGAAAAGAGGGAGGAAAAGAGGGAGGAAAAGAGGGAGGAAAAGAGGGAGGAAAAGAGGGAGGAAGAGAGGGAGGAGGAAAGAGGAGAGGGAGGAGGGAGGAAGAGAGGGAGGAAGAGAGAGAGGAGAGGGAGGAAGCAAGGGAGGAAGAGAGAGAGAGGAGAGGGAGGAAGCGAGCGAGAGGGGAGGAAGCGAGAGAGAGAGAGGAGCGAGGAAGAGAGGGATGAAGGAGAGGGAGGAAGGAAGGAGAGGGAGGAAGGAAGGAGAGGGAGGAAGGAAGGAGAGGGAGGAAGGAAGGAGAGGGAGGAAGGAAGGAGAGGGAGGAAGGAAGGAGAGGGAGGAAGGAAGGAGAGGGAGGAAGGAAGGAGAGGGAGGAAGAGAGGAAGGAGAGGGAGGAAGAGAGGAAGGAGAGGGAGGAAGAGAGGAAGGAGAGGGAGGAAGAGAGGAAGGAGAGGGAGGAAGAGAGGAAGGAGAGGGAGGAAGAGAGGAAGGAGAGGGAGGAAGAGAGGAAGGAGAGGGAGGAAGCGAGAGGGAGGATAGGGAGGAGGGAGGAAGCGAGAGAGAGAGGGGAGGAAGCGAGAGAGAGAGAGAGAGAGAGAGGGGAGGAAGCGAGAGAGAGAGAGGGGAGGATGCGAGAGAGAGAGAGGGGAGGATGCGAGAGAGAGAGAGGGGAGGATGCGAGAGAGAGAGAGAGAGGGGAGGATGCGAGAGAGAGAGAGAGAGGGGAGGATGCGAGAGAGAGAGAGAGGGGAGGATGCGAGAGAGAGAGAGGGGAGGATGCGAGAGAGAGAGAGGGGAGGAAGCGCGAGAGAGAGAGAGAGGGGAGGAAGCGCGAGAGAGAGAGAGAGGGGAGGAAGCGAGAGAGAGAGGGGAGGAAGCGAGATAGAGAGGGGAGGAAGCGAGATAGAGAGGGGAGGAAGCGAGATAGAGAGGGGAGGAAGCGAGATAGAGAGGGGAGGAAGCGAGATAGAGAGGGGAGGAAGCGAGATAGAGAGGGGAGGAAGCGAGATAGAGAGGGGAGGAAGCGAGAGAGAGAGGGGAGGAAGAGAGAGGAGGGAGGAAGCGAGCGAGCGAGGAGGGAGTTAGCGAGCGAGAGAGGAGGGAGGAAGCGAGCGAGAGAGAAGGGAGGAAGCGAGCGAGAGAGGAGGGAGGAAGCGAGCGAGAGAGGAGGGAGGAAGCGAGCGAGAGAGGAGGGAGGAAGCGAGCGAGAGAGGAGGGAGGAAGCGAGCGAGAGAGAGCGAGAGCGAATGGGGAGAGATAGACGGTGGAGTGAGAACATTTGTAATAATGTACGTTTATTTTTTTCATAACTACAATATATATGTACATGGAACTATGGTTTGACTTGGGAAACCTTGAACATTTTTTGAAACATTGAGTGTGCCTTGGACTTAAAAAGTTTGGGAACCACTGGTATACAGGAAAAGGCAGAGACATATGCCATAAGACCACATGAAGCATGGTGGTACACTATGGCACTATGTTTTGGGGCTATTCACTCCATCACCCACATTTCCCATGTGCCAATATAGTTCTTCTACCCATTTTCCAATGTGGCAGCCTGTCCTCTATTGTGGCTCAATGCACCAGGATCCAGGCCCTGGAAAGGGGTCCATGACACATTCCCATATTATTATATGGATTTTTTGTACCAATATCTTATATTTCCAAGAATTATGCAACAATTCAACCTGTAGTACATCTGGCCATCGGTACTCTCAGAAGTCAGTAAAAGACTCTGTGTCTGTTCCGATTGGCCATTTTCATATTTTTCTAGTAGAGGCATAATATACTATGAGAGTAGTGCGGCAGAGCTGCTATCCTGGGATATCTGCACCATATTTGTGAAATGGCTCAAAACAAACCAGGTCGTTTAGAGCAGGGGTGGGCAAGCTCGGTCCTGGATGGCCACCGACAGGCCTTGATTTAGGGGATTTCCTTTCTGTGCACAGATGAGTCAACAGGGAAGACTGAAGAAGTGATAGTCTCTACTGTCCACAGCAGAGTTATTATATTATCAAATCCAGGCCTGTGTGTGGCCCTCCAAGACCAAACGTGCCCCCACCCTGTGCGTCGTTTTGTTTTCCTCTCTGTGACTGCATGGACGATAACACATCTTTATGTTCATGTTCATGCAGATCCGCTTGGTATTCATGGCAGAGATACTGGAGTGGGTTGCCAGTTCCTTCTTAGATGGTTCTAAAGCCTAAGCACTACGTCTTCACAGTGAAGTCACAACAGCAAAATGTAATCAGACCTATAATGGTATGCATTTCTAATGTTGCTGTTGTAGCAGTCTTCCCATGTATGAACATGGCACTTCTTGATCAGACAAATCTAAAAAAGAGAAGCATTCATTATGTACAGAGCTTTTTGCACCCTATTTCTGAGGGCATCATTTGCTCAGACATACAACTGCCAATGATCCTTAAGTTGGGGATTCAGTATATGTTTGAGGTCTTTTAAACAGCTCTATATACCGTACATTTAGATGACAGGTCTAAATAGTAAATTTTACAATCAATGTAAATAAATACATTATATTTCACTGCTTCTTACTGCTATACCTACACCAAGGTCCCTTGTTCTGCAGGGAAATGAGAGGTTAAAATAACTTCTTAAAATTATAGTTGTGCAACAGCATGAAAATAAGTTACAGAATGTTCTATATTGTCATTAACAGGGAAAAAGCTGAAGTAGTAGTAAAATCTGAGCTAAATTTGCAGCATTTCCACAATGTTATGTCTGAACCAACCTTTTTAATAAGCCAATTTTTATTCATCTATTAAAATGCTAATGCACTAAAAACTCTCTGCCAGCATTTTTAAAGAGAAGGGAACATTTTTGCACAAAGGAGACCAGCTGGGTAAATGCTGGTTTATTGGATGGTTTGGGTTTTCATTGCTAGTGGAATAATATCTATCTATTCTATATAAACAGGATGAAGATATGGATGAAGTATTAAAGGTATATTTAAGTTTCCCTGTTTTTACCTTTTCCTGATCTAACAAAAGCTGCTTATATCAGACACACACATTACATTGAGTCATTCTATACACATACATATTTATTTTATTTAAAAGTAAAACTGGTTTTCCACACCCCCAGAGCTGCTTACATAGGCACAATGAACCTCCCAATAGAAACACTGCATTTGAGTACAGATTTTAACCCTTTACCAACCTTGAAGCCAACAGCAGCACAACACAAGAGATCTACAGAGCAGTGTCTGACTCCTCCTTGCCGCCTTGTGCTGGGGGCTAGACGTCCCATGATTCCTTGTTACACAAACTGCCATAATGATTGATACAATGTATTAGCTGCCTGTGGTTGGCCAAAACAAATTATACAATTTTATGCTAATTTTATCAGGTATTTCTAGGGGTGTTAACTCTGAAAATCAACTGCTTGCAAACTCAAGAGATTCAGCAAACTTTATGGTAAGTGTAATAATGTTTATTTTAGTATTTTTTTCCTGCAAAAAATGTTTTAATACACTACTGATTCTCCTCTATGAGATGCATTTATAATCCATGAAACTTAAATATGCCTTTAAAGTAGCCTTCTGTCCAAATCAGGACCTCATGTCCCTTCTTCCAGACCAAATGTATTACATTTGTCATATACAAGTCCAGTCACATTATCATGACCACCTGCTAATTTCCTGAATAACCACGGCGTGCAGCACAGACAGCATCTAGACTACGTGGTAGTGCGTCAATAAGATGATGGAAGGTTGGCAATGGTATCTGGAGCCATGCAGACGGCACTGCATCCCACAGCTGCTGAAGAGTGAGTGGTGGAAGATCCATAAAGCTAACACGTCGATGGAGGTGATCCCACAGGTGCTTGATGGGGGTTCAAGTCCAGGGAATTTGGAGGACAGGAGACTTGGAAGTCTTCATCGTGCTCCTCCAACCACTCCCGGACAATTCTGGGTGTATGACATGACAGTCAACACGTATGGGTGTATATGATCTGCAAGGATGAATAGATAACCCAATCGGTTGAGAGTGCCTTCCAGAGGTATGAGTGGACCCAGACAATGCCAAGAAAACATTCCCCAGACCATAACGCTGCTGCCACCAGCTTGTGTTCTTCCAACATGGTTTGCAGAGTGTTTGTTCTCACATGCCAACGTCCGTCCAGTCGATGGAGCAGAGAACGTAACACATCAGAGAAGGCAACCATTTGCCAATCTGAAGAGGTCCAATTTCGGAACGCTCGTGCAAATTGAAGTTGTTTCGGACTATGAACCCACCTCAGTATCGGTGCACTGACCAGCTGTTTGCTTCAGAGCCCCACACTCAACAGGGTTCACTGTACTGTTTAGACACACGTCTGGTAGCCACCTGGTTTGTTTGGACTTTGAGTTGCTCAACTGTAGGTTGGCCCTCACACACCTTCGCACCAGATGTTCACCTCTGACATTAATTGCACGTGGTACCCTGCAGTTTTAACACTTTAACCACAACAGCACACAAACATTTCACAAACTGCGCTGTTTCAGAAATACTGCCAGCCTTGGCCTAAAAGCCAATGACCATCCCCTTTTCAAAGTCGGATAAATGACACGTTTCACCCACAACAGTGATGGTTCATATGTTTGAAGAATGCCTACATGTCATCTTATATAGCCACCAAGCCAGCTCACGACACAGCTTTTTTTTATTGGCTATGCGCTGCTGACATCAAAAGTAGGCAGTGGTCATAATGTGACACGACCTTATATAACTCCACTGACGCTTAGATATCAGTTACATGTTATTTTCAAAAGTCCCTTTCGCCATGTAAATTTTCTTGTGCTCCTTTGAATACCGTTATGAGTGTTTTTCCATAAAACAAAACAAAAAATATAGATTCTGGACCTTGTCTTCATTTTCATTTGCAAAAACAAATAATTGACCAACCCTGGTTAAGATATAATTGAATGATGAAGAGGGGTAAAATGTGTCTGCTCATTAGCATGAGCAATGCTCTGATGTTCAGCCGACATATGCAGTGTTTTCAAAACCAAAAAAACAGATTTCAGAAGTGCTACTAGACAGAGCATGTAATTTTAAACCAATGGATTTTTTTTTTTCTTGCTTTCTTCAGAAAATCATGAATGGCAGTCGGCAGCTGGGGCTTCGTATTATTCCCTCCATCTCCTGTCTTGCTAATTAAAAGGTTGATCACAGAACAATACTGCCCTCATTAATTTCAGCATTCTGATTGGGCAGGATCCTGCGGCCCCGCCTGATCCTTTCACACTGCTGAAGTTAATGTGACAGGAGTCAGAAGATGGATTGCCTGTTGCCATATTGCTTCACGTCTCCAATCAAGAGCTATCTGTGTAAACGGATTGTTCTAATTTGCTCTCATTATTATTACAATATCAGGAGAAAATAACGCACACAGCTCACTGTCAGAACAATGAAAAACAGCAATTAGTTACAGAGAGACAAAGACTGTTTTTAATAGGGGCATGACCGTTTACTGATGTGTCCAAGGCAAACTGGAGAAATATTTGCTTTTCTAATAGTGCATTAAAATAAAATGTATTACAATTATAATCACAGTGACAGTATGATTTTTCCACAACAGTGTTTAACTTCATAGATATAGTAAGTAATGCATCCAGAGATGCTGAAAGCTGCAAATTAATACCCTTTGGAGTACGAAAAGAATAGACTTTCCATAAAACAGATGAAGAATAAAGTACGTACCAAATTCGTTTTGACAAATGATGGATTTCATGAAATAAATGAGCACAGATGCTGTTGATACCAAAAGCGTATATGTAATATCCCGTAATATATCCATACACCAACACGGATTTATTAGAACAATAACTTATAAGGTTACCAACACTTGGCTGACTATTTCTTTATATTTTGGGCCCAGTAATTGAACCAATGTTTGGACAAGTAGCCAAGTTAGCCATTAAACAAATGTCAAAAGGCAACATAATTACAGCACCATAGTAGTTATTTTGAGAATGCTATTTTACATATATATTTATAAAAAAAGACAGAACATCAGGGTTTTTTTTTTTATCTTTTGATACAAAAAGCCACTTTGTCATCAAAAGGGTTAAAGGGCATGTTGTGACGAACAGTTTAAAATTCCCTGCACTAAAAGACTGCACTACACTGCACTACAAAATGTGCTGATGATGCCAATTACAAGCCCCCAGCCGAACACTCCAGCCCCCACCATTCGGGCAGATTTATGTGGGCTCTTGCCGACGTTATTACAAGTCAGAGTTTATTGGGAAATTGTTACATTATGCGGAGTGTCTAACAAATTGCTTATGCTGCTATAATTGGATTACAACAGCCGCTTGCTCCCACCGGTAAGATTAGGCAAGTAGGGCTCCTGCCGATCTCTGAGCGTTAGCAGTAATTTTATTTGCCTTGCCTCTCTCTTTCCTAACAACATGCCTCTCTCCCTGCCAGCTGTCTGCTGAAAAGGCAAAGGCTTGTTCCTTGGCCCTAACAATGCAATTACAGCCCCGCAGATCGCACTGTTTGTGCATTAAGTACAGTGCCAAAACGAGGCAAATTGATCGTTTGACTTTTGAAGAAGCCATGTGATCTTCTCCATGCGGGTGATCTGACATGCATCAGCGCTTACCCCTGCAGTTTATTCTGGTTGAAGAACTTTATTCCAGATCATTTTTCTAATGAACACACTGGGCGAAAGAGAGAGACATACCTACATTTTAAATACACTCATTAGTGGTTCTTTCTAAATGACTAGCTACTGACTCCATATACAGAGAAGATACGTCCATAAATTGGCAATTAATATGCATTCTACCAATGTTAAATTAACAAATATTACATATAAAATGCTTCAAGTCACTTATGCTTTAAGCACTTTATATGTAAACAACAAAAAGTAGGGCCAGCACATTATTATCCATATATAAAAAATATCTTGGTTGGCTATGCATTTCTGAGGTAATGTCATTGTTTGGGCAAGGTTTGAGGTATTAGTCCAATTTAAATATTTTCTGGTTATTCTTAACATTTGAAATTCATGTAATTATTTTGACACCGTGATGCATAATAACAGCCTCTAAAATATTTGTTTTGCCAAAGTTATGTATACTACTGTATGGTGGAGGCTTCCATCGCGCTTTTGCCCACCATATATTAAATGATTGTTGTGGTGAACTACCTACTCAAAATATCCACTACACAAGCTAAGGATCTACTCAAGCTAATGATAGGCAGTAACCTTGAAACAGCTGTACATGGGTGGGATTCCTGGCTTGTGTATAATCCAACCCTAGCTTTGATCAAAGCTTACAGGAAGAAATCTTTTATATGGTTATGGATTGCAAGAGAGAAGCCTTTCTGGGCACATTTGCATGTCCCTGCCAAGGTTCCCAGAATGCAGTGTAATAACTCTATTTCTCAGAATTCTGAGCATGAAACTTTTTTTTTTAACTTGTTTTAGACATTCACATGTGTACACAAATGTACTATTTATTTACTATATATATATATATATATATATATATATATATATATATAAATAAATAAATAAAATAATTAACTTTTATATGTAATGCGCCAACATATTCTGTAGCGCTGTACACAGGGTCAGAACAAGGAAGAGTGCAATGTTAACAAACTGCAGAAAATTGAGGGCCCTGTTTCGAGCTTAGAATCTTTGCAGAAAGTGATTTTTTTTTCCAAAGCACCCTACAAGATTGGAAACTCGCTACTTACAATCTAAAGAGAGTGGGAAAGGTAACCTGAGGAAGAATGAAGGCATAGCATGGGGTAAGGAAGGGAGCGAAAGTTTAACAAACAAACAAACAGATTATTAAACGAATGGGATTCTTATAGGAAATTGTACAAAAAGTTCAGATAGTAGTTTTTTTTCTTGAAAAGTTAGTAGAAAACCATCATTAAGACTTCTCCGCAGCCTCAGGAAATCTTACCAAATTATAAAAATAAAAAAAATACTGGTCTAAAGTAATGCACAAGTGTTAGCATGGTTGTCACTTTTTGCAAGCTTTCCATACACTTACTTATTATCCAAGTACACCACCATTTACTGTTCATTTCAAGTTTAGACAGTAGAGTGCAAATAAGGTTTGCAGGTTACCAATAAGGTGAGCACGCTATATTAGGATATATCACAGTGATATTAAAATTAAAATGGCATTGTGCAATCAATCAATCAAATTGTTTATTGTGGGCCTTAGAAATAATTTTGATCATCTATGTACATACAAATGAATAAATGTTGCCTACAAGTATCTTCATCTCAAGTGCCAGACTTTCAAGCTTTTGATCACACAGAATATTGAACTCCCAAATTCTATATCATGCATTTAACAGTAGGTTAACGTTTTTTTTGTGGTTTAAAAAAACCCGTAGGAATGCCTATCTGCACTGAGTATAGATATCACTGTCTTACAGACATGTCACAATTATATCACTGCTTATTGGCTGAAAAAAGACAACCCGCCCCCCACACCCCAATTTAATAATGCATTCAAAACAGTTTATTCAACAAAATTACTTTTAAAAATGTTTCACATCGTATTTTTTTTTTATTTGAAACACAAAAAGTGTCCATTAAAAGGGACATGTCCAGTATGCATTAAAACTATAGATTTATATAAGTAGAAATGTATTAAAACCACATGTGATGATGAATTATGTCACTAGTTAAAACAGAATAGAGAGCAGTTAGGACTTCCTCTGAGTATGTGTCATGTGGAACAAAAGCATCAATTCTGGCTAATGGGAGCAGGATTATGAAGAAGCCTGCACTTGCTCCTTCAGAACTGTATGAACAGAGGGGAAAACCCTTTGTGTAAATTAGATGTCTTATGCATATTGAGCGGTCTGGTGATCACAATGTCAACTGTCACAACACAACATTACTTTCTTTAGTTTGAGACATTTGAAGAGACTCTATAAAGGCCACTAAAGCTTCTCAACATATGGAGGACCCCATGAATAATTATTTGAGAGAGAACAGACTGTCTTTGGAATTGGGACACACTTGTTAGGGAGCTACAAAATTAACTTTAAATCAATCAATGTCACCATATTGTTTTGTTGTGGTTGTATTTATCTCAGGAAGCTTGAGGTTATTCCTAAAGGATAAATACTCCCCGTTTATCAAAATATTTTAGCATTTATAAGAAACAAGGACATGTTTTTTTTTTAAATTGAACTATATTTAAGTTAAGTGTTTTGTGAGTTTTCATTAGTAAAAAAAAAAAAAAAAAACAGAAAAGATTTTGGATATACACAAATAAGTTGGGTATTTGTGTCACCAGGAATGGGAGAATCTGAAACAGAATGACTTTCTATAGTGACCTCACCATAATACTCCACAAACATGTTTGACACAATGGATGTTTAGCAAGTATTTTCAGTATACCTAATGACCATCTACCATGAACCTTACTAGTGAATGGAAAACACAGCTCAAAAAGAGGAAAAAAAAAAAACTAAACTAAAACAAACACTGATATTTATTTAAATTCGAAGTGGTACATGAGAGTTTGAGAAAAGGTTGGCTCAGCAAAAAAAAATATTTAACTAGATGTTTTAGAGATATTTAATTCTAGAAAATACTAGACAAATATGGACATTTCAAATGGCAATTTGGATAAAGTCTCCAATGTCTTGTACAGTACCATCAACTGATTGCTTTGATTAAACAATATGTCTTATCTTATTCACAATATAAAAGGAAATCAGTGCTTTTCAAATCTTAAAATTGATTGTGACTCAAGGAACCTTAAGCTTCAACTCCAACTTGATTGGTCATTTCAAAATAAAAAATGTCTAAGATTTATGAATATTTTGATTTTAATATTTTGTTTCATATTGTAGTATTTCGAAATGACATGAAAATAACTCTAGGATTTCATGGAAGCCTTCATAAATGACTCTGAACGTCATACTTAAATAATTTCTGCTATAAAAGTGCTTAAAATGTGGGTTGTGCAGTGCTGGGAGTTTTAAGTTAGGTATGACACGGTTTTAGTTTAGTTTTAACATTTCTTTATTATTTTCTAGAAAATTTAAGTTTTTGGAAGATAGAATGCCATCTTACATTTTTTGCGCAATGTCTTTAAAAAAACTTTAATAATTAATCAAACAAGAACATAAAATAAGAATTATACCAAGACATTATTTAAAGGAAAAACGAACAATTAGACATTAATCAGTTTATACAACTTATTTAAAATTGAAAATGAACTCACATGAAATATCAAAAAAGACTGAAAAGGAGAACAGTCTTACTTTTGGCACAGGCTAGAAATCTCAAGAAGACAACCAGGTTTGTGACAACACTCCTTGTGGTTCAACTCCCTTACTTATGTGTGGTTATACAATTATTTTGAAATATTAATATGCTTTGAGCCAATGACAAGTATTGTAAGAAGTAGTGTTTAAAGGAGAAGAGAGAGTGAAAAAAAAAATCTTGAACATTAAGAGAGTGTCACTTTAAGACCTTCCTGTTAAAAATGTCATGGATGGTTTCTGGATTTCACCAGGAATATAATATTTTTACTTTTAGGTCCTTTTTTTTATTTTATTTAAAAGTACTAATAATCTTTGTTTTTTCTGCCTAAAATTATACACTTTGTGCCTGTTTGGGTCTGCCCTCTGTAGCGAATTCAAAATTATCCAATCCGTAATCTTTCTCAAGTAGCATGTTGCCACTGATGTACAATGTCTTCATGAGCTACAGACGGGAAAATCAATTAGCATTTGTAAAATGTTAAGCATAGAAATTAGCAGTTTTAAGAAAGTTTTAAGAAATACTTAACACACAAAAGTAAATAGATACATTGGTATAATATATTGCTAGCGGAATCCAGAAACCTACCACGTCCATTTAAAACAGTTACTACAAGACCACAGAACTTTCTCTATTCAACAAGCAGGGTTTGGAGCCAGAACACAAAGAGCTGCACCATTGCAAGAGGCCAATATGAAAACTATACCAAATAAGGATATGGGCTACATTCAGCAACTCTATAGTAGTTAAGATTGTTAGAAAATTATTAGGAATATGGATTTTAAAGATATGCGTTTCTTTACCATTATACACATTTAATTATATTTTATAGTACTGCCACGTAGGAATGCTTTCCTCACAAAGTTAAAGACATTTGACAAGGTTACTGAATAATGAAGGCTTTTTCTAAATAAAACATTTAGCAAGAACTTTAGAAGACACAAACATCATATACTTTTCAGGCACTGATCTCAGACGTGCTTTATCTTACTGTGTTGACCATTTACATGGAAGGTGTCTATAAAGTCAATGATCTTCAAAATTTAAAAACATATAATAAGTGTTCCTTAATCAGATAAAAGTTGACAAACACTGGGACCAGGAATAGGACGCGCAAAATGGTATGACCATTCATTAAGCTAAACTACTACAACCAGGAGGCTGAGTTTGGTGTTTATGCCAATGAAGGTCATTTTCGGAATGAAAGGTTATTTAAACCCTACATTCCTGAAATTGTAAAAAACTTAAAAGGACCACTGTTTCCAGTAGAGTCTTCGTGTGTTATACAAAATGGCTCTAAGGGTCATAATTGTGAAACAACAAGTTAATTTAGACATGTCAATAAATACTCAAAAGACCACTCTATAGCAATTCACGTGAGACAAAATCACAAGTTTGCCTTAGTCTATAGTTTATTGCACCATGAGAAGGGAAATTATCGAAGCTACAGTCAATAACAATGTGAAAATAGTATATGTGTTATTACGGATATATTAATTCTAGAATACTTGGGTATAATCCACTTTGAAACTCAATATGCATTTACTCAATATGAAAGGAAATATTATGAGAAGGGCAGTAAAGACTCACCTAGATATTCCTTTTGAGAATGTGCTGGGCTAAAACATGTTGAGGGCCACAAAGAATTAGGTAGAGAGCAACCTCCAGCCTCTGGGCCTAAGATTCCTCATTTTTTTTTTTTTTTTACAAAAGTGTTATTTTGCATGCAATAAATATGTTTATATGGTAATCCATGGACCTAGGAATGCAGAGGCTGAAACATATGACCGGGGCCTTTTGTTTTACCAACACAAGAGTGATTGCCTAGCATTTCATGAATGGTAGTACATACATAAGTATAGTTATAATATTAAAACTTTGTTATGCTAGTAGTTATATTTTAAAGC
The DNA here is from genome assembly GCA_027410445.1 of Discoglossus pictus. NCBI lineage: Eukaryota > Metazoa > Chordata > Amphibia > Anura > Alytidae > Discoglossus > Discoglossus pictus. Next base: position 82,807,577 of record CM050171.1, on the reverse strand, counting down.
TCTCAACCTTATAGTTTTCTGCCATTGCTTATGGTGCTTAGCTCCACTCCACACACAATTAGGGGCAGAACAGTTGTAGCAAACTTCATCTCAGGGAACCCCGTGCCCCTAGAGGCTCCACCTTATCCACCAATTAAAGGGCAAGCACTACTGCCCACCTCTGCCGTGACATAACAATCCATGTGAAACTCCCCACTTTTACCCCAAATTCCTATGCTTTCAACAGGGAGGGCAGGTGGGGAACTATTTATCCTTGTTACTTGCCAGTGTGCCTCAGCCCAGCACTACCTTTTATATCCAGCAGAGGCCACTCCCCTACCTCTCCGTTAACCAACCAAATTAAATCAATACATTCCTTGACTCCTCTTGGGTGTCAAAGCCCACTCCCCTTCCACTACGCTCAGCTGTGGGCCTCTTGCAAGCTGGGCAATTCCATTGGCTCATTAAGACAAAGTATAGTTTATTTGTAGCATAACCAGTCCACAGCTCCACTATTTTGTTCAGCCAACCAGGAGCTTTAGAAGGACAAATCCAGAAGCACCAAACCTCCTCCTCCTCGCAGATTGTAAGTCCAGAAAGAAGTGGTGTAAAGTTATGTTAGTAATATGGTCTAACACTTGGATCGTTATTTACACTGCGTTATTTTGCATGACAAACATGCATTTATAGGAGTAATGTCTATTTAAAATATGAAAAATGCTTTCAGAATAGAAAATATTCAGCCTCCAATATAATATATTTTAAGTACAATAATGCAACAGTAAGATCTACCATTTCAACTTCTGCCCATCAACTTCCAGAGATTAAACACACAGAAAATGTGTTTCATGTGGGAATGGGACAATTATGAGGTGTAATGGAATGCTGATCATCTGACAACGACACAACCTCCTGATAAAGTAACAACTATGACCAGTTGATAAAAGAAAAATCGATCCCAACAGTGATGAATATGTGTGTGTTTGCAGTGCTCAGTCGTACCCAACTCATGTACCGCAAAACACCTTGCGGATCCACTGGGTTTTCATGGCAGAGATACTGGAGAGGGTTGCCAGTTCCTTATCCAGTGAGCCACAGCATACAGCTCCTGGTATTCCAATGTGGTCCCATCCAAGTACTGACCAGGCCCAACCCTACATGGCTTCAAGGTTGGTGTGACCTCTTGGTTCTGACTGAAATCAAACCCAGGCTACAGTGGTGAAAGCACCAAATCCTAAACACAAGACCACCAGGGATCCCAAACTAATGAATAATTGCGCATAAAATAAAAATAAAAACGTAAAGCCTGTGTTTATTTTATATTTTTGTTTCCACAGCAGCTTGCCCATTATCAAGATATTGAAAACCATCCTTAAGAAAACAAAACAAAAACAAACAACTGATAATCTCTCATTACTAAAATGCATTTTGATTTAAAATGTATATCTTCCTACAGGGTGATTGCTTTACCAGCTATTACGAGTAATTAAAAAAAACAACATAGGATGTACAAAAAGCAAAATGACTGCATAGTTCAAGCCTGGCAATAATTCTTTAGGAAAATGTTTACATCACTTATGAGAAAAGGGCTCGGTGCTCGTTAAACAGCAGGCCGCTTTACACGCCACAATCATACTGTTTCAGCATAATCTGAACTGAAATATTTTCTTTCCTGTAGATATAATTCTCCAAACTAAACAACTAAGCTATTAAAATTCATTAAATAAAAAAGTAGAAGCTGAATTGTGAAAGAGATAATAAATTTAAAGCCGAACCTGCATATTATGCAAAGCATTTCCAATTAAGCAGACTTTAAAGGGACATGAATTCATGATCACTGCTCTACAACATGAAACAAAAACACTGAAAAAACACATGAAAAAAAGTTGTTAATTTTATTTTTTTAAATAGATATATATTTAAGAACAGTTTTTTTATATAATCTAGCTAATCTGAAAACATTTCTAGTTAATGACTCCTTAGAGCATCCTACAAGCATCCTACACTTGCATGGGCTAAAAATCACAAAACCCTACAAATAGTAATATAATATATCTGTTGCAATCAATGATACAGATAATCTTTAGACATTATAACCTGACAGGGGAAAAATGGCCATTTTTAATTGTAGCAAGACAAAAATAACTACTTTGTCTTACTGAAGTGAGCTTGTAATGTATGGTCCATTCAGGAGCGGAAAGGAATGTGCCTAAACATTCAGTGAATCGTGCCTTAAACAGGTTGAGCGCTATAATACAATAAATAACTATCCTAATATTTTATAAAAAGATAATAAATAATAATAATAAAAAAAATATATAGAAACAATACTAATTAGACTAGAGACTAGATAGAAATCCTTGGAAGGTGGAATCTCTATCTATAGGTGGACTTAGGAGCATGTGGTCCAACCCATGGTAACAGCCACTTACATATAAGGAGATGCAAACCATAAAAACGTACAGCCTTATTAAATTGCAATTTGGTAAATTTAAAAGTGCTCTATTTAAGCACATAGCATATTTTTTTTTACAGAAGTTTTTAGTTAGTGAACTTCTATCCAAAAGCAAGGTCTTCACTAACTAGATACTTCTGTAAAAAAATATGCTGTGTGCTTATATAGAGCCGTTTTTAAATTTACCGAATCACAATTTAATAAGGCTGTTAATTTCTCTTTCAGACAAAGCTTATAAACTGAGAAAAGACATTAGAATGGACAAGGAAAAAAAATAATTTTCTTTTATTATTAATAAGTTTGTTAAGATTTTTTATATTAATAATATATTAATATATAATATGTTAAAGTGAGTTTGTAAACTATTACTTGAAATAATTTAATAAGCAAAAAAAGGAGAAAAATAAAGTAGAAGAGATATTTATATATCACTATAAAGACAACAATGCCTTAAACCAAGTAATCTATCAAAAATCTTTTTTTTTTTTTTTTAAATACTTATTCTTTTTTTAATTATGTTTATTGAATGTAAAAATCATTTTAATTCAAAATATTTATTCTCTTCTAATAAAACTTGAAAGTGAAAAATGAAACTGTAAAAAGCTTTAAATGAAAAAAAAAGTTTTACACATTTAAATAAGCAGAGGTTGGTGATTTGCTCTAAACACAACAAGATTTTTTGTCCAATATTACAGTTATCAGAGTATAAACAGTGAAGCTTGGACCGAAGGAATATACTAAGCAGATAAAATATCAGGCTATACGACAGCATTTTGTTCACCCTGCTTATTAACAGAAGCCTTACTGCATGCATCATAACAAAGGTTAGACAAGGATACGGTCCCAGAGCAAAACGGATGGAACAATCTGCTCTATTAGTACCTGGGGTCAGGCTGTCCTGATCTAGTCACATACTATGACATTAATCGAAAGATAATTGCAGATCTTTGCAGTGGGTTTATGCAATAAATATAGCAATATAAACAACAAATTTGAGATTCAGCAAGATATGGACATAAAGCTCCCGTCTGCGCCGCTCCCTGGAGAGGTTATGGGGACTGTTTATTGTAACATGGATAGGAGGGAACTTCAGCAATATGCTCCTCGCCAACTCTAATTTTGAAGTATGAGCTCTCTGGGGCAATAAGAAAAACTAAAAATGCCACGAGGAATATAACATTAGTGATTTTTCACCCAATACAAGAGTATTCTCATTTTCTGTACATGTATACACTTTGCTTACAAACAAATGTACGTACGCACTATACAGCTATGCAATAATTGGAATATTTTCTGTGTCACTTTAATTATATATTTCTGTAATTCAATAAATATAAAAAATACATTATATATATATATATATATATATATATATATATATATATATATATATATATACACACACACACACAGTAGACTCTCTGTTAACCAGATTTCAAGCAACCCCCCAAAAAAGTGAATACTGTACTTAAAATTTACAGGGCTCAACAAATGCCAGGAGCCAGGTTGTCATGCCACAAAATGCTTACAGGCACCTAGATTGCATCCACTGTACACCTCTGCAATTCAGTTTTACCTGGACTGAGACAGACATGAGTGACTGAGCCATAGCAGTGTTGGCGTTAAATTCCCCGGGTTCAGCACTGCACCCTCCAACTGTGTATAAGTGAGGAGTGAAAGGCGCTGCTGCTAGCACAGCCATCACTGACAAATATACCTAGCACATCCTATGTGCAGCTAATCTAGGCCTCTTTAAATAGTGACTCTCAAGCAACCAGAAACTACATTTATCCAGCATCTACCAATACCCATGGGTGCCGGTTTACTGAGAGTCTAATGTATGTATGTATGTATGTATGTATGTATGTATGTATATATATATATATATATATATATATATATATATATATATTTACAGAAAAGTATAATTTAAGTGTCACAGAAAAGGTCTGAAGTTATTGCATAAATAAAAAATAAACATAAGCATAATTGCTATCGGTTGTAAATAAAAATTCTAAGTGGAAAGATCTTAAAATTAATATAGAAGTCATTTTATCAATAAATTGACTGATGGATCTAGCCTTTGCGCTAATGGTATTATTAACGGCAATTAATTACAATTAAAAGATAATAACAGAGAAGTGCATGTCCAGTCAAAAAAAACAGCAATAATGACAGATACATTTAAAAACGGAGCAATTAATTGTTAAAAGTGACTGTCACCATCAAGGTTATTTTTTTCCCTTAAATCAGGCATGCATTTCATGATTACCCCCACTGCTGATCTTAATTAATTGCGGATAAGTTCATTACCTAAGAGGGTGAATATTTTAGATAATTTATACATCATTTCTATTCCAATTTAAGGACAATTTTACATAAAATATTTAATTATTTGTGTGTTTTTCATTTCTTCAATAAAAAAGTGTGACCCTATCATACTTTGCAAATCTGAATGTAATACACCAAAGGGCCATTTTGACCTATTATGTAGCTGGAGAAAAAGCCCATTATGCCTTAAAAAAATAAAAATAAAGCTAGCAAGTCAAATTAAAAAGTTTTGTTTAAGTTTAAATTATTTAGGGACTACTTATTTAATATATATTTTTTCTATATAATTACAATGTTGCATTTACATGTTATATATTGCTTAATGCACCACTGAAGGGTGGCAAGGATGCTTCTGAAATAAGGCTCTTGATACTCAGACCTCATATCTTCTACTGAAAGCCGTCAATTAATGTAGAGGTACAATACCACCCAGTGGTAAACTATTTAAATGGATTTGGATCTCACATACATATCTGTTATGGATTTAAAGCAGCGTGTTAAAATGTTACAAAGGTATTTTCTGCAGGAACAAAACATTAAGTAAAACAGGACTTGTGTAGGCTAATAAGTAGGACTCGTACAATTATTTTACTGTTCAATGGCAGAGAGAGAATATAAAAAATAAAATAAAATAAAAGTTATTTTATGAAAGGCATCTACTAAATGTGCCAGGTCCAGTTTAACTCACTTATCCAGATTTCCAAGGAGAGCTCATTTTGAGAGATGTATTTAGTATTAATGCCGACCCTACTCAAAAACAGTGGAACCTCTATATTAATCATTAATCCATTCCTGAGGGATGGGTGGATACAGAACTGGATGTGTATAGAATGGATTTTTTCCATAGGAATTAACTAAAATTTGAAAAATCTGTTCATAACCCTGAGTCGGACACATAAATAAATACAAATGTTACTAGAACTGTACCTTTACTGAGAAGCGATGACGGCAGAAGCTGAAGAGGAGCAAAGGAATTATTGTCTAGAAGGGGAGTCACCTTCCATTAAATATCAGTTAACTCCAATTCTGGTAATCAATGTATTTTTCCCCTGACGATTCACTAGCACTCAATGTAGCAAAGAACTTGTTTTTTTATTTTTTATTTTATTTTGTGACTAGTATTGGATTTTTGGATGACTCTAGGAGCATTTTTTGCCAAACAAATGTGACCAATATTGAATTTGACGAATAAAGCGGCGGATGTATATAGAGGTTCCACTGTATGTACTCATCCATTCCCCCGCAATGTCCCAGAAATATGTGCAGCTCTAGACATGGGTCTTGTTGGCCTACGGAAAAACATTACTGTTTGAGGTGTGAGATTCCCTTCAAATCAAAGTACAATCTAAGAAAATAGGTAATCTGGAGTAGAACAAAACATCTATATCCATGATGTCACTTACTTTTGTTACACAACTCTCCATCTTCATGGTGGAGGCAGATAAGCACACGGTTTCTTGGTTTAAACACAGTCTGGCACAGCTATTGTAGGTCTGTAATAAGAGTAAATGAATCAGTAATGGACACAGAGTAGGCACCAATACTGGGTGTAAGTGCACCAGCAAGGACTTTACCTATATTGCAAAAAAAAAAAAAAAAAATCAAATACAGTTTAGAAAAAACATTTTTCATGTATGCTGCCCTCCTTCTGCGCATGGTAATTTACTAAAATTCACGAAAGTGAAAGGCTTGGGAAATGGTCAGGAGCAAGGCAATGTGGAAACACACTGTATTCACTAAGCTATAACCTTAATGGCATCTCACCCAGAGTGCATTGCTCAAAGATTTTAGGTCAATTGGTGAAGTTTTTGAGGCACTGTCATGTAAATCCTGTTTTAAGTGTGAGAGCTGAAGACAAAGGACCCAATGCCTCAAGGGGCTAAAATCGGGAATTGATGGCAATAAGGTCTCATGAACAAAGTACAGTGGTATCTTGGTACTTGTCTGCCTCAAAACTTAGCAAATTTAGTATTCAAAGCATTTTGAAGAGCAAAAATTGCTTTGGCACTCAATGTGCTTGCTAAGACCTTTATGAGTCCATTTACATGACTGCTTATGGGAACTCCTTATCGTTTGGTGCTCGTCGTTTTTGCCACTACTTCTAAAACCAATTAACGAGTACTAAGGTACCACTGTATATGAATCTCTTGGTGGATCAGAAAGGCTAACCCTTCAAAATCGCAAACTTCAAATGTTCATTTACTGTGGGAAATGTATTCTTAATATCATTCAATTTGAAAAGTTATTATCTAAAGTTTTAAATTATACAAAATTTGGAAACTCCACTGTGTGACTAATTGCAAAATTAGTTGTAGAAGACTCAGCTTGTTCACTGGTGTTAGGGACCCTCCATAAAAAAAATGTGGCCACTATCGAGACCAGTTCTTCTAAAGAGAAGATTGACTTGACAAAATAAAACACTTCTCTAATCAGTCTTACCAATGAAGGGTGCATGGAGATGCTGAAGGATAAAGAGTGTCATCCTGTGCATTATCTGACAAAATATGGAACTGTACCCAGTAAGCCTCCTACATGAACTATGTAAAGCTATATTATAAACTGTTTGTTTGTTTTTGTTTTGTTTGTTTCTCAGGAATTGAATGATGTTTGAACATTCGTCAATTTTAAACCTTGTGGACATAACACAACAGGACATCTTTATGTCGATAGTCACGCTGATCCACGTGGTATTCATGGCAGAGATACTGGAGTTCCTTCTCCAGTGGGCCACAGCATCCAGCTCCTGGTATTCCCAAAGTGGTCTCCCATCCAAGTACTGACTGTTCAGCTTCAGGGTGGTGAGACCTCTTGGTTCCCTGACTGGAATCAAACCCAGGTCACAGTGGTGAAAGCACAGATTTCTCACCACTGGACCACCAATTCATCATCATACTAAGTAGCTCATAAGCCTAATCATTTAATTCAGGATAGGAGTCCTGATGGTTTGAGTTGTGCTACCTTCTTGAACGGCTTTGCAAATGCAATGTGGTCAGATATTCGGAGCATTGAAATGTAATGTTATGGAATGCTGGCCGCCGGCCTCCTGTGCTTCATCAGCCTGATTACTCATAGGAAGAACGTAAGAAGTCTAGTTATAATTAGGTAAAGTATAACCATGACACCAGGGGTCTGATATGTGGCTTTAGTTCTGATACCGGATAAGTAGACAGACAGATATATTATACTTTTGACAGCTACTGGTATGATACTAATTTGGTCTCTGAGCTAACAGAGACAGTGATGTTTAACCCCTTTGCTACAAGTTAAGAGATTTATGAAGAAGGGCATCAGACTGCATTACTAGGACCAATTGCAGAGATACGAGAGGTCAGACCAGAATTTCATGAACTCCCTTGTCCATGAAACCCCTGCAGTGGCAAAACAATAGAAAGCAGGATGCACACATATATAGCGGGTATAGAATAATCACTAATTTTTGGAGGTGAAGCCAAGTCCCAGGATTAAAAAAGGTAATGACGTTTTCCTGTTCTTACCTTTTTCTAATCGAACACAAGCTGCTTATATCATAAGCACACATTGCATTGAGTCATTCTATACACATACAGATTTATTTTATTAAAAAAATGGCTTCCACATCCCCAGAGATGCTTACATAGGCACCCCATACTAGCACTACATTCAAGTATGTTTAAGCCAATACCAACCTTCCAGCCAGTGGCCGCACAATGCAAAGATCCAGAGCAGCACTGCCTGAGCTGCTGGTGTGTGGGGAGAACAAAAGACTATAAATTCCATGATGCTTTGCAGGAGAGACCAAATTCCTATACTGCTACAATGTTGTAAGTGTCTGTGATTCACCACAAATAAAATATGAATTTTATACTAATTTAGCTTTGTATTATCAGGGGCATTTCTTCTCACAATCAACTTCAACACATCGGACTGATAAAAATTTGTCTCAGAGCTCGACACACTCGCAACACCTCGCATCCTGTATTTCAGCAAGTGAAATAAGGTTCTGTACTGTGGAGTAGTGTAGCAAGTGCCTCCAAGAGCCCAAGAACAGCCTGTGCCTGCAAGGACCAAAGTGCAGCCTGTGCCTACAAGTTCCAAGCAAGAACTTCTCTCCTCCTCAGCTACATCGCCACAATGCCATTGGGCCCTCAAGTCCTCTCAGTACAGTAAAGTTAAGTTAAATTTGATATTATTCTTTTTTTTTCTTTTTTTTTTATGTCTGTTTAGTTTTAAAGTTTTCTATCCAAAAACAACACCATCAGGTCAAAATAAAATGTGAAAATTCTTTGATCTGGACCTGATTATTTCATTTTACATTGATCCCTATGGGAAATGCTCATTTGGAACAGAACCGTTTTGGAACTCAACATACCATCCGGAACGGATTAGGAAGAGTTCCTAGGTACCACTGTATAGGACTAGAGTGGATCCGTTAGCTGAAAGACTGAATGATTCTATATAAGAAAAAGTTAGTATAATCTATGCTGGGCTGTTAACGTTCTTATTCTTTAGATATTTCCGGATGAACAGACTTGGTGTCTTCAAGGCATACTTATTGGATACCACACACTCCTATCACAATATAATGTTTAGTGTTACTTTATGCAAGGTCCTTTTCTCGTTTTATAAATAGGAGTTTTCTAGTGCTCTTTAACTTAGTAGAAGAACATAACAAAACCAGAAATTTTTTTAACTGACCCTACCCAATCACATTCTAGGGGACGGCAGATGGTCTAATATGGGGTACTGTCCTGACAGGAGTGTTTATCTTTTGTATTAATAGTATTCACTTTCTACCTACTTCCGTGCAGTGGCTATTGTAGGTAAATGTATAGAAGAAAAGAAGAAAAAGGAAAGAGGAAAAAAAAAAAAAAAAGATAGCACACCTTTTTGGGCGGATCGTCTTTCACCCACTGGATACCTAACCACGAGTGGAGTAAAGCTTGTCTGCTGGAAGTTACAATGCAAAATTCCAATGCAATATTGAAGATTTTTCGTTCAAATACTAATGTTATTGCTAATCAGATACTAACTAATGAAACCTAATTGTTTCTCCACTACAGTAACTATTTAACCTATTTATTGCCACTGGTATAAAAAAGAAATAAATAAGGAAAGCGGGTGGAAGATTTAAGATATACAATAAACCTATTACTAATATCTGTTTCATAGCAGTCAGCATTCCTAGGGAGATGGGATCACCTCCCATCGCTTCAAGATATCACGTATGCGAACAAAACACAAATACCGATTTGTGGTAATGATTCTATGAAGGCCGCCTATAATTGTGAATGAGTTTTCAATTTTAGTACTGCTGCCGGGGTAAAACATTTTAAAAGACTTTATTTTTTTACAGTACATTCAATGACACGAGATTATCCAACAAAGTAATGGCTAATCAATAGAGGGTTTAGTTGTCAACTGAAACATATAACACACTAAAAGGGATTGATTACTTAACTGACTCTCTTACTCCAAAGGGTACATCATTTTAAACGATACAAAAACTTGTTTCGAAACTGCATATTTTTTAACACTGCGTTGTCACTTGGACAATGTGTTAAATATCCTGAGAGCACAAAACAAATATTGTAAATAACATAAGTACGCGGACATCAATTCATGTCAACACATACTGGAAGAAGGGAATAAGATGCATTGAACTAAAAATCCACAGTTACAGAGCTATCAAACCATGTTTCATTAAAAATAATGATATACTTCTCTCACCAAACCCTCTTCAGGCCAGATTTGCCACTTATGCAAGAAAAGCAACCTCTGGCTTTTAATCGAAGAGCCATACAAATGGGAGAGGATGACATACAACTATGAAGAAGAACATATGTATCTTTCTTTAGAGGTAATCAAAAGTTAAATACATTCTATATAATTCCAGTATAAGTTATAATGAAAAATGTTATGTTCCTATCATTTTATTTGGAACAGGTTGGGTAGATGTGATACCTTTTAATGGCTGGAGTAGAGTTACATAGCAAGCTTTCATAGCAAACAAATAGGCACCTATATGTGTAAGCTAGTTGGTTTATTTCTCTTGGTGCCGACCATAGGTGCCGGCAGACATTTCTAACAGGGCTCCCTCTATCATCTAAACAGATAAAATGTGGACCTCTAGGAACAGCCTTCGTCCTCCATAAGAGTCTTCTACTCTCTAGACCAACTCCTCTGACTTAAAGGGAAATTAGACTATGACCAAACAACACTGTAAATAAAACACTGCATCAAATGAGTTTTTACAGGTTCTTCACTTGATTTTGGCTGCTCTGTATGATGTTGCAGAGCAGTATACCTTCAGTCCCTTTTTATGCTCTCTCAACTCCACCTTCTTCCTTTTCGTATCATATTTCTCCATCTCTCTCAACCTCTTCATCATTCTTTCATCTACATTCCCTCCCACGTTAATTTCTAGTAGCCATCTTTTTACAAATTTTTCAGTGTCAATTTTCTGATTTTTCCAGTTCTACATCAGCCGCAAAAAATGATGGCCAACAAGGAGCCCTGTGATGGGCATTATGTGCCTCCTAGATAAATCCTTTTAACTTCCCATAAGGGCCTGAACATCAAATTGTTTACCCTGAGAACACAATGATTGCGAGAGCTCATACTCCATAGGCCGAGTCCTGATATACGGAATAAGAATCACTGACCCGAGTGTCTCGACCTCTACTCTAGCTACCATGCTGACTAAATGCAATATTCCTTTTATTTGTTTATTACTAAATATTCTGGAAACAAAAAACATTTTTACTTCAGTATTACTGCTAAACACAGATTTTTTTTGTTTTTCTCTTAAACTGTGTTTTAAACATGATTTTATTAAATCTTCCACTTCTTTGGTGAGATAAAAAAAATTGCCACTAGAGGGAGTGTTGTCAACACAATGTAAAAATAAATAACTGGAAGCCAAGACTCCATCCTAAATAAATAGGAGATATGTAAAATGTGAAATTTAATAAAAAGACAGAATAAAATATGCAGACACTAAATTACTCTTAGCGTTAAGTATAACATTGTAATTAAATAAGTAAAAACATTTGTTGAGTTATGAGCAGTCAATTTCTTCTTCTATAGTCATTTATAGCCAAGGCCACCCATATGCCTTATTCAAATACATTTGTGCAAGCCCTTTCACGTCACGGCTACTGCTTCAAACACACACCACTGTTTATGGCTGAAAAGATGGCAACAAACCCGGCTTTAGCATTAAAGTTAAAAGGTCAGTTATAAAAGGTAATAAGGAAGATAATCAACAAAGTGTTTCTATAGCTAATAGCCCATGACATTTCTCCAGCCGTTCACAAGGTGTTGAAAACATGGCAGCTGTTACCTCCTGGGGAGAGGCTACTCTTTATCCTTGTCTGACAGTTTAACTCAATGGGTCAGCACCTTTAAAAAAAAGCAAAGTATCAATGAAGGGGACATGAGCTGAATTATGGCACAATCCACAAACCGGGAAAAAAAACCTCACTGCAGGTGAACAGTTCCTTCAATAGAGGTGCAAGGCAAAGGCAAATGTAATCACTGTGCCAGATGGTTTCCATTTTGTTTTATGAATAAAAAGAAAAGCTAACAAGGGGACAGGCACTTTGTTAACTTATTGGCCTCTCTCATGCCTTTAGATCCCCAGGGTTCCACTCAAACAAGAAAGAGCGAAAACCTAACTACTTAAAGAAATATAACTTGGGGGTTGGGATCACGCGGCTTTCAAAAGCCGTAACTCTGTTCAAAGCTTTTATATCCACAGCCCATATTGTTAGGATGGTAAGTGGACACACAAACAAAAGCAAAGAAACAGCAGACAAAAGACTGCCATTTACTCGGTTACAAGTGGAAGCCTTCTACTAAAGATGACAGACCCTGTTAGCAAAGAAGACTACTTAATGTGGAAACCCTTTTTTAAACCTATAAATATAAGTAATGTGATGGTAAATGGTCTTAAAAAAGTTGAAACAATGAAAAGACTTATTTGAAAGATGTGGGATATTGTTCATGTGGAACAGTTGCCCGAACAATTAACAGTATAAAAGCAAAATGCGAAAAAAGTTAAAAAAAAATAATGGAATAAAGAGATCCAGAGTATATAAAAGACTTTTGTTGCTTGCAATGGCGGTACATTGTCATTCATTGCAGATGCACGGATCATGTGTGATGAGAAAGGAATCTATGGCCAAATAGAAAGATACTCATTAGGATAGATTTATTGTGGAAAATACTTAATAAAACATTTAAAAAAAAATACTTTTAAAATATGCATGATTTCAAATTTGTGAAGATTAAGCAAAATGAACATCATATGAATAATTAATAGAAGATAAATTGTAATATCCAAGACACCAAATGATCTAGAAAATGTTATTGGAAATCAATTTAAATGGCATTAGTGATAGTTTGTAATTAATACAACCCATGATGGATTTTTTGAGTTGGTGTACAAACAAGTATGGTGGTTTATTTTATTGTTGGTAAGCACAATAATGATCTAGGGCTGAGACTAGCAAACTGTGATCCAAGATCTTCATCCAAGTGGTCATCAGAACAACTAACATCAGAAAGCAATCAGTAAATAGAAGGAGTAAAATGATAAACAATGTATAAATAAGTAGTAACTAAATCCTAGTAATTGTTAGCAGCACACATGCCACACTTAATGTTTTCTATCACTTCAGCACAGCAGTCGGCTAAGACTTTTGGACATTTTAAAGTTGTTCTAGAACAAATAGTTTGGGAACCAGAGATCTGATGCTTCGGTTCCAAAAAGTTTTATTTATTTTTTTGCCTTGTATTATCAACATAACTTGTGTAAGTTTGGGAATTTTCAATCTTGTAAGGTGCTTTGTAAACTAGCACTATATATACACGATCACATATTATTGTCAAACTGCAAGTTGTTGTCATGCTTTGCAAAGCGTGGGATGCATTTGCGGACCCTCGAGGGGCCGCATTTGCGGAGGTGAACATAAACTGCAATGAGCCGAAGGCGAGTGTCCGCATTTGCGGAGGTGGAGGCTCTACGTCGCCTCAAACTTGTTAAAAAACAACTTACAAAAGCGGGACTTTGACAAAAAAGAAAAATACGAGCCGCTAGACAGCCAGGATTTCTGGGAGTGAGGTTGCACGCAAATTAAAGTTGAATTTAAGGAGTTTTGCACTTAAAAATCGGCTAAGCAAGAAAAAAAAAATGGAGGCCGAAAAAAATGAAACCGAGGCTACACGACCCTGAGCCGCGAAAAACACCAACAAGCACATACGAGTTTTAAAAACAATAATTACGACCCGCAGAACTTATACGAGGACCAAAAAATACGAAGTTAACGGCCGAACCGCGCACATCGAAAAACACGAAAAGCACAACAACTAAAAAATACAACATAAAACAAACATCACACACAGCACTGGGGCACAGCCAGGACGTCTGGGAGTGAGGTTGTACGCCAATTTAAGTCGCATTTACGAAGTTTTACCACTTGAAAATCACCTACGCAACAAAAGAAATGAAGGACGAATAAAATGATAGAGAGGCTAAAGGAGACATACCCGCGAAAATCACCACCAGGCACATATGAGTTACACAGGGACAAAATATACCATTACAACAGATGGAAAATACTCGCGAGCCAAGTAACACATAGAAAAAAGCCGCAATTTTACAACACTAACTTGCAACTAATAACAGTAGGATTCTAAAATGCCGCTTTACCCACCTACACGGTTTGCCCTCGCACACGCAGCCTATTTACACTGCACACTTGCCACATTGACACTTTCTCCTCAGATGATCAACAGTCCAACTGTACATTTTCAGATGCAGGAAAATCCAAATAGATTGTTAGCTCTTCAGAATATTGAATGCTGCATATTAAATATAAATAGGTAAAGTATATTAATTTATTAATTCATATTACTTTATTAATTCACTGTACTGACATTTTGTTTTTGGTACAGTGTACTTATATATCTGTCTTCGCGATGAGAGCCAAAGGTGATTGTTGCAAAGCAGGACACTTGAAGTACACGAGGGGTGAAGTCACAAGGAGCGCCAAAGGCGCTCAGCTTCAAGCTCACAATGAGCGCCGAAGGTCCACAGAGGAGAAAAAGCCTAACATTATGTGATAAACAGCATTGCCATGCCTTACAATTTTATTGCCATCATTTTTGACAGGCAAGTCACTAGTATAGTATATATGTTTGATTTTAAGCTCAAAAACAGGCCCATACATTATTTTGCAATGTGTTAATATTGTTTTTGCCATGGACTTTACCCCTGTATAGCTCTATCGAATATGTTGGCATGCTACAAATAAAGGATAATAAAATAATAATGCTACTACTTCTCCAGATTCAATTCTCTTTATCACTTTAATACCCCAGAACCCAAGAAAGGGAAATAAACAGACTTGTTGTATATCAATAACATAATACTATCCTTCCATGTTTATAAGTCTTGGACCATTAATCTAAAGTTGAATAAAAAGTCTACTATACTAAAGTGGATTTACGAGTAATTATGTTGGTATAAAACGCGCCAAATTCTAGCTTCTTTAATGCAATAAGAACACACACATATTTATTATAATTGTGTCCAACAGCAGCAGCCAAACAGTTAATGGGGAATTGGCTGATAAATACATTATTCTCATAATCCTTTAAATCACATCACTTTCTAAAAAGCCCATAAGGTTACAAACAATGATCCTGCTCAGTTACAGCAGAAAGAAACATTAATCAAATTAACCATTAAGAAAGCAGGAGCTGCAGTGATATTTGCTCTGGAGGAAAAATAGACAGTAAATGGTACTTCATTATTATTTATCAATGGAAGGAGGGGGCGTTTAAACATCCTACACTGCCACTGCCTTTTCTTAAGCCATTAGAGTAATCAAGGCAAGGGCATCATGAACAATTGCCCTATGACCTGCATATAATCACCAATAGTATTCAATGCCTCTGCAAAGAACGGAGGGGTCAGACACCAAGGGAGTGACCACCACAAAAGCTTTGGAGAACACCGATAATTCTTATTATAAGGAAGGAAAAACAGATGGCATGGCAATAAATTTACAAAACTATATTCATGAGTCCTAATAAACACTTAGATGTGAAAGGTTGGCAGATCCCTGGGGACTGCTTAGTTCTTGGTCCTAAATTTTGCTTTAGTTTTTGAGAGAGAAAAAAAAGCATTTGTTTGTAGGAATCATTTGTCAAAGTTTATCTGCCCTATTATCACAGTATTTATAAGACAAAACTATTTGATGAGGCACAATCAAGAAAACAAAAAAAACAAAGACTGTACTAGTTTAACAGGAGCTATTTTATTATAGGTGAAAATGCACTTCTCGGTGTAAAAATAAAGCTGTAATCGAGCTTAGCGTCAAAAGGAGCACTGATCCAAAAATTCAAGTGTTTATTTTCAAAATGAATCCAATTAGTCCCACGTGTGACCTCCTAGCCCATCTGCATGTGCTGGACTTAATGTGCACTACTTCACTTTGAAGTATGAGACAGATAAATTTAGTTTAATTTCCAACAGATCCGACTATCCATTTTCCAAATGAACCATCTGGATCAGCCTATTAAAATTAATTTATAACCTTACACAAAAAAACATGTTTGCTACTCTAAATTTGCCAAAACTTATAATTGTTTTTGAGCAATTCACATTAGATGGTACATTTTTTTTTTAGTAGTAGATGTACAGTTATGCAAATCTCATTATTAGCAACACTGAGGAGACTACCGTATATACTCGAGTATAAGCCGACCTGAG
The DNA here is from genome assembly GCA_027410445.1 of Discoglossus pictus. NCBI lineage: Eukaryota > Metazoa > Chordata > Amphibia > Anura > Alytidae > Discoglossus > Discoglossus pictus. Next base: position 82,791,054 of record CM050171.1, on the reverse strand, counting down.
TATAAACCGAGGCACCTATTTTAACACAAAATACTGGGTAAAATGAGTGACTCGATTATAAGCCGAGGGTGGGAAATGTGCTGCCCACTGTGCCCCCTCTCTCTCCTGTGTCTCTTCTCCCCTCTCCCTTCCCTGTGTCTCTTCTCCCCTCTCCCTTCCCTGCGTCTCTCCCCCCTCCCTTATCACCCTCCTCAACCTCCCTCCTCATCCTCAATCTCTCTCCTCATCCTCAACCTCCCTCCTCATCCTCAACCTCCCTCCTCATCCTCAACCTCCCTCCTCATCCTCAACCTCCCTCCTCATCCTCAACCTCCCTCCTCATCCTCAACCCCCCCATCCTCATCTTCCCTCCTCAACCCCCATCAACCTCAACCCCCCTCCTCAACCTCACTCAACCTCCCTCCTCAACCCCCCTCCTCATCCTCCCTCCTCAACCTCCCCCCTCAACCTCAACCCCCCCCATCCTCAACACCCTCCTCAACCTAAACCCCCCTCAAACCCCCTCCTCAACCTAGCCTTGAATGGAAATAAAACCCAATGTTTCTTCTTTCAGTGAAACCGTAAACATAAACTTAGTCATCTGTCCCCGTCATATTTGGACCCTGGTAAAAAGGAACTTTCTTTGCTTGTCCCATAAGTTATCCCGCTGATCAACAACCACCAGCTTAACGATTGTTCAAGCTACACAAGTGATTGTTAATAGGTAGAAAAAAGTTGTGTGGCATGAAGGCGAACTTTCATCTAGTTCCTCTTCCCCGCTTATGTATATCAGACTGGACTCATGAACACCAAGGACTGGAAGGTTGTACTGGTCAACTGTGTGCCCACCTACGCTTTTGTTGTTCCAGTCTGCTAATGCTCCTACAAATTACTGATTGGTAGTACAACAAAATATGGACAGTCTCCCTTGCTTGGGTGTAATCAAAAGTCCTCCTGAAAAAGTATTTGATGCTTGCAGAAGAGCAGCATGCAATGTCACTGCGATACGTTTGCTAAAGCAAGCAGCCCTCTCTCTAGAAGACTTCTCCAACAAATCATGCACCTTGGCACTGGAATATTGATTTTATTTTATAACTACAATGAGCCCTGATGAAAAAGTTTAAAAAACGATGAGCTGACCTATCCGGTTGTTCCTCCCGTGTATTATCAGGTTGTTCCTCCGGTCTATGATGATATACTAAACAAGTGGGCTATAGTGTTCCTTGAAGATATGATATATTCTAAAGATCCTATTACTAGTCAGAGCCACCCTTACACAGTACCATAGGGATTGCGTGAGAACCACCTCTATGACAAATTTAAAACATTTTTCATTAATTAAACTTCAATTCCATTCCTTGATACATTATCACACTTCATATTCTTGAGATGGAGTCAAAGGGTATCTCAACTACTGCTTTGTATTCTCTGAAGTGCAATTAGCAATATATTTTACTGGTGCTTCCTCCACAATTCGCTAGGGGCAAATCTTCATAGATGGTCCTTTACATACTTGTGCATAATTTAAGAATGTTTTGGGCTGTACTGAAGAACTATGAGGAAGTAGATAAAGAGCTCCTGGCAGTTAAGTTGGGTTTTGAAGAAGGGAGGGGGCATAAAGATCTAACTGTGCTCACTGGTCACAATTAACTTATTTTCTCATTATTTGCAAATTATTCCTGATCCATCCCAACTCTTGTCTAGAGCTGATGACCGGTTTCCTTAAATGCCAGATGTTCTAGCCATCAGTGAAACGTGGGCTTAAATTCTGTAAAACAGATATCCAGGCTTCTTTCTTAGAGTTCACACATTCCCCTCTCGAATCAGCTCTGTCATGGCCAGTTATGGAAGTAGGTGTAGTGTGAGGATCCCATTCACCTACCAAGTCATCCGTTGGTGCCATGTTCTTGGTCTGCGCCAACTGTGTTTTTTTCCCCACTGGCCCATGACACACTGTGCTTTAATTCAGAGCGAGGCAGACAGGGTAAAGGAGATTGATGCTGCTTGTATCAGTCATGGGGGGAGCCGAGCACAACAATAAAGAGGAGGCTGTTTAATGTAGCTTTGACTGAAGATGTGCTGAAGGTGTGTCAACCTCCTTTTTAGCAATCACCAGGGTGAAAAAAGATGGAAAAAAGAAGGGCAGGTGGAATTGAAGGAGAAAATTAAATGACAGTGGATATGGAATATTGGGCAGGAATGAGATAAATATAGAGAGGAAAATGGTGAAATGGGTATAATCAGGATATAGATTGAATCCTTGGGTTTATTGATGTAGATTTGTGTGTAGATATTTCTAGGTTAAACCATAGCCATAGTAAATATAATTAACTAGGAACTTGCCTGTCAAAAATGACGGGATTAAAATTGTAAGGCTTGCATTGCTGTTTGCCACACAATGTGAGGCTTTTGGTACTCTCCCCGCCATGTACTTCAAGTTTCCTGTTTTGCACTGATCACCTATGGCGCTCATCCTCGAGCCCCACACTGAGCGCCTTTGGAGCTCATTGCAAGCCTCGCTCGCACACTGTGCTCATTGCGAGCCTTTCCTCTCGAAACTGTACGGGCCTCTCATTGAAGGGTTTGTTAACCTGCAAGTTTAATGCTTGGGGATGCCATGTGTCTCTTTCCAGAATCCCCCCCCCCCCCCCCATCCCTTCCCTGAGTCTTTCTACTATGTGTGTGTGCACTGAATGTGTGAGTGACTGCTGTTGGTTTTATTTTCAAAGTCCTGTGTGCCTGGCCTTGTTCATGTAAGTTTTTGTCTTGGTCTTGAGCGTTGTGTATTTTGTAAGTTTTGCGCGCCTGGCGTTGCTGAGCCTCGTTTTCATGCCGTTTCTGAAAATTTGTGTTTTTTGTCCGACAGTTTTTCCTCGCTTAGGCGATTTTGGAGTGACGAAAAACCTCCCCATGTGCTTTGTATGAGTGAGTTTTGTTTTGGTTGTTTTTTAGAAATACGCGCATGTGTGATGGCGCCGCTGGCTCGCCTCGCCTTGCGAGGTCACAACTGCCTTACCAACATTGCAATAAAAAACTTGCACAATACCCTATTTAACAAATAGGGGAATTTACTTTGCCAAAACTTCCTAACATTACAGTTTTCTACCAGAGATCGGAAATTGTGTTACTACATAAAGGGCCACTTAATTCAGCTCAATTTGGATCACACAACTGTAAAGTTCTCCTAAAAGCATGTTGAAATACTTTATAATTATACTTCTAATTTATAAATTAAATCTGTCTACATGTGTCACTGGCAAGCATAAGAAAGATTTAAACCTTCTCAAAATCATCTGTGCAGAGAATGGAATACTGAAATCACTTAAAATTAGAGCAGCTGTGGGTTAACTGCTCCTGCTGCATTCCTGAGTTCAGGGAAAACAACTAATGGTCCTTTAATAAACAACTTTTTTCAATGAATCAGCTTATATCCAAATTGGCACAGTGTCGAAGTAAGAAGTAGGTCTATTAGCCTAGGCTGAATAGATACATGAAACAAATTCACATCAGTTAAATCCTGCAATTTCTGTCTATTTTTTTATGATAGTCAGGTCCAGTTATTAAAATGTCTTACTACAGTGAGCCAAATGATTAAGGTCTCATTAGATTAATCAGAGTAATTTGCCAACAGATCCGATAGAGCAGTTCCCAACCTGGTCAGAATTTAGGAATATCACTGTATAAATACAGATATGGCAATCATGTATGAGCATGAAAAGGAGTCTCCATTAGCCTCACTTGTATTTAAGGTGGATTATCACTAAAATGGTTGCCTGTCTGGGTTTCCCTGACAATAGTAAAACATAAAAATTAATTTTAAGACATACAGAAAGAATAGGGGTTGCAATACAAAATGGCAACAGGCAATTTGAGGTATTTAATCTGAAAAGCTTGCAAGCTTGACCTGTGGTTCTCAACAGTCTGTCCCTGGGAATGTGTCAAAGACCAGTACTGATCCTAGGACTAAGAGGGACAACATTTTAAATTTGCCATTATCATTAAATTAGGGGTGTTCTGTCTAGGCTCTTAAAGTCAAGACCTAGGGCAGCACATTTCCAGCATAAATATGTTTGCATATATATATATATATATATATATATATATATATATATATATATATATATATATAAATATATATACACACAGACATACATACATACAGTGGATATAAAAAGTCTACACACCCCTGTTAAAATGTCAGGTTTCTGTGCTGTAAAAAAATGAGACAAAAATAAATAATTTCAGAACTTTTTCCACCTTTACTGTGACCTATAAACTGTACAACTCAATTGAAAAACAAACTGAAATCTTTTAGGTGGAGGGAAGAAAAATAAAAAATAAAAATAATGTGGTTGCATAAGTCTGCACATCCTCTTATAACTGGGGATGTAGCGGTATTCAGAATTAAGCAATCACATTGCAAATCGTGGTAAATAGGAGTCAGCATACACCTGCCATCATTTAAAGTGCCTCTGGTTAACCCCAAATAAAGTTCAGCTGCTCTAGTTGGTCTTTCCTGAAATGTTCTTAGTCGCATCCCACAGCAAAAGCCATGGTCCACAGAGAGCTTCCAAAGCATCAGAGGGATCTCATTGTTAAAAGGTATCAGTCAGGAGAAGGGTACAAAAGAATTTCCAAGGAATTAGATATACCATGGAACACAGTGAAGACAGTCATCATCAAGTGTGTCTGGGCTATGGGGTAGAGTGGCAAGACGAAAGCCTTTTCTTACGAAGAAAAACATCCAAGCTAGGCTACATTTTGCAAAAACACATCTGAAGTCTCTCAAAATCATGTGGGAAAAGGTGTTATGGCCTGATGAAACCAAGATTGAACTTTTTGGCCATAATTCCAAAAGATATGTTTGGCGCAAAAACAACACTGCACATCACCAAAAGAACACCATACCCACAGTGAAGCATGGTGGTGGCAGCTTTGGGGCTGTTTTTCTTCAGATGGAACTGGGGCCTTAGTTAAGATAGACGAAATTATGAACAGTTCCAAATACTAATCAATATTGGCACAAAACCTTCAGGCTTCTGCTAGAAAGCTGAACATGAAGAGGAACTTCATCTTTCAGCATGACAACGACCCAAAGCATACATCCAAATCAACAAAGGAATGGCTTCACCAGAAGAAGATTAAAGTTTTGGAATGGCCCAGCCAGAGCCCAGACCAGAATCTGATTGAAAATCTGTGGGGTGATCTGAAGAGGGCTGTGCACAGGAGATGCCCTCGCAATCTGACAGATTTGGAGTGTTTTTGCAAAGAAGAGTGGGCACATCTTGGCAAGTCAAAATGTGCCATGCTGATAGACTCATACCCCAAAAGATTGAGTGCTGTAATAAAATCAAAAGGTGCTTCAACAAAGTATTAGTTTAAGGGTGTGCATACTTATGCAACCATATTATTATTTTATTTTTATATTTTTCTTCCCTCTACCTAAAAGATTTCAGTTTGTTTTTCAATTGAGTTGTACAGTTTATAGATCACATTAAAGGTGGAAAAAGTTCTGAAATGATTTATCTTTGTCTAATTTTTTTACAGCACAGAGCTGCAGAGTTCCAAAGCGGAGACTGGAGTATCTGTACATAGGACGACAATAAGCTGTACACTCCATAGAGTTGGGCTTTATGGCAGAGTGGCCAGAAGAAAGCCATAACTTTCATCAAAAAAAACAAAATGGCACGTTTTGAGTTTGTGAAAAAGGCATGTGGGAGACTCCCAAAATGAATGGAGGAAGGTGCTCTGGTCTGATGAGACTAAAATTGAACTTTTCGTCCATCAAAGAAAACGCTATGTCTGGCGCAAACCCAACACATCACCCAAAGAACACCATCCCCACAGTGAAACATGGTGGTGGCAGCATCATGCTGTGGGGATGTTTTTCAGCAGCCAGGACTGGGAAACTGGTCAGGGTTGAGGGAATGATGGATGGTGCTAAATACAGGGATATTCTTGAGCAAAAACTGTACCACTCTGTGCGTGATTTGAGGCTAGGACGGAGGTTCCCCTTCCAGCAGGACAATGACCCCAAACACACTGCTAAAGCAACACTTGAGTGGTTTAAGGGGAAACATATAAATGTGTTGGAATGGCCTAGACAAAGCCCAGACCTCAATACAATAGAAAATCTGTGGTCAGATTTAAAGATTGCTGTTGACAAGCACAAACCATCCAACTTGAAGGAGCAGTTTTACAAGGAGAAATGGGCAAAAATCCCAGTGGTAAGATGTGGCAAGCTAATTGAGACTTAATTTGAGGCATATTTGGGGGGTTTTGTTGGTCTTTGCAGTTTTGTGGTTCAGCCGTTAAATTCGTAATTTAATGCAGCCGAGCAAATGCCTGCCTCGCTTCGCATATACACACACAAACTTATGATTTTATTTGTAAAGGGGAAAGGAGGAGATGCAAGAGGATTGAGGGACGCACAAATCTTAATGACCTAGGGCAGCAAAAAAAACCTGCATTAGACACAAATTACAGATAGATTGAGAAACTGCTCTTCTCTGCAATGCACTCAAATCAGTGCAAAAGTAAATAAAATAAAAAAGAAGACTATTGTCATATTGGAAAAATATGTTAAAAAGTTCTGAATCTCCTAGGTGGTCCTCATGAGGACTGAAAGATAACTAGTTGGTCTCCATATCAAGAAGGAGGATAGCCACTAATTTAGACTCCAGCATATAGTAGTGATATACAGCATCATAGTAGCCCTTAATGTTCATGAAAGTGATACATTTCTATCAAATAGTTCTATACAGCCATTAATTTCAGACCTACAAAAAAAACATGTACAGTTATAGTAAACAAATTATATGTTTTTTACGTATTTTTTTCACCAAGTTCTTTTCAATTTTGTTCTAAAAACTCAGCCTAATATACAGCACAGTAATTACTGGTGATGAAATGCCCCCCCTGCAATTACTGGGATTTAGAAAACCTACAAAATATAGACTACCTGTCTTAGAGTATTCTTCTCTGGAATAATCTTCCTAGGGGGCTCATCCCGATGACAGTCGTCTCTCTCTGAGGCAGTCTGTAAAAAGAAAGTAAGTTTAATTTTAGTTGTTTTATAGCAATTTGTGATAGGACAATCAAGTTGAAGATTGCATACTGTGCCATAGGGTGACCAGCATTTCTTTTTCCACAGTTAAAACAAAAAAAAACAACATACTGTTAAAGTGGCATAACTATAAGGACCACTGGAAAATGGAAACAATTAGGAAGTAAAAAAAAACAAAAAAAAACACAAACACCCCATCATCATGCTCTCAGGAAGTGATGTAACAAACACACAATGGATTCCTGCACTCAAACAAAACAGTCTTCAATAAATTCAGATTTCCCAAAGACAAATGTTTTATATCCATGGCCTACACAGCTGCTAATATTATTAATAATATTAGTTTGGTACATACATGACATACCATTGCATTTTTTCCTTGAACTGCAGGGGTCATTTAGATTTAACCCTCTTATATATTGCCATGGGTGTATTCCCACCTCTAGCTCTTTGTTACCTTACTAATATCCATGATAGGGCTATTAATAAATACTGGCCTATCAATCGGCATGCACCTTTCCCTGCATATACTCATTTTGGCAGCGGTGATGGCAGTGCCAAACATCATGATTCCTGGTTAATTAGTGAAATCAAGTACACAGATTGGTAAAGGTCAACTGTAATTGAAATTGAGAATTCAAAAACACTGCTGAACTAAAAAAAAAAAAGTAATTTACAGAATAAACCCCATGTTTGCCAGTCTGCAGCACTGAAAAGATACAAAATGGCAGCCCCTTAAAACAATCTGCTAAGAGTAAAATTTCTCTAAAATGCTTTTATGTGCTTCCATAATGTAACTACAGTGATCCTTTAAGCAAGCAATGACGGTGCGGATACACGTGAACTAAATTAACTATCCCGTAATGTATAAAAAACTAATAAATCTAAACCGGAGTTACATTTAATTACCATGTTGGCTATTGTTTGCAAGGGATTAGTGCAAGTACTGTATTTTAGCACAAGATGCTTTGTTCAGGTCAACATTTTTAAATGATCAGAAAGAAAGTCTATGCTACAACCTAGGGTACTTATTTTCTTGCTCAGCTTGAGGAAAACAAATTGTGCACCAACAACAGAGACAATGGCTTGCTATTACAAGTTATCTGGATCATGCCCCACTGTTAGCAATTGTTTTAAGCAGGCTAAGGATGGGACAGCAGGAAGATACAGTTGCTATCAACGCAGACCTTTTGTTTAGTGTAAAAGAAATAAAAAAAGACATCCCAGTAGTCTTAATTATATGCAGCACAAATCCACACAAATGTGTTCACATTAAAAGGTTCACTGATCAGGTTCTAAAAAAACAGTATGAGGATACTGAGAAAGTGCTAAATGAAAAGTTTGCAATGCACGTCGAGTTTACCAAATGAAGCAATAATACAGAAAAATGTACTGAATGGGTTGGACACTGCACAGTTTTCAAAGGCTGCAATATCTCTAATAGAAGTCCAACCTCCTGGCTGTAAAAGATTGTAGGATAACAGTGTTGTCCACAAATGACTAAAACAGTAAGTGGGTGATTGGGTAAATATATTCAATTGGTCGCTAGTCCGATAGAGCCAACGCTATGAGCCTCATTCAATTGAGGCATCAGGAGATCCAGGTTCGGAAATGGAGTCTGTAACTTATTTTGCTATCCAATTGGCGTCTTTTTGTGGGCTCCGATCGGGTTATGGGCTCCGGCCTCCGATTCACTGCGATGGTTCACATCGCAAGTTAATGCCCCTCCAAGCCTTTGATCTTTCACGGCCGCAAGAGTTGCAAATGCTAAAATCGCAAATCGCTATTTAATTGCTCAGATTCCCCTCACTAAGCAAGCCGCCAAGCCCGCAAATGGCAGAAGTCGAACCACAACTCACGGGTACCAAGGAGTACTCGCAAAGGGCTTAAATGACATTTCCAAAGCACTTTAAATGCACATATACACACACACACTACTGTACTTTTATCAAAAGGGTAAGTGATGTTAGGTCTTCGACTTAATTGATCAACAAAGGGAGAGACAGAAAAAGGAACACGCTTAATTTAGTCATATAAATCCACAAAGTTTGGCCCAGGAAAATTACTGGCTACTGGAGAAAGTAATAACAATTACACTGAAAGCATATAAAATATAACTTTTATTACCATAATATAAAAAAAAATTGTGTATACAGAAAAATATACGTCGATTAAAAATATATTTACAATAGCACGATGTCCAAAGTGATGAAAACTGCTTTTATCAAAAAGTAAAATCAACCAGTGTTGTAAGTGTCAACAATACATTGATAATTTATTTCACTCCAATTTAATATGTCAAAAAAAAAAAAAACATCAGGAAACAACATCCAAAAAAATGATCAATAGAAGAGGAATAATTTACATTAAATGGTGTCCCTATTATATCTCATTTGTAGCGGAGGTTACAGGACCCACTACTTACCCTCTGAGGGTTCCTCGTGTGCCAAACTTCAGGATTTACATAACTAAATTTAGAGTGTTCCTTTTTTCCTTTCTCTCCCTTTGTTGATATATATTATAAACACATTTTTGAGTCTAGTATTTTTATTTATTTTTGATAGTAAGGATTCTTTCCTGTGCGATTCAGTTCCTTCCCCTTTTTTCGCATATTCTTAGAATAGCACTACATTCTCCAGCTCGCAAATGTTTAATTTCTGTGTTATAATCGATCCTGGCAATCGACGTGCTAATACATATAATGGAATTCGCATGGACTAGAATATCATATTTACGGCTGTAGGTTTTTGAAATCCAACCTCCATTTTTCATTGAAGTAATGATGACAATCTCTGTTTCCATTGGCTGTTTCTAATCGGGAGTTACGGCCTTGCTTAATTGATCATGTTCAAGCTTGCAAATGCTACATACGATAGCATGGTTTATGATGTGGGCTATAAGGCTGGGACTTTATTGACTAGCACAAAAGCAGGCCCGCAGACATACGGCCTATACCCTATAACTTGCAGCCTCCGAATTGAATGAGGCTCAATGTCTCCAAAAATGGTATACTGGTGAAATGTACATCATTTGAAAATCTAATTTTTTTCACACTACTCTTTATTCTGTTTTTCTTTTTTCCTCAAAAAAACACAAACATGACAAAACAGATAAGGTATATTGGTGCTAAATAAAGTAACATTTCCTTAAAATTTCCTAAAATTTGAAGGTGCAAACTTTTTCAAAACCAGCATTTTTTCAGAACCTCTTCGCTGTCTCCTTAAACATCATGTAGACAATTCTGTAACAATCTAATACTTTACAGTTGTGGTGTAACACAACTACTCTCATACAGCTTTTTGCAACGAGGCACATCTTGATACTATAGCAACTTAATAAGAATATTGCACTATTATACAATTTTTTATCAGAATACATTAATTTTAGTGTAAGAATTTTATTAACATTCAATATATTTTGTGCATTTACAGATTGTGTCTTGCAATCTGAAACTGGAGAGAGCATTTATTGTACTCACTAGCAAATGTGGCCATAATTGAATTAATAGTCGATCCAACAATTATTTTCTGGTAATCCCAACTCATTATTGTATTTGATCAACTGAACAGATCATACAATTCAAAATGAAGTTATAAATAGACTAAATTATTGGTTCAACTTTGGATAGTTTTTTAGTGATCGTATTTGGTGAAATAATATATGAACCAAATCTTCCAACTTAATCTAACCACTTTATCTGTAGTTATCGTATTACGGTTAAAGAGCATGGGGTTGGTACAATCCATCTTTGGTTTGCTCAAGTTTTTGTCATAATGAACTAAGCATCAAATATCATTCTAGGATACCAACGTAGGGCCATTTGATCTAAAGGATGAAGTTGCTTAAATGTCATATAGTATATATACACCCTGTAGGATAAAATAGGAGACAAGAGGATCTGCGAGAATTCTCAATCACTTCACTTGTTCATACATATTGTCCCTTTATGTCCACTACATTATGAATCATTTACTTGCATCATATATGAAACTAATATGCAAGCCAAACTAGTGGCAAGATGTCAAATAAGCATGACTTTGTTTGAGCACTGGAAATATAATCAGTGATCAGGTAAGGTATAAAACACAATATACAATGTTGACTGCCATACTTTACCATGATAATATCTCAATACAACAAATTAGGAAAAAGTGTGATCTTTGAAAAAAATTTAAACTAGACCAGAAAAAAAAAAACAAGTATAAAAATATTACCAGAAAAAAAAGAGTAAAATTTGTTCTAATTCAAAAAAATATTTTACATTTGTTAATGCAATATTTGTTTGAACATTATAATACTGTCCATATTGCTGTGCAGCAATGAAGACTTTGTTCCTGAGATTTGTGGAATGTTCCAGATTGCATTATTGTGCCAAATATTCTGCTCTGGCAATATACAGAAGCATTTAGTCTGTGTCAAAGTTATCTTCTTTAATGTTGTGTCATTTAATGTATAATGAGGAAATAAAAAGGATACATGCTCAGGTCTAAATTATGGTCTTCAAAAGCAATTATGGTTTGTTGGTTCTAAATTGGTCGCCACCATAATTCAGCTCCCATCTGCTATGCCCCCCCCCCCCCCATCACAAATTGTATTTCAAATGTCACATTCAGCAATGTAAATGTTTCTTTAATGTAGTATAATCTGTTAATTAAATTTCGATTAGATGGTCTCTTTTGAGTTCTAGACAAAAAAGGTAAAAGAATGCATTATCTTAAATAACGTGTGCCTATACTTGGATTACGGTTGGCGGTTATGGAAGTATTAATACCAATTTTGTTATTGATTTGCAGATTATTTAAAAATTATTTTAGATTATATTTTGGTCAAACAATGCTAGAATGATGAATACAGTAAATGGGGGCAACGTGATAAAGCTTCATTTACTATGTAGCAATAAAAAGCTTTTTGTAATTCAAATGTAAGCGGCATTTCTGCTGTATCATTTACACAGCATTTAAAAACAGTTAAAAAGCCAAGGAGCTGGATTTTATGACAGCGGGGTTATTTGCATGTTTCAGAATCCTTAATCCTATTTGGAGTTGTCAGCGAGGCATAATGCAAGCCTTGGATAGGAGAATCCCAATCTGGTTGGCAGATGGATAGGTTGGTTATAGCAACAAAACTATATTTTGCCTGAAGGCACAATTCAGTACACTGTTAAAATGATATTAAGCCTCTGTCAAGCTGAACCATTTGGATCTACTGCAAAAAAGGAGAAGCGGAGAAAGAGGAACTATGTATAAAAAAATAAACCGTTAATTTCTGATCTTGCTTTTATGTTACTATACAAAACTGGATAGTTGGTCTTTTATACCTTAGATCTCTTCGGTTGGAGTAGATTTTGCATGCTAATATAATCATTCTCCCTCCTGAGACATTAGCAAATAATCAAATGAAAAACAGGATCATAATTTACTGAGATTCAGGCAACTCTCTATGCAAATTTGACTTGTTATTGCTGCTGCCTCGTTAATCTATCTGAATGCCTTTGACAAACTCCTTTGATTTATTAAGTCATGACAACTCCAATGTGTGTATATTTTGCTAGATTGACATTATCATTAAGAGTGGGTGGACTGAGCGCACATGAATGGCTGATTTTATACGCTGGTGTCTGCTGCTCAACAGCTGAGCATCTCCTTCTCACAAAGCCCCAGAGCGTCAGGCTCTTCCTATCTAACCATCCATTCATCATCTCGATGTTAATTGGCCCAGGCTTTAAGCAAATTTTCAACACGATTTAAAGGCATGATGACACTGATTACTGACCCTCTGCCATACGGTGCCTATTGATTAACCTGACAGAGATGAGGAGCTCCAGGGAAACGAGGTATGCAGACCTCAAAAAAGGGGGAAAACATATATATTTATGCACAGCCTATGCAGGGTAACATTTATCATCACCATTCTCCATAATGTGTATGGCACGTCCTAACAACATGATTGCTTTAACACCTGCAGTCAAAGTCTAACCACATTCTGCTCAGAAAAGGACTGCACAGTTTAATCTGTTTAAGATGGGTTATTTTGATACATTTTTTAAATATCCATTATAGGTCTTTCAAATTGATTTGATTTACACACCCATATATTGGAATATACATGATCACAAATGTACTATTTAATTACTGTACTCTGTATGGTGAATGGAGGGCTTCTTTCACTCTTTTGCTCACCATATGTTAAATAATGATGTGGTTAGTAGCCTTCCCAAAAATCTATAGCAGGAGTTAGGTACCAGCCCCACACTGATGAGATCCGTTTAAGATCAAAACAGCTATCTGTGGGGAAGGTCACCTAACTCATGCAAAATCCATCCTATGCTGTGTAGTACAGCAGGCATATGCTTAAAGGATCCATGTTTTAAAATGGTATTGAATTAAAGAGTGAAATTTTTGTAGGCTCATTTGCATGTCCATGCCTAATTTCCCAGAGTGCAGTGCAATAACTATTTCTCAGAATTCAAGCAGAAAATATGTATTTTTTTAACTTGTTTTAGATGTTCAGATGTGAACACAAATTTACTAATTTATATATATATATATATATATATATATATATATAAATAAAATAAATACACACACACACACACAGAGCAGGGACTTTAGAAAAATAAATTGACTGTATTGTATTGCTTTATGCATGTACTTATAACTTGTTATTACCTTTATAATTTGCTTATTGTACCCCCTCTCCTTTACTGTACCTTTGTAAATAGGGCTGTTTGAAAAAAAATGTTTGCCACATTATAATAATAATCTATATATAGGAGCTTCATATATTAAAATGGATTGCAATGGAACTAGTTTAACATTGTATCTACTAATGAGAATGGAGGACCTTGCTATAGTTTAGAGGTTGAAGAGAGAGAAGAAGAAAGCAAAAAAAAAAAAAAAAACACATTCTACAGCTGCTTTTGCATCTTTTTAATGATGAAAAAAGCTTGCTGAAAGGAAGATTCCAATTATTTTTTAAAGGAAATTGCTAATATACTATTAAAATGAGCTACTAAAATAATATACAAGGTGCATTATTTATTTAGCTAGTAACAGTGTCTAATAGCAGGCACTATTCAGAAGACACAAACAAGTGCACTACTGTCGATTAAAAAGACATATTTTAAATTACTTTTGAAACACTATCCTAATGCGAAATAGCATTTTTAATATTCGCTGTTTAATATTTAACACTTCCCTCAATGTGCAAGCAAATGTAATGTAATTGTGTAGTTGGTTGGCGGAAATACACATTCTTAACAAGCTTAGAACAAAAAAAAAAAAAGTTATTGTAGAGAAAAGTTCTTTTTTAAGAAAAGGAATTGCTAGTATGTGACCACATAGCTGCCAAAATTAATTTTTGTTTTATTCAAACTACCAACAAACTATTTTCCACAGCAACATAATTTTCATTCCCCTGAAATAAATATTCAAAACTTGCTTGTATTCTATTCGTTTAAAAACTAAAGCCTTGATAGTTACAGGATGGTCCATTACTGTTGTACATATAGTAGCTATTACGGGTCATGTTTCATCTTCATAGTGACCCACCTTTTATCATGGCTTTGGATTATGCTCAACAAATGTTTCATAATTAAATCTACATAGCAAGGTCTAAGGTCCTCCTTGCTTCCTTGTTCATGGTTAAAACAAGACTACACATCCCATGATGCTTTGTTGCACAAACTGGCTTCACAGATTGAAAACAATGTTACAGATGCCTGTGAATGGCCAAAACTAATTTTGAATTTTATGCTCATTTTAGCAGGGATTTTCAGGGGTGTTCGCAAATTGATAGCAAACTAAAATGATTTAGCTACATTTATAGTAAATTTAATAATGTTCATTTTGTTATTTTTACATGCAAAAATGTTTTCATATACTACTGATTCTCCTCTGTCAGATGCATCCATAATCCATAAAATTGAGGAGCTGGCTTCTGGTCTGTCTTTACAGGATGTCTACTGGAAAACCAGTGAGCTTTACATTATTGCTAATAAGATACCCAGCAGTAGTTACTGCCACATTCCTATTGTGCAGATGGAGCTTCAGCTTTGCTTTCAAAGTCTCCTCCCACCTCAAGAAGTAGGCCACTAAAATATTAGATTGCTCAGCATCATAATTGCATATAAACAAATAATTAGACTTATCCATTTTTCTTCTAGAAACAAGTTGCCTATTTTTCAAGTAAAGTTCTTAAAGTTTAATTTTAAAAATGTATGACCACAGCGGTCCTTTAATAAATGTAAAAAAAAAAAAATAATCACATCATTTTTTTAAGAATTTGATTTATAAGATTGTTCATATTTTCTAAAGTGTTTATTTTATAAAGTTTTAAAATATGGTGTTTTTTTAAAATTATTTTTACTATCATTTCAAGGTTTCTAGTATTGTAAAACAACACCCTTTTACAAGTATAGTAGCAGTTGAAGACCTTATAAAAAGCTTGGCATAATGAGGTGGTGAAGACAGGGTGATCTCCAGTATTGTTCAGCTTAAAGTAACCAAATGCCAGACTGGGGACCCAGCAACATAACTGAAGCCCTCAAATTTTTTTTTTAAATATCATAGATATATAGATATAGGAATGCTGATAATAGCAATGGTATCTCTCCAGAAGCTCAACCTGCTTAGAAGTCAGAAGGAGAAGAAGATGTCATCAGTACCCATAATGCCCTCTGACTGAGATCAGTAATATCTCACTGTACGTTGAGCAATGGTCAGTTTTAAAAATAAATGTGGCGTTCCCCAGAGTTTTTTAAATGATTAGTGAAATACATTAATTGGGATGGTGCATATATACAACTTTGGCTTCTGAGACCCAGCAATCTCCACTCCCTTGCAATAAGAGTTTGATTTCCTATGGTTATTACATTCCTTTTAACCAGTAAAAAGTGATTTTATGTTACTGGCTCTTAGAAATCCTTAAAAAAAAAAAAAAAAAAAGATTTTTTTTTATAATAATTGTTATTTTTAGAATTTAAAATTAAAGCAATTAAATTATTAATCATTGCTATATTATATTTCTTGTGGCACTTCTGATTAGATAATTCTAACTACACTTGGTTTCCTAGTCAACTACAGGTGCTGGCACATTATGGAAATATAAGTTTGAACAGAAATGGTTTCCTGACCAGTCTTACTTTTATTTTGATATTGCTAAGTGGTCCAGCATCTTTAAGCTATAGCTCCTTATTTGCTATCATCACGGATGAAGATGCCAAGAGCAGTTAAATCACGTTATCAAGTTGCAACAGACAATACTTTCTGGACATTGGCAAGAATTGTAGTCGCACTGTCATTTCCTTAAAATGTCAATAATGGGCCAAAACCATTACTACAAGGGCAGTATTCATTCAACTTATTTCAAACATGTAATTTACCCCAAAAAATCTAAAACATTATCATAAACTTTAAGAAAAAAAAAATTATACACACAAACCACTATTTTCTGCAGCTTGTTAATAATGTACGTTCCTTGTTAAAATCCTGTGTACAGCGCTATGGAATATCTTGGTGCGTTACATATAAAAGTTAATAATAATAATGTAAGACTATATAAGCTAACAAGACCAAGCATTCATCAAAAAATTCACAATGATAGATCAATGGCACATTTTGTTTTTTATTCTTCTATTACTATATAAAAAAGGATGAGACTAAAATATTGAGCGGTGAAGAAAAACTGGTTAACACCATTTTTAACAAGCTTCTCTAATTAGGGTTGTTGTCATTTTGAAATAAGCAGACTTTAAATGGCATTATGCATATGTCTGATAGGAGTATAATGTTTCAGTTGATTTAAAAAAAAAATCCTGTTTTCTAAAAAAATGTCTGCATGACATATCCCATCATCAAGTTAAGATCTGAGATGCAGAAAGAAAAAGATGCAGTTTGGTTGTTCTCAAGAGATCTCATCTTGCAAAATCATAAACCGAATCCAGCTTTCATTTACAGGACTACTGTACGATGAAAAATTATATATATATATATATATATATATATATATATATATATATATATATATATATATATATAAATAAAATTGGGGGTCTAAAAGCATAATTAAGTGGAAAAATTATCATAAAACTATTTTTCCCAATTAGAAATAAAAATACATTTGGATTCCATTGCTGGTCACTGGAGGTATCCACGACTATCTGGTGAAGGCTACATGCATGAGAGACGTCTTTATATTTCTGTTGGAGCATTGCTTGCAGTAATCATTGCAAGCTATTTGCTTCTGATCATGTGTGAATGGGGCAAGTGTCAAATTCAAACAGCTCAAAAATAGTTAAAATTATGTCACGTTACATGTCCATGTTCCCTGTCCCATACCACTCACTGCACAGATGGGTTAAATTACCACAAACCCTCAAGTGTTAACATCAGATGAGATGGATTTTATACATGGTCTTCACATTTGCTCTAAACTTCTTTAGCTTTGTAGCTTACAAAGCTGCTAATATTGTTAGTTTCTTATACACGTCTTAGACGTAATTTATTTTTCAGAAACACCATAATCTTTTAAGGCCACATCATTGCGTCTTGTTAATTATTCTCATACCCTTACCGATCAAGCTGATTTTTTTTGTTTCCAAATCATTATTATTGTGAGAAAAGGAAGGTTACAACATATGTTAACATATATTAAAGTGTAAACTGTGAAAAATTGTGGTCTAAAACATAAACATTTTCCTTTTTTGTTTCTCTAAAATGATATTATTAAATATATTAAATAAAAAAAAAGTTGAGTTAAGAAAGAAGTTGAGTTTTTATTGCTTCATAATTAAACAAAAACACACAAAAAAAAAATGTCTCCACTTTATTATTTTATATCATTGGGAAAGGGGAGTTACTCACTAAAATTCTGTCGTATAGAAATTATGACCAATTGTTGAGTATTTTTTGTTTACAGAATATGCTTTTAGCCTAGTTCTTCTAACAAAGTATTGTCAAATTGTAATACAGAAGTTGACAACAACTTGGAAACTTGGAATTTTTAGGAGCCAATTGGGTAAGGTTATCAAAGGAATAATTACTGATACTGATCAGTATATGTAAAAGCATAGGCGGAATATGGCAACAATAAGACATATCGTCAGAAAAATTTCATATATTTCAAGTAGGATACAAAAAATACAAAAATATGACTTTATTAAATACATTTTCACATATCTTCACACATACCTACTTATAATAATTTGAAACAGAGTTTATAAGCACTTGTTAATAAAATTATGTTTATATATATATATATATATATATATATATATATATATATATATATATAAACCATATGCATTTACTTTATTAGTTAAATGCAATTATTTACTGTGGGTAGCCACTACCATGATTGTAAGGTTTGATTCGATTTTCCCATGGGGAGCGGAATTTCAAAATAATAAGCTGTCCTATAAATGTATGAGAAGCAATGGCAATACAGTCTACAGTTTGAGACCAGAATAATCAATAGGTGGACCTGGGTCAAACTCTGGACCTCCAGCCACTTATCTTCTCAGCTTCTGCAGCTTCAATACATTTACTATTTATCCTTCATGAAAAATCCAATTATTTAGATACAGAAAAACTATTAAACTAATATGGGTCCTTTATCTGGGTCACCTGCAAATATGTAAACTTTCTTCCTGTGCAGTTTGGAATGTTATTATATTAAAATATGACCTCTATCAATATTGTAAAAATAACTGACTACACCCTGGCCATCGTTGGAAGATAATTATCAGCAACAAAAATGGTTCATTTTTACGTTCCAAAAACAGATTTTGGCCCCTACGAAGTGTAGCTCCCTAAAAGAACATACTGTAAATATGGGACTGCAATGATCTTATTAATTACTAGCTGCAAAACATAAAAAGTCAGCATTCCTGCATGGAGAAGAAAAGTCTGTTTCATGCAAAATATAATACTGGAACAATATCTTACTAGGTATTCATACAAAGGGTTGAAGGGAATGTCTTCCACCCAAAAAAGTCTGTAGTACCAAGAGGTCCCCCAGATTACAGACGAGATACGTTCCTGTGAATGTCTTTAGGTTGGATTTGTATGTAACTTGGATCCCTGATAAATAGGAACAACAATACTATAATGGCTCATATGTGGCGATTATAATACAGTATAATACTGTAATAAAAATAATAATACCCCTGTTCTGTAATAATACGTTGCATAAACTATTGTGCTCTCATACAAAAAGCATTGAGAGCCTGTTCATGTATGGAACGTCCAAGTTGGGTCGTCTATAACCCGGGGACCTCCTGTACAGTCTAACCATTGTCCAAATATGGTGGTCTTGTAAAGGTGATGTGCATTTTTAATAAATATGGGGAAAGTGGGACTACAGTTATAAACCTTTTTTCTTTTTATAATGTTCTACTTGCGATAAAGCTTACAGATCACGGATCTATCCTGTTATGGTGTCGGGACAGGTCCGCCGCTGCAGTGCAGCCTCAAATAGCTAGATAGCACTGCTGATATGCGAGAGAAGTTCTAAGCTTATAATGTTAGCCTAACCCTTGAACTAACCCTAACCCCAACAGTTTACCTAAGCTTTGACTCTATAATATGGCACCGGAATATTGGCAGCGCCATCTAGCGGAAGCTCACTGCCCCCGCTGATGCCTTGTGCTGTGCTACCATAAGAGGATAGGTCCCAGATCACTAATGGTTATAATAAGGACATCACAAAGAGGGAAAAAATATAGAAACTGTTCACACACACAAATAATTAGTTACCGCAAGCCATTGATCAGTCCTTGAGTAACTGGTATAGATCATGAGAAAGATCAATCTGTTTATAATGCAGGAGGATAATAAGATTTGTTTCATTTTTTCCCTTTTTCAGGTTTATTAAATTAAACTATTATAGGAAACCAACAAGGAAGATGCATAATATGGACGCCAAAGATTAAATATACATTATATATTTCCGTTAAGTTCGAAAACAGAGGGGGTAGCAGTTATTTAAATGCTGATTTTCTCAGTCTGAATGCTTTTCTTTCAGTAACACATTCAAAGCAGTGACCCAGCAAATGCACCGGGAAAGTGTTCTTCCATCTCAGTACCACATTATCATTTCTACTCAGTATTCTTGGTAAGATATCTCAATCAGCTGTATGTATGTGTAAGTGACAGCGCAGCCCATTGCTGGGTTAATTAAACACTTGACTTTAACACCCTCCCCATCATTAAGCAAATAAAAACAGATAATTCAAGCTGCACTTCATCTGCAGGGTACACTACACACATGTCAAAATTAAGTGAGTCTTGGGCCTCCCGGGAGATTTGCAGGGAGGTAATCAGTTTAAATCTTATCTGGTTTATCAATTATTCTATTGATTAAAGCTGGATGATTACACAGAACTCGGATTGCCACATGGGATGGATGTCAGCAATCAGTGGACAACAACTCGGAGACGGTCTCAAGTGATTCAAACATCTTCTAAACTAATAACACTTGATAAGTGTGTAGCACTGCCATATCCACAGACCTGTTAGTCATCTTGTTTATCAATGCAGTAATCGTCTTATTATTAAAAATTCAGCACACACACATTGTATTGATACCTAAACTATATTTTGCACATGTAAGATTATTATTATTTTTTTATATTGTGTTAAAGTGTTCTTTTAAGTAATCAATTTTAACCAAAATAAGAAATCCATATGTGTGTGAAATAAAAATCAAAAAGGTACATACTTATTTTACAAATAGACACAATATAATATGAAATTAAAAGGATGAAACTGAACTAATAATTTAAAAATTTAAAAAAGCTCATGGAGGGTAAAATAAAAAAAAAATAGGAGCAACTGTGGATTCAGATGTTTATTCTGGTTCCCATATTAGAAACTTAAATATAAAAACACCATTTTTTTTTAATCCAACTAGTGGACCTTTATCAGAGTGAGTGGCTGACCGATGTATAAATAAATACATACATTATATATTTTAGATTACAAGATTTAAAATTTGCAAACTTACAAAGTGCTTTGCGGAAGCACTATGGACACTGGAATCTAAGCTCAAAGACAGGGCCCACCATCCTTTGCAGCGTGTTAATACTTCTATTGTTTTGCCTTGATCGTAACCCATGTATAGCGCTACAGAATATGTTGGCGCATTACAAACAAAAAAAAAAAAAAAAATACACACATACATATATATATATATATATATATATATATATATATATATATATATATATATATATAAATAATCTCATGTTTAAAATGGATATGGATGGAAGTTTTGCATGTCCCTGCTCAGCTTCCCAGAATGCAGTGTAATAACTGTATTTCTTGGAGCAGGAGATTATATATATATATATATATATATATATATATATATATATATATATATATATATATATATATATATATATACATACATATATATATATACATACATACATACATACACACACACATACATATACATATACACATACATATATACATATACACACACACAGATATACATATACACACATACAAAATGTACGTGTTAGTCTTCTTAGTCTTCTTAGCTTACACCCCATGGAAACATATTATATAAACTACTTATAGTACTTATTATTACCACGATGCACATAATGCAATAATTCAATATCCTATCAAATGTATAGCTTTACAAAATAGTGTGTTTACAAAAACCATCATCTGACCAAACCAGTCTAAATAAATGACTAGTAGCATTGTAGATAATGGCAAATACAAACTATTAGAATATATGATAAATCTCCAAACACAAAATGTCAAGGCACAGAGGGGACACGGCTCTCATTGCCTTTTCCCATGCAAGTCATTTTCTTAGAAAGTCTAGCTACCCTTCATTAGCATGCTGTATTTTACTTTCACCACTAGAAACAATAAGGGTGCTATTCCTAATTGTATTCACTTTAAGAGGTTTGTTCTCTGCAGCTGTTTTCCGCTCGCAGTGTATTTTGTGTAATCAGCACATCATCATAAATACTTTGGCTGCTTCCCTCGGGGTAGCTGTCAGTGCTTAATTTACAGAACAACCTGGCCAATGTGAATTTGAACACTACAGCAGAACAGCCAAGTTACCACATTGTCAGAAAAAAAAAAAAAACAGGTATATTATTTTTTTAAACACATATATTTAGGAAAATTGTATGATCTACAGACATAAGAATGAAAGATATACTGGTGATCCACTGACCCAGCTTGAACGTTTTGCCCACAAGAGGGCCCACCAACCTTGATCACTAGAAAGTAACTATTAATTACCAGATATTAGTTCAATAAGTAATTAAAAAAGAACATTGTACAGTTTACATGCAGTAGATACGTATGATGTCTAGACATACAACATACACCAGTTGCATTTTTCCATTAAAGCATTGCATTATTATTTTAGGCTAAAGATTCACTAACGGGGATAGCAATTAGCCCCTATGCTTATTTGATTTAACAGAGTCAATTCGTGAATGTGAATAGAGATCTTTCAAAACATGAAAAATAGGCTTAATAGAACCGCACAGATGTTTTTTTAATCTCACTAGGATATTAAAAGAAAAGTTGACTGAAAATATAAAGTTTCTTAAGGGACCATTGTAGTATATTAAAAGTACTATTTGAAGAGCTACACTTAAAATTGGCTAAATGTTTTAGAATGAACAATAAAATAATAGAGCCTCTAATTTATTACCTTTTATACTCTAAATGCACACAAAGCTTCTTCTATCTGCACAATGGCCATGTGTGGAATCTAAAAATGCAAGTGCTTTCCTCATGAAATCTCATTAGTTTACAAGAATTCCTGAGAAATTCATTTTCCAGAGTTATTTTGCCCAGCACCAGGCTTAGTTCTTTATTACTTCATACAGAAAAAAATGTGATCATGGCGATCCTCAAGCACTTGCTAGGTTTGCCTTTGACCAAGTATTAGTTATCCAAAAGATTTTATTTTTTCACAGTTTCTTTCACAACAATAAGGTGGATGCAGCCAAGTCTACAAATGTTGATATATTTTATCTGACTGCTTTTATATTTAGTTAAATTACAGTAGATTTACAGCCCTATTAAATTCCCTCAACATGTAAAGCCGTAACGTAGCCCGCAAGACTTGCTGCTATTAAATTGGCCCAGTGAAGCAACCCGCCAACGACTTGCTGGTTAAGGGCGAAAAAAGGCTACATGACATGGAAATTTGAATTGCGCGCCTGCAAATCCTTTGTTCTGTCAAGCCCGTAAATGCTACATTCCCAATTTCACTATTAAATTGCTACGAATCCACTGGTGTTCAACCCCGTAACCAACAAATTGAGCCAAAAAGCCAACGGTTACTAGAGAGGACCCGCAAGGGGGTTAAAGTCCAATCCGTAGCACTGTAAATGCAAATACACACACTACTGTACTAATAATGAAAGGGAAATCAATGAAAATTATTAAAATTAATAGCACAACATTCTCAAGCTCACAAATCTGCAATATAAAATACTTTATTTCATGTGTAATTTCTGTGTTATATCGATCCCGGCAATAAATGTGTTAATACATATAATGGAACTTGCATGGACTTGAATATCAGATTTACGGATTTATTATTATTGCATTAAATCTGGTATGTGGGTCCGATCATAACCCGTAATTAAAACCCGTAACGTTTTGAAATCTTACCTCCATTTTTCAGTGACGTAATGACGATCTAATTTGCCATTGGCTCCATCTAAACCCGTAACTATGGGTTTGACTATTTGATCATGTTCACGGCGGCACATCCAACCGGCGCAAGAATGGTTTACGGGGTTGTGTCTACGGCCGGTAACTCGCGGGATGGTTCACAGCTGAATTTCAAGCCCACAGCCTTTACGGGCTTGCCGATGCCGCTATGGGATTCAAATTTAATGTGGCTGTTAAGCTGGTATTTTTAGTCCAAAGACAAATCGGTCAAAAATATTAAATTAATGTATATTAAATGAAAATCTGTCACAAGAAAACAATAACCAGGTTTACTTTAATAAAAGGCATACATTGCATGTATTGTTGATCAATCAGACCCCCATATTAACTAAAAAGCAACTAATTACAGATTTACAGACCTTTGATACTGTTCTCAACTCTCTGGGTGCTGCATTGTGATTACATGATGGGTTTAATTTCCTAAAATACTTTTAAATAATATGCTAAAGTTTAATACTTTAATTAAAAATGTCATAGTGCGGAATAAAACACTGTTGCGTCCATACCCAAAGTTAATGCAAATGCACAGTAAGCAGTTGGCGATATTGGAATATTAACTCTGGATATTGTAAGACGGTGAAAGAAGCATTAAGACATTATTTCCCCAAGAGATCTGGCAGTTCTACCAGAGGCCATTAGAGAGCAGCACAGTACACTTGATCGGCCATGTCTGCTACTCAGCCTGTTCCCTAAGGTTTAAGCTTTTCTAATTTCAAATATACACAGATAAACACACAGCTGATTCAAATTCAATTAGTGTAGTCTGCAACCCCAGAAAAGACTAATTCAATTAGTGCATTGTGAAGCTCAACAGAACCTCCAAGCAGATGTTCACAATGTTCATTATTTGGCTTCAGTAGGGTCGTACCTGAGAGGGACATTGTGTTGGTCACCTTAAATCTTAGCGTTATTATAGAGTAAAACCATCTTGGGAGATTCCACAAATACTCCAATGTTTTATAGGTCTTTTTGTTATGAATAACTGAATATTAGTGGTGTCCTACCTTTCCACACAATAGTACTTAATGTCCACTTTAGTCCTCTAGTTAAGGTATACTCCTTTGAAGAACTAAAATGGTTTTCAAAACCTAGAGATTCACATTTTTTGTGTTTATATGAAATTATGCCGCCATTTTGAAAATATATATATTATTTTTGATTACATGTAATACTGGTTTAGTGAAATATCTACAAGGGTGAAAAATATCATCTAACACTTTTTATACAAGCTATAGGCCGTTTCTAGAAAGTCTCCAAGTCCTTTAAATTATACATTGAAAAAAATTAAAGGAGCCAGAGGCAGAAATTTAGGAGCCTTGAAAATGTGCACCCTTGATATCGGACATCTGCTATCCTTGATGAGGTAGATTTACC
The DNA here is from genome assembly GCA_027410445.1 of Discoglossus pictus. Classification (NCBI taxonomy): domain Eukaryota; kingdom Metazoa; phylum Chordata; class Amphibia; order Anura; family Alytidae; genus Discoglossus; species Discoglossus pictus. The sequence goes on along the minus strand of CM050171.1, from coordinate 82,765,908 downwards.
ACCTATCAGTAAACTGGAAATTAAACTGGGAAATTCCCTACCAAATTTATATCTAACTCTGCTTGGTGTATTCACATGAGTGTAGGATTTAGAATTGTGTTTTAAGTGCTTTTAATATTGATTGAATAAATATTTGGTTGCAGAAATTGGTGGAGGGGCTAAGAAAGGAGAAAGAAAGAGGACAGTTATATGGGGTAAAGATTTGCATCACAAGAAAGGTTGGAAAATATACAAGTCTCTGGCAAAGACACATACCCTAGCATAGTCAGTCTATTAAATCACTAAGATCCAAACGGTATTTGTGTAAATTAAGTCAAGGTTTGGAATCCATGTGTTTACAGACACATACATTATTATGAGGATATTCTAAAGATCAGAGGAGTGTAGATTATAGTGTACGGTGGAGGGCTTATATCGCTCTTTTGTCCACCATAAATTAAAAGATTGTGGTTGTGAACTACCTCCTCAAAAAACCCACTACACAAACTAAGAAAACCCGCCCCACGCTGATGAGAGGCAGTAACCTTGAAACAGCTGTACGTGGGTGGGATTCCTAGCTTGTGTATGATCCAAACTTAGCTTTGCTCAAAGCAGTGCGATACAGCAGGGAAGCCATGTTTGAAATAGTTATGGATTGCAAGAGCAAAGCCTTTGTGAGCACATTTGCATGTCCCTGCCCAGGTTCCCAGAATGCAGTGTAATAACTGTATTTCTCAGAATTCTGGCAATGAAACAAGTTTAAACTTGGTTTAGATGTTCAAATGTGAACACAAATGTACTATTTATTTACGGTTTATAGTGAAAATGAAATGGACATTTAAAAAAAACACAGCTTTTCTTTATTGTTTTAGGACTTTTAGGAGAAAAAAAAAATCACATAATAATAATAGTTGTCAAGCTATGAATTGTCGTCACTCTTTGCGAGCTCGCAAATCGAGCTTGCAAGAACTGCCGCAAATGCGGACCCTCGTAAAGCGAGGGGCCGCATTTGCGGAAGGTGGAGGCTCCAATGCGAGGGGCCGCATTTGCGAAGGTGGAGGCTCTATGGCGCCTCACACGTGGTTACAAACACCCACACAAGCGGCACTTTACCAAAATGAATCTAACACGCAATCACTAAATACGAATTTACACGAAAAAATACGAACCGCGGGACGACCTCGCAAAAAAAATACAACCTTACCGGCCGAACCGAGCGCACCTGAAAACATTAAAAACACAATAAATACACACATAAAAGTTTACCCCGAAAACAAGGCTACAGGACCCTAAAGACGCAAAACACCACCAAGCACATACGGCTTTTCAAAACAGCCGTATGAGGTACAAGATACACTTTTAGCAAGGTCGCTAAATCCTCTACAGCCGCGTACCACATACACATTCGCCGCCATTTTACAACACTAACTTACAGAATGCGGAAGTACACAGCTACCCTAACTGCTTCCCCTCGCGAATGCAGCCTATTTACACTACACACTGCGCACATTGCTGACACTTACACCTCAGCTCCACAACAGTGCAAACCGACATTGTATGCTACAGGAACATCAGAACAGATTGTCAGCTCTTCAGCACAATGCTTCCTGCATATATTACTTCCAAATAGGTAAAGTATATTAATTTATTAATTATTTAATTAGCATACAAAAGTACATATACACCAAAAAATAGCAAAAGCGCCTAACAGTGCAAACCGACATTGTATGCTACAGGAACATCAAAACATTGTAAGCTCTTCACCAGAATGCTTCCTGCAAATATTACTTCCAAATAGGTAAAGTATATTAATTTATTAATTATTTAATTAGCATACAAAAATACATATACACAAAAAATAGCAAAAGCGCTTATCAGAAAAAAAAAAAAATACAACAACCCACAGCATTACCTGCCTTACAATTTTATTGCCCTGTCATTTTTGATGGGCAAGTCGCTAGTATAATAATAATAATAATAATAATAATAATAATAATAATAATAATAATAGTAATAATAATAATAATAATAATGTGAAAGCTTGAAAGAAATGGACCAGTGGACTCATGCTTCCTATTCCTGCAGTATAGGGTCCCATTTGGGTCCCATTTTGAACACCAAGTCACACATTAAAGCTATAAAAAACAGTTTTATTATAAATGTATTATTATTTTAGATCGTAAAATATGAACTCACTGCAACAAACAATCATTAATCAATCTTCTCACTTAATGAAGTTAGTATTTTAAACTTCTAATAATGGATACAATGCACAACACACCGCAGTATGGTCTTTTGTAGCACGTACGACAGAAAACACAGCTGGACCAACATATATTAGTTTTAGCTTCACAATCCAATAATCCATTGGAAATGTAACAAGTTTGTATTAAAAAGGAAAGGGCAGAAATTTCATTTTTTTTTGTTAACTTTTAGAGCCAAACAGACTGTAGGCAAATAAAAAGATTCAAGGCGGTATATAAAAATGTACGCGACAGGTAATATGCCAAAATCACAGACTGCTATGAAATGAACACTTTTAAAAACACTATGTAGAATTCAGTCCAATAATGGAAAGCAACAAAAAATCCAAGAGAGTGTAACATTTTGCTAAATCCACAGATCTCGTCAGATCGGAAGAGTCTGCTCATTTTTGGCTTCTAAATATGTATAATGCAGCTATACAAAAGAATTACTTCTGCATGGTTTCTAAAAATAAAAATTCTGTTTTGCTCCTTAGTTTTATGTAGTTTTTCTTCCCCGTGGAATACACAGATGTTTTATTAATTAAGTAGTTGCAAAAAAGTAATTCATTTTTAAATTAAAATGCTTACCCACCAGGAGACCTATGTTACGGTTTTATTTACTTTACAAGATTTGTTACCTCTGCTTGCAAAACCTGTTAAATGTCTTCCAATTAACATGGAGAACTTCTTGGTTAACAACTGGTTACATCACATCCTTTCACTAGTCCGTTTCTGAAATGTTTTGGGCATTTGTAAAAATATACAGAACACTCATACAACTTGCAAATTGAACAACAACAACAACAACAACAACAAGGCAATTAGTTAGTTTACTTCTGCCGCTTACATATATAAAAAATAAATCTAGTCTGTATTGGAAGAGCTAACCCTTTCATAGAAACCTTGTATTGATTCAAAACTAGAATAATTCAAGCCCCTGGTATGCCAACATCTGGATCACAAGTCTAATTTAATAGAATATATATATATATATATATATATATATATATATATATATATATATATATATATATATATATATATATAAATAATTTATTTTATTTGTCTATATTAACGGTAAAAAATTTAGCACATTGGAATTTGGTCCCTGAATTTATTGATCGCTTAACGTTACCCCTTTGAGTGCGGATTCGCTATAGCGCTCTTTTTACCTTTAATTAGCAGCTTAGAGCTAAGCCTTGCAATAATGCGCTTTTTAAATGCATAACCCTGGTTAGCCCTTTAAATCGCCACTCCGCGCTCTCCAAATTGTCATTGAGATGTGAGCGCTATGGAGAGAAAATGCCCTGTTTAGAGCACTTTTCACATAGCGCTCCTGCATTGAGGTACGAATGTGTAGCGCTAAACGGGGTATTGCTGTATTTGGACATTAGAAGAAATGTAACCACAGTGATCCTTGATCAAAATAGTCCTTTGTTTAACTGTTTAACTTGGCAAAATTATTAGAAAGCAACATAAATAAATGTAAAAAATGCAAACGTTACATGAAATAATTGTTTGCTGCAGGTTTTCATTTTAATTTCATTACTGTTGCAGCCTCACTGCTTCATGTGTGTCCTTCCCATTAGTACTGCTGGGAGCATTGACAGTAGTAACTGCCACTTTCCCACTGTTCAGATACTTCCTGTATATTCAAAGTCTCCTCCCATCATCAGGAAGTTGAGCTGCTAAGAGCAAAATGGCAGGTTTCACAGCAGCTTAAATGCATATAAAAAGTAATACATGAGACTATTTTTTATTTTCAATTGCAGTTCTTCAAAATAGTGAATTTTAAAAAATATGCCCATAGTGAATCTTTAAAAGAAAACAAAATTTAAAAAGGTAACCAGACTAAAATAAGTCAGCTTATATCATTTACGTTGTCCTTTCAGAAGTTATGTTTATGGAATTATACATTTGGTTAATTTTCTAATTTTATTAAAACAATAAAACTGTGGAGAGAAAATAAATAAATAAAATATATCATTTCCCAACGTATTGCACTACTGTATGAAAAAGTTACCAACATTTTTTTTTAAATTATGATTCTGCACTGGTAATGTGCAAACAAAAAAAACAATATTAAGTTAATAATACTATGGATAGTGTGATGTTATTTAAATCCACTTAAATTAAATCTGATTTTTGGGTAACAAATACTTTGCATTTTTAGATGTAAACCTCAGGGAGTTTAATAATAGCCCTATAGAGATAGAAATGTTTTCCATTCTTAAAATAAAAAAAATATATGACATACAAGGCACTTGCTTCCTATGAAAAAATAGAAATTGATTGTATGTGATCAAAATGCACTTCTGTTTCTGTAATGAGTTTGCTTTTGATGAAATCATCATGAATCACAATTCTAGGACAGGATTGCATTATTGATTTATTTTTAAATGATTCCTTAAAATATTAGCATTAAAGTCATTGCTTTTTTTTCCGTATCACAACTGGTCTAGAAAAAGTTATGGCCAGTTAAAACAATAAAAAAAAAAATAGGAATTGGTTAGTTATTGAACACAAACTTTCTATATTGTTGCTCTTTTATACAAAGCGTCTGCGTGTGGGATTATATTTTATATGGCACACAGCACTCATAGAATTCATAAAAGAAAGTAGAGAATACAAAAAGAGACAAGAGGAATCCACATTCAGAGACATACCAGACTAGTGGAAGTGGAAGTTTGTGAGCTAAATCATATCATCGAATAAAAAGAAAATTAAAAGAAAATTATAAAAAAAGAAAGAAAGAAAGAAAGAAAGAAGGAGATCAGTACAGCAAGTAATCAATGCAACTTCTTTCATTTTAACAAAAAACTGTAATAAAGAGGGTTAAAAAGTATTTAAGTATCTTTGCCTAATTATAAAATGTTCACAGATAAAGCAGTTTTATTTGTCTCACAATAGGGTTTAGCTGTTTTCTTTCAATTTTAAGGGATTACAGTATCAACCAAATATGGTAATCTATACTCACCGATAAATGTGATATTTTATATAAATGTTAATAAGTACCTTGTTTTTAATTTTAATTTAATTTTATTTTTTATATCCATTACATATTTTCCATGCAAAAAATAATATTATGAAAATGAACACTGAAATGTCACAGAGATAATTATGTGTCCAGCAGCGAGTTGAAAGAAACTTTAGGGGTTGTCCATGAGCCCCTGCTCACACTGTTTTCCTGTCTTTCTAGATATTATTTTACTGAAAGATTGTATACAAAATCAAAAGGTTGTTTTGGTCCTAAGCTTGACCGGGCTACCTGCCATCATGTCTCACTTTTCTGTAATTTTTTTTACACTATCGACAAAAACTTTATTTTTATAAATTAAAACCATGCTGAAAAAAAAGTTTGTAAACTCTAATCTTACATATTTGCTTTATTTAATTAATATTTATAGAAAAACATTTTCTTTTTGTGGTTTTAGCAAGATGAGCTTCCTGAGGTGGGAGGAGACTTTGAATGTAGAGGATGTTTCGGTCTGCGCAATTGGAATGTGACATCTACAACTGCTAGTGCTCTGAGCTGGACTAAAAGGAAGCTCATTAGCTTACAAGGACACATCATTATGAGAAAGCCGAGAGTAGAATCAACAGAGGATAAAATATTGCAAAGTGTAGAGGTTATGCTTATCCATTGCCTTGTTAATTTTTAAGAAGACCTCTGTAGTATTTTTTTTTTTATATATAATCTATTTAATAAGTAAACACAAACTGAAGTAAGGAGGATTATTATTATCTACAAGTTTAAAAATAAAATACATAAAAAAAAAAAAAAACTTGATGCTTTTGTAGTGGTTTTCTATTAAAGAATAGGTTAGATGGTAACACACTTGCAGAAATATAGTTTAAAGTTAAATACTACAGACATCAATAAAACATGATTAAATTGAGTCATTTAAGAGGCCATACATATATGCTGTTTATTGTCTTGACACCATAGTCTTCGGCAGATAACCACTGACCATAAATTCTACACAGTTTGTTTCATATCCGTAAAAAAAAAAAAGAAAACCCACAAAAAAAAAACACAGGAAGTCAGATTATTGCAGGTCATTTTTTTTTAGCAATGAGAAAATAAAGTCTAATGCAACAACATGAACTCTTTCCTTGCTTTGTCCTTTCTTACTCTTATTGAGATGCCAAAGGGAACAGCAATCAGAGAGGAGATGTTCAGTGTGATAGAGGTCAGCACCACTGGTGGAACAGCGCATCAGAAACATGACCTTGTTTATTTATTTATTTTTTGTATTATTGTTTACAGGCTACTTTGCTTGTGTATCGTGTGGTTCTTAGCTAAAAGATGAAATTACAGCTCGGGATGAAGCGTTCAAGGCATACAACCAATTTGTGTTTCGATCTCGGAAAACAAAAGGCTTCTGAGGCCCTCGGGCTGCCATTCAAACTTGGAGAAGCTGACATTTTTAACAGCGAGAACCAGGGACTCTGGCAGGAGGAATGATCTAATGCATTTCTGACTTGTCAATCAAATATCTCACCTCTTATGTCTTGTAACCATTTGGGGCCCAACAGACTGTGTTAATAAATGTGGAGAACACAAAGCCAAGTAGGTGAGGCCACCGTCTTGAACTTGCCATGCCTTTTGTTATTGAACTAGTCTGAAACTAAATTGTTTAATATCAAAAATTTTACTTTACTACAGAACACAGCCATACTTTTTAAGAACGGTTTGATATTATTTACCATGTACATTAACTACATGTTTAAAAAGGTATATGACAGATTCACAGTTTTTTGCTTCTTCTAATCTGAAACACACATGACATTTAGTCATTTTATACATGTAGAAATGTATTTTATTTAAAAAAAAAAAAAAAAAAAAGGTATTAATAAAAATTGGTTTAAAAACCTCCTGCACTGTCTACATAGGCACCTGGGGCCTCATTCTAAAAATTGGGCCGTAAAACGGCAGCAAGTGTGCGATTCCTTGTGACTCTGTTACGGTCCTGTATAGCGCTATGTCTAAGCCGGTATTCCTAAGGGTGGCGCCGCAACGAGGTCCCTTTTACGAGCAATCACAAACCATGCAACCGGCAGTAGGCACCTCCATGCTTAAACAGGATCGTAACTTGTAATTCAAGCCCGCAAACATTGTAGAAATGTAAATATAAAATTCAAGACAGCACTGTTGTGTTCCCCATCATTTACAGTGCGGTCTTAAATTTATATTTTTATTTACAGTGCTCCGAGTTTACAGGCTTGAACCACGAGTCATGGTCTTGCAGGCGCGAAAAATGAGTCACGGGCTTGGAGGTCATTCATGCCCGTAGGACCGCAAAAGGTTTTACTTTCAAAACGTAGCACCAATTATTCAAACAAAAAAGCCATCCTGTACTTTTATTAAAAGAGAAAGTGATGTTAGGTCTTAGAATTAATAGCACAATATTATCAAACTCTAAAAAAAAAAAAAAAAAAAAAAAAATCGGCAAAAATAACTAATTTATTTCATGTTCAATTCCCATCATTACGTCAGACGGGCTTCAACCTCCAAGGTCGGAGGTTGGATTCAAAAGTCCTACGGGCTCGGTGGTTGAAGTCTGTAGGAGTTTATGACGGAAATTTAACATGAAATAAACTTTTTTTTAATTTACCAATTTGAGAGTAGGGGAATGTTGCGCTATTCATTCTGAGACCTGAAATCACTTTCACTCCTAATAAAAGTACAGGATGTCTTATAATTTGCTTAATTGGTGCTAGGTTTTGTAAGTAAGAGCGTTGCGGAACCTCTTTAATGTAAGTAAGCTGCGGCTCTATTTTAGTTTTTTACGGGCTTGACGGAAGAGTGAGGATAGCATTTGAATAGTGAATTGGGATTTCTTGCGGCCACGCAAGAACAAAGTCTTTGACGGAAGGTAAGCTGCTATTGAGCTATTCGCAAGGGATCACAGCGCGACGGCCGTAATCCGCTCGGAGGCTGCAAATCGAATAGCTAACATCTTCAATCAGCAGCACATTGCATGATGCTTTGATGCACAAACTAGCTTCCCAGTAATTGAAAGAGAGGTTATAGCTGCCTGTGATTGGCCAAAACAAATTATGAATTTTATGCTAATTTAGCAAAAGGTTTTCAAGGGACATTCCTTCTCAAAATCAAATGTTTTCATACCCTCCTGATTCTCCTCTCAGATGTATTCATAATCCATGAAACATAAATATGCTTTTAAGGGTACATGGCAATCGTGTTGCATCTGAAATAGGATATTTGTAAATGTATTAGAGTGCAATACCAATTCAAATATTTTCCTGTTGTGGGGCTTTCATCATTCAGGGAGTAATAATATCAATGTGTAAGTCTTGTCTGCCAATATAATATCCATACTGTACTACAGTATGCTCTATTAATTTCTTGTCCCTTTAAACAGGTTTTATTTTTTATATATATATATATATATATATTTTTATTTTTTTATTTTATTATTATTATGTTCGACCCAACTTTAAAGGGATATAGAACATGTACTTCAGAAAAATCTAGACTGCAAAAGAACTACTACAAGAGTCAAATTTTAAATTAACCATTTTCTTCTTATATATAAAAAAAAAAAAAAAAAAAGACTAATAAAACAGAAAATACACATCTGATAGATATCAATTGACGAGTACTGATATTATTAGAAGGAATAAAATATGCACAATATTATTTTACAGTGCCTTGCAAAATATTCACCCTCCTTGACTTTTTACCTATTTTGTTACATTACGGCCTTAAGTTGAATGTTTTGTTAATCTGAATTGTATGTGATGGATCAGAACACAATAGTCAAAGTTGGTGAAGTGAAATGAGAAAAAAATATATATATATATATAAAACTATTTTTTAGAAATAGAAAACAGAAAATTGGCATGTGCGTATGTATTCACCCCCTTTGTTATGAAGACCATAAAAAGCTCTGGTGCAACCAATTACCTTCAGAAGTCACATAATTAGTGAAATGATGTCCAGCTGTGTGCAATCCAAGTGTCACATGATCTGTCATTACATATACACACCTTTTTTGAAAGGCCCCAGAGGCTGCAACACCTAAGCAAGAGGCACCACTAACCAAACACTGTCATGAAGACCAAGGAACTCTCCAAACAAGTAAGGGACAATGTTGTTGAGAAGTACAAGTCAGGGTTAGGTTATAAAAAAACGGCGGGACTGTGAAACTGGTCAGAGTTGAGGGAAAGATGGATGGTTCTAAATACAGGGATATTCTTGAAACTGTACCACTCTGTGCGTGATTTGAGGCTAGGATGGAGGTTCACATTCCAGCAGGACAATGACCCCAAACACACTGCTAAAGCAACACGTCAGTGGTTTAAGGGGAAACATGTAAATGTGTTGGAATGGCCTAGTCAAAGCCCAGACCTCAATCCAATAGAAAATCTGTGGTCAGACTTAAAGATTGCTGTTCACAAGCACAAACCATCCAACTTAAAAAAGGAGCTGGAGCAGTTTTGCAAGGAGGAATAGGCAAAAATTCCCGTGGTAAGATGTGGCAATCTTATAGAGACTTATCCAAAGCGACTTGGAGGTGTCCCTACACAGTATTGACTTTAGGGGGGTGAATAGTTATGCACATTGACTTTTTCTGTTATTGTGTCCTATTTGTCGATTGCTTCACAATAAAAAATAATAATAAAATCTTCAAAGTTGTGGGCATGTTCTGTAAATTAAATGATGCAAATCCTCAAACAATCCATGTTAATTCCAGGTTGTGACGCAACAAAACACGAAAAATGCCAAGGGGGATGAATACTTTTGCAAGGCACTGTACATTTCATTCAGATTTAGGAAATATTTGTGGTATTTTGTATAACTTCTAGAATAAACAAACAGTGTACTAAAATTACATACCAGTTTTAGGATATCTACTCTTAACCCACTGTAAAATCAGTCAAGGAAGCAATTACAAAAAAAAAAAATAAAAAAAAAAACGAAGAGAAGGAGCCTACACCGTTTTCCTCCAATGACATCATTAGATATTTACCAGCTACATGTGACATGTAGCCAGATTTCCGGTCTATGGGATTTGGGGATTCACAGAAAACAGTCCTGTTTGGAAACTAAAAGATTAACTGAGAGAAAAAGGAGGACCCACTACCCAAATAAAAAACAAAAAAACAACACAATTTTGGTTGGTTATTCTGTTCTAGAGTTGGCCTTTAGAATAACGGATTTACGTGAAAATATGCGTAAGATAAATGAAAGCAAAGAAGAACATTATAACCAAGTTGTGTGAACTTCAATTGGTCGCTTGGTGCGTTGCTTAAACTATTGTATACAGTTTGATATTTGATGCAAGAAGGTAAGCATACTATTCAGACTCCAAGCTAGCAAGAAGTGCTGAAACCAGACAAAATTGAACTTACTATACACAACGTTAATCTAAAATGCTTTTCTGCTCATGACTTGCTAAATTGCTAATGCGATTAAATGTGAAGCATTTCCTAAACAAAACGTGGTCCTTTACTCTACAATTGCTTTCTAACAAAGACAAGTGCATAGTTTAGTACCATCATTTGGCACAGTAATATCAAGTATTTGGTTTCATATGACATAAATAGTGTAAACAGAAATTGACATTTTATTTGAAGAGGCCCATAAGTGGCTCTAGATTTTTCAATGAGGCCACACAACAGATTTTTTTGTCAGATCCAAAGCAAAAATGGTAAGTCAGTGTAAGAATAGGTAAATCAAAAAAGGTACGCTGTAGTGGTAAAACAAGTAATGGACCTTTAAAAGTATAAGCTTTACAACCACTTGAAACCAGGGCACTACTAGAAGCCAGAAAGGAAACAAAAATATATCCAGCATCACTCCTCTAAGACGGATGTATAAAATGATATTCTTGACAACAGCAAAGAGACTTTTGAATTGATAGAAACCTATATTCTAACTTTACAGCAATACCTTTTAGATTGGTTTCTTGACACAAACTTTCTTGCTAGAATAAATATGTGGCCAATGGCCGCACTTTAGTTTAAAGAACCACTGTGTTCATTTTTTTTGCTATGTTGAATTTTGAATAACTAAACTTGTTTAAATACTTTTCCCCTGTATAGCGCTACGGAATATGTTGGTGCGTTACAAAATAATAATAATAATTATTATTATTATTATCATTATCATCATCATCAATGGCCAAAATGTTTTAGAAAGTGAAAGATTAACACAGTCTTTAAATTTGTATATGTTTTTTTACTACAGGCCTTTATTTTCTTTGCTGATCCCTCTTTTGGCAGGATTTCGCTCACAAACCAATGAGCTTTGCCTTGGTGCGAATAAGAGCAATGACAGTAGTTACTGCTGCGTTCCTGTTCTGCAAAAAGAACTTCTTTGCTGCGTTCAAAGTTCCCTGCCACCTCAGGAAGTAGGCCACTAGAAATGGTAGGATCCTCCGCAGCAGCAAAAAAAAAAAAAAAAAGTACTTTAAAGGCTGTATTATATTAAGAAAAAAAAACCCAACATGTTACCTATCTTCAAGTGAAGTTCTTCAAATAATATATTTTAAGCTCATGACCATAGTGCTCTTAACATCTACAAATTGATTTTCCATCATAGGACTTGTTGGAAACAGGTCTAGAAATGGACCTGTGCTACCTAATCTAAAACGGATGACACGCATCTTAAAGAACAGAGAAAGCTTGAAGCCTCTAGGTGGTTAAAGACCAACTGAGGTATTTCATTAAAAAATCTGCAACAATTCCAACTAGTTTACTTCCTACAAAGTACTATGTTTCTTATTAATAAAAGGTATAAAAACAAAAAGGGTAGTTATAGTATAAGTATCTGAGAGCCAAGAGGATACTTTTACCTGAAATTTTGCACCAATTTATGTATGCATTCCACATAGTAATATTTTTCTAAACCTTAGACTATTTTTGTTCCCTCTTTCCGTTTCGGTCGCCCCACCCCGCCATCTTAACCCAACGAGTGATGGATTCACACTCTAGAAATCTCTGTTACCCCTTCCAACCCTTTTTACCCAACCTACAATCCCACCTTTTCTACAGCCCCCATCAATTGATAGTATGTTTTCTATATACTCAGATTGATTACAAGCTTCTTTGGTATAATTGTAATAGGCGGATGTGTAAACATATGTATTAATACGTATGTACACCTCTTCTTTAAATAAAAACAAATCTACATCTAGCATATTGAAAGCAACTTGCATAAAAAGTTATGAATTTATATTTTCTCTCACTTCTAATTGTAAGGCTGGCAATACGGTTTGCCACACAATGCAAGGTTTTTGCTCCTCTGAGCACCTTCGGCGCTCACTGCGAGTCTCTCCCCACTCCGCCCCCCCCCCCCTGTGTACTTCCCCTTTCCTCGCTTTGCAAGGCTTGCAGTGCAATGAGCGCCTTTGGTGCTCATTGCAGCCTAAGTAAAAAAGTCCCAATGCCAGCCCAAGTCCTGCGCCGCTGGCGACTGCAGCGCTCATCGCCAGGCCATCAATGAGGGCCTTTGGTACACATTGAAGCCTAATTCCTGCGCTGCTGGCGATGAGCTCCTGTGGCGCTCATGGCTAGGCCTGTAATGAGCGGCATTGCAGCCTAAATCCCGCGTGCTTCAATGGCTCACCTCGCTTTGCGAGGGCCGCAAGTGCGTTACCAACATCAAGAACGTTACGTACATCGCAAAGATCCACAACTATTATTGTAGATTAAACTTATAGTTCTATAGGGTCATGCCATGCTTGTAGGACTATAGTGTTTCTTTAAGTGGGACAGTTTTGTCAGACGAGAGTGACAGTTGTGGGGTGAGGAAATGTTTTATATGCTATAGAATAGTGAGTGTAAATAACAGTATTGGAAGCACCAGTGCTCTGATGGTTTAGAGAACGACTGGGGATGCCAAAAAAACCTTAAAAGTTATTGCATCATTCTGAAAATTGTATTTGCTTACTTTTCCTCAGTTGTGAACCAACAAAATCACTACGGTACCACATGAGTATGGACATTAAAATGCAAACATATGCCTTACCCATCTCAGTATTCTGATTATATTGATATGCAGTGAAACAGTGTTTTTAGAAAGCAAGAAGAAAGCCTTCCATTTATTAACCAATTAAATGTAATTATACTTTAATGAGGACTGGCATTGACTTGTTTGAATTAATCTGATTTCCCAACAGGGAGGAGGATCCTTTTAGCCTTACTAAATGTAGCCCTTAGCCCTGTTGAAAGTACTGGCACTTATTATTTCCACATTTCAACTGAAATATCTAAATGCTTCTCTGCACTGAAGATCACCTCCAACTTGAAGACAGCAACATAAAAAAATAAAAGACACAAAAAGTTAAAAAAATAAGGGGTTGTATATATATTTTTTTTATAGTTTTTCAAAACAAGTGGACTGGTTTCTTGTTGTTGGTTATACTTCAGGATATCTGTATTAAGATGCCAATGTCACTGTCTTTTTGTACTTTTGATATAGGCATAAAGACAAATTTAACATAGGCTAAGTGGCCTTCCAGATGGCTGCATTCTATAGCCACAAGTAAGGAATGTTGGTATTCTTCTCATGATACCTCTGACTTGCTAGGATGGAGGTAACTAAATATTAGAGCACTTGATAGGCTTTGAAAATAGATCTTTAACATGAGATCTAAAATGCAGTTGGGCATAAGAATGTATGCTATGGCTCTTTGGATGTTTTGTGCTTTTATTTCTATAAACCAAAGCTCCTAAACATGTAGCTATAATGGAAACTCTTTAAAGAGCAGGAGAGAAATAAAACAGCTATAACTTTAGAGGTGGTGTCAGGTTTTGTATATACATATATTTTACAGATACTATAATCCATATTACTCAGTAGGATGAAGCTTTGAGAAGGATGTCGGCAGATACTACGCTTTTGAAGTAATGAAAAAATACATAAAATTATATCACATTATGCACCATTTTACTGACTGCAATATAGATTGCTGTTGATACATATTCGTAAATGATTTCAGATTAGGAGAGGCTACCATTTTAGTGTGCGATACATTGAAGAGAACGTAATAAAATTGGTTACAGAAAACTTTATTGAGTGGAGTTAGGCATGGGGCACATCACAATTTTCAGCCTCTTTAAAAAGTTAAAATAGGTTATGGTTATTACGGATGTAGATAAGTACAGTAAAATGTGCTTGTCTGTCGATTTTACCAACTTAAAATCAACTTATTAAAGTAACAATGAGCTAACTCTTAAAGACTTTGCAGTTTTTGGGGTTTGTTGCCTCACATTTTTACCATCTTTAAGCAGGAGCTCCTCCCATCTGCTCCAAACCGGTGGAGAGTATGGAGTTTAATGTCAAGTGCTAGTAGTGAGTGAAATGGGGCAAGGTTGGTGCACAAACATTAAGCTCTTCATAGAATTGCAACATGGAAGAGAGTGCAATTTGGGAGTTACCAAACCTACAAAATGGTTTACCTGAAACATACATAAGCCTAATATACTTTTTAAATCCTGATTTTTAGCACAGAAATCCTCACGTAAAACAATTAGAGTATATGCCTCTGTGCAAAATATATCAGTATTAATATCAGTATCACAGGAAATGTTTATTTATGGTCACATCCCACCGAACAGCCACTTGAGAAAAATAAAAATGAAGATGGTAAATGCAGAAAGAGCATCTAGCAAAATGATCTTACGTTGTAAAGCAGTTCTAAAATTCAACTGATTCAGTCAAAAGTAAAAGAATTGGAAGAAACATCTTTTAAAAAAATAAATTTGGATATTTCATAATTATTTTTACAGATATCACTTTGTTTATTCATTTTTTTCATGTGACCAGTAATAAAAAATTGTCACAATTTTGCATGATAGAAATCAAATATGTATTTGTATTATAATTATTTTTATTTGCAAGTAGTAGCAATGTTACAATGTTAAACTAAAAAAAGTACAAGAATTTAAAGAAATGTCCGAAAACAAAATGGGGATGGGTTTGTTTATTTTCTAAAATATTGCTTACACAGTCCCCCCCATGTAGTTATCAAGACTGTAACAAATCTGTGCATATTGCAGCACGGACACCAGGGCACATTTGTATAATTTTTATTATAATATTTAGTACACAAACAGAATTTATTAAAAGGTGCTGCTCCACCCATGCTCAATAACGTCTTTTATAACAATAGATCTGAATAGAAAGTCCCTATATAGCCACTAGTATATTATCTGGGGCTTTTTAACTCTGCTTCCAGTGATAGCACACAAAATGATGACATTATTAGACAAATACATGTTCTCATTCAAACTTTTTTTTTTTATCTAGAATTTGTATGACCGGGAGACATGAGAAATAAATAAAATAAATTAGTTCTCCAATCTTCTCTAAACCCGCCAGAACTTGGCTTGGTCTGGGATGCACAGCACCTTTTAATGTCATGAGAATACAGTACATGAATAAAGACAGACAGAGATAGTACCTGTAGAGATGTAAGTGCACCAGTATCTGGATAATACTGGCACTGCAGCGAGGGCATGCTGTCCACCAGACTGGAGCAGCCCAGCCACAGAGACTTGGGCACAGAGCACTGCAGAGAGAGGACAACTATGAGATGATAGGATGGCAGAGAGGAAAGGAACTTCAAAGCAAGTTGAATAGTTGGATTACAGAATCAACTGGCTTTGGCTCAGAAAGAGATAACATAATGGTTAACATCTGGTCCCTAGACAGATGCCAATCTGGCAAGTGGGGTGAGAAAGTGGAAACAAGAGAAAAAGATGGCTAAAGATGATAAAATAAAATTGATACAAGTGGGTAAAAGGGATGATAGTCTGCAGTTCAGATATACTTCATTCAAAAGAAAATGAATATTTATTGAAGTGTCCAGCACCACACACCCTGTATTCAAAATTGTCTGATCTCAAAAAGAGGACCGCATCACCTAAAACATGAAACCATACACTTACAGTAGCACATGCCTTTTATTGATACAAGACCTGAGGTTATACAGTATGAGATGCGGAAAAACACTGCAAATTAACAGTCCCAATTACAACTGCAACTTAATTAACTTTTGAATGGTCTCAACTTTGAACCCAATCAGATGTGACAAAAGGAGAACAATTTTTACTTGTAATACAAAGTTTCATAACTTTCATGTAGATACATTCTTAAATCTTCTCTATGCATGGTCTTTTATATAAAAATAATCTTATATTTAGTTAAAACTTGCAATCACATATAATAGTTGTGGTAATTGAGAGTTGTCGTCGTCATGCAATGTTAAAAGTTACGGGCTTGCACATGCACATTGAGCCTAAAAGTTACGGGTTAGATGGTTGCTGCAATAAGCGTCAAAGGAGCAGGGGGGGGGGCTCGCAAGAGAGGGTCCCGCTTCAGAGCCCGTAGCTCAGAAGCGGTTGGAGAGGCCACCAAAAGACTCCAATTAATTAGAAAATTAACTTACAACAACATCAGATACACAAACACACACAGCACAGGGGGAGAGAAAGGGAGTCTGGAAGTGAGGTTTCAAGCTAATTTGCTATTTAAATTGGCGTTGTTGGGAGGTCTCAGAACAGCTATGCAAGGAAAAAAATGGCGGGCGTGAAGACGTAATTTTGTTTCAAGCCCCTAACTCGGAAGCGCATTTCCGGCTTGGGGAAATGGATCAATTTCACCAAGCCCGCAAATGGTTTCACACCCGTAAATTGCAAAATAGGGGAGGGTGAGAGGGAACGAGACACAGGGGTGAGGGGGGGGTGGGGTTAAAGAGACAAAGGGGAGGGAGGGAGGGAGGGAGGGAGGGAAAGACACACAGGAGGGAGAGGCGCTCATCGCGAGGCCCACCACTTGGAGGGGGTGGGGGAGAGCCTAGCATTGTGTGGCAAACAGCATTGCCAAGCTTCAAATTTTATTGACGTCATTTTTGAGGGTCAAGTCGCTAGTTTAAATATATTATTCAACCCTTGGATTAAATGTATACTAAACAGTTTGGTTCTCTGCATGTTTTTCCCTTTTTGAATATGTACACATATCTTTGCAAGCTGATATAGTGTGCCATTGATACAAAACTTATTAAGAGAAGATAACTTTGCACATGATGTAATGAGTGCGCTTGTATAATGGAAGGGGCCACCAACGTAATTTTTTTTTTTTTTTAAAGTAACAGCTAAAGACAAGGCAAGTTATCAAATTATAGCATTTTAAAATATATTACACTATATCTGGTTGCAAAACACCTCTGCCCCTTTGAGAATACTAGAGCATCCCTTTAAGTAACCAGAGGTACCACGATATCAAAAGGTTGAGAACCACTGACCTAGAAGACGACCATTCACTCATACCAGGGCAGGTGGCCCAGGACTACTCATGCCTTTGTACTGTAAAATATGTACAGTTAAGTGATTGATAAATACTGCCTTTGAAACTTCATTGACAGCCCTTTTACATCACACCTGTCCCTACTTCCCTAATTACGAATGACAGGATGGATGAGAAGGAACATTACATGATACTTAAACTGTAGCTGAAAGTCACGTAGAAGACCAATCTGTTACAGATATGAATGTATTTTGGCAGTGTACATTACAAACATCATTTGGTCTCTAATCTGCTTTTGTTTTCAGGTTTCTCATTTGCTAGAGATGAACAACTATTTTAGAAACCAAACTTGTTAGTATCGGCCATATGTGCTCTACAGCAGATTATGAGATGAGCCAAAATAAGTCAATATAAATCTGATTTAGCTTCTACTAACGACTTCAGATTATAACGGTTATCTGTGTTACAGTAAACTGCTCTTTTGAGCAAAAGAATGAAGATGTGTTGATGGATGTGGACATTAGAGACAGCTGGGAAGGGTAAGAATAAAAAAAAAATATATGAAAGAGCAAGAACAGGCACAAAAGGGAACAGAGTGCAGGGTGTTTTAGTGCCATTCAGAGCATGTTCAAGCTCTCCATAAAAGCCACAACAAACACTTCAATGTAGCTTTAGTGTATCAGTAACCTATGGCAGCATACGTTTGGAAATTACTAAATATAAAAGTAACGGTGTAATTAAAAAAAAAGCTAGTTATTGCGATATGAAACACAAGCTTTAATTATTCTCTGAATGCCTTTCAAAATAAACCTTTTCAATTTGTAAGAAAATTAATTTCCAAACCAACTTACACTCTTCTAGATATGCTAAATACAACTTAAAATAAATGTCCATGGTGTGCACCATGATGCACTGGGCCACACAAGGCTCTTTAATCCTTGCCATGAGACTCCCATACTGTTCTCCACATCTTCTACGTCAAGGGTCTACAACCTAGGGAGTCAAAGGTGAATCCGGACAGATTTCTTAGAATGAGAATGCGGTAGATAAAACAGCCAGGGCTTTAATTATGACTAATGCAAAACTCATTAGTTTACCAGGACCCATCAGCTTGAAAAAGTAGCAAATAGGATCAGCTCAGAATAGAAAATGGAATCCAGCAGTAAAAAATAAACATGGTTATTTTTTTAAACTTATTAGTTATTTAAAAGAATATATAGAACCAAACTGACCCAAAAAAAAAGTTTTCTGAAAAAGGTCAAACCTGATAAAGGATTGGAGAGGCTAAAATATATACAGTATATTAAAAGGTTCTCTTCATATTAGTTAGAGGGTCATTTTGCTTCTTTAATACAATACATTTTTCAGATTTAGATACACAAGATTAGAAAAATGTAATATATCTTTGACACAGGTAGACGTACTTGCTTCCTTCTCTAACGGTGTCCTAGTGTGCATAGAGCGTCAAGTCTGACACTTCAGAGATCTGGCTGAATCAACATCCTGAACAAAGGTGAAAATATCTTACTGCCTTGCCCAATCTGGCTAAATTGTTACTAACAAAATGATCTAAATATTTTACACCTATATTGTATTGGTGATATTAGCTTGCAAATTCTTATTCCCCTCAGTACGATGTTTTTAAGGGGTGGAGGGTCACTTTAATGCAAGCTTGTCCAATTAGAGTTAGAGTGAGAAACTACACCATCCCAGATTTTTAAGATTCTCTGTTTGAGTTCAGATAAAGCAGTCAGAGGCTCACAGCCTAATTAAATTGCTATGTTTTTGAAAATCGTAGCTCGTAGCGTAGCTCGCATGACTTGGAGCTATTAAATTGGCCTATTAAACCTACCCTCAGATGATTTGGGGGGTAGGTGCAGTAAAACCCTACGCGATGTGTGAATTCAATCTGCGGGCTCGGAAAACCTTTGATCTGTCACGCCCGTAGCCGCTACTCGTTCGATTTAGCTATTAAATTGCAACAAAGTCTCTTGCGAGCTAGTGTAACACGCAAATAAAGCGCAAAGCCCAACGTGTGCTCTTTAGGACCCGCAAGGGCGGTAAAGACCAATCCGTAGCAATTGTAATGCAAATAAAAACACACTACTGTATATTTATTAAAAGTGAAAGTGATGTTAGGTCTTAGAATTAATAGCACAACGTTCTCAAGCCCGCAAATATGCCCCCAAAAATACTTTATTTCATGTTTATATTCCGTGTTATAATTGATCTCGGCAATGTGTGTTAATGAATATAATGGAATTTGCATCTAATAGAATTTCATATTTACGGCTTTATTAATATTGCATTAATCTGCAATGTGAGTCCGATCGCAAACTGTAATTGTAGCCCGTAGGACTTTGGAATCTACCCTCTCCGATTCCAGTGACTTAACGCTATCTCTTTTTCCATTGGCTCAGTCTAAACCCGTAGCTACAGTCTACACTAATTGGTCACCCACAAATCCAACGTTCTACGAACGAGCTACTAATTGCGTCTCAAGCCCGTAGCCCATTCTAATTTAATAACAACGTAACTCTGCCAAATTTTAAGCCCGCAGCCGTTACGTGCTTCACGATGGACTTACGGGGCTAGAATTTAATGGGGCCCTTTATGATCTAAATATTTTACACCTATTTTGTATTGAGGATATTAGCTTGGAAATTCTTATTCCCCTCAGTATGATGTTTTTAATGGGGCGAAAAGTCACTTTAATGCAAGCTTGTCCAGTTAGAGTTCTTGAGGAACTACGCCATCTCAGATTTTTATAATATTCCGTTTGAGTTCAGATAAAACAGTCAGAGGCTCAATCATTTGTATTTAATCACACATGAGAATGCCAAATTCAGCATATTCCTTTGTGTAATATAGGACTTAAAAAAAAAAACTTCACTCAGAGAGCAACAGATCCTAAGATTTTACTCCTGGCTTAAATTTTTTTTTTTAATATTAATAAAAAGTTGTAATAATATTACACCACATTTTAAAAACCCAGATTGTAGCACAGATCCTAGAAAACAGTGGGCAGTAAACGGACCTGGGTGTGAATCAGGACCACGATTCCTTTATTCTTGAGCTGCACTGCATTTTTTAATTGATAATATATCTCAGTTGAAGCTTTCAAATGCATAAATAAATGGTTACTTTCCCAATCGTCTCCCTGAGCTCTTCGGACTGCCATTGCATGGATTTCGGGCCATGATTTCTCATAAAGACATTCAGAACTTGGTACATTTTCTAAAAAGGAACAGATAGAAGCCATATAAGATCTTATACAAATGCGTAAATACATTTAGTCATCCTCGAGATATAGGTGATCTACAAAAGCATATAAATACCGAAGGAAAATAAATCTGTGTACATTAGGGTCAAATATTGCTTCGATGCAACAGCCATGTGTGAAAGGCACTACTGGGCTCAATTACCCGGAATAAAAGATTAGTTCTTTGAATGAACTTCCAGTTTCTAGACAGCAATAGAAAGTCACGGAACAGCAAATGTATAAAATAATATTAAACTCTAAATGAAAATAAAAAAAAAATGAAGTTCTAGTTGAAGTTGTAAAACTGTCACTATTACCCCCAAGAGGAATATATTGACAGCTGAAATCCTGTGCAACTATGCAGCTGTGCTTGCCACTAAAATCTTCATCCTCACTTGTATCTAAGCCTGCTCGCACTATATCGCAAATATAGAATATATAAGCGACTTTGCTAAATGAGATACCAGAGGCAGCTGCTGGCAGCTATTTCAGTGAATATAACAAACTCTTAGTTACCCTCTTTCATCAGATCTAAAATGTTCTAGTTCAGGTTGCACAGAGGTAGAGTTGCACTAAGTTTCTATTTTTTCTTCTACAATTTAAATATTTGAAGAATTTAATCCATGTCACATGAATGTTATGTTCAGGATCCTCTTAATGGTAAAGAGAATGCACACTAGGTTATCCTAATAAAAAAGGACAATATAAAGGATGCATTACTGAACTAGAACAAGAGTTTATACTCCTTACAGTTGAAGGACTTGATGACATATTCTAGGAAAAGTTAAATTTGCCTCTTTTTAAACTAAAACAGCATGTAAATGTCTAAAAGTAATTGGTTTATATTTAATCTGAGACTGGGAGAAAAAAAGTGTATTGAACAATTGCAAAAAGTTTTGCAAGCTGCTTTTTTTGCTTTTGGATTAAACTGAGAAAGTGGCATGTCTTCAGTTAGATTGCAAGTCTGCGAGTTTTCAATCTTGCATGGTGCGTTGGGGAAAGCCCTATGGACACTGGATTCTAAACTCAAAGGCCCTCATCCAATTGCAGTTTGGCCAATTGAATAGGGCTCTAAATAAGCACATGACATTTTTTTTTTAAAGCAGTTTTTAGTTAGCAAGCATCTATCCAAAAGCAAGGTTTTTACTAACTAAAAACTTCTTTAAAAAAAATATGCTATGTGCTTATTTAGAGCCATATTCAATTGGCCAAATCGCAATTGAATGAGGCCCAAAGACAGGGCCCTGCATGTTTTGTAATGTGTTAATATTGTTTTGCCTTGATCACAACGCATGTATAGCGCTACGGAATATGTTGGTGCGTTACAAATAAACAATAATAATCTAAGCATTTATATAAAAATAGACATTAAGATTTACGTTGCATTTCTGAGGCATATTACATAACAATGTAATGTACCGTAGATATCTGGATGTCACAGGAAATGAAAGGAAAATAATTCTATGTTGCAAAGTAAATAACTACAGAACCAGATCACTCGGGTAAGAGGATTCCCGCCATGCCTTTATGCTTTCTATGAAAGTAAAATTATATTTACATAATTACTTCATAATTTACAGAAGGACAAATCAATTAGATTCTCTGCATAAATGCAACACCCCAATAATTATATATTAAAATAACCTCTCAGTAGAATTGGGCTATTCACGAAGGTGAGGAGCTTTGCCACAACAATGGTGAGAACTCTCCACTTCCTATTTAGGACTCATATGTAATATAGTGTGAAGGTATAGCTCAAAAATGGATAGATATTTGCAATGGCTTTTGTGGGTGCTGGTGTGGTTCGGGTTTGGGATATTATTTAGGTTCAGTCTGGGGCACAGAATAAAGATGCAGGCAAAAAGGTAAAACTTGCATAAATTCTGAATTACTGACAACGTCCAATATCCAGAACATAAGATGCTCAACAGGATGTCCATGAGTCAGGGAGATTTTGCCTCAATAATGTGAATGCTCTCATCTCAATGAATATAGGTCTGTGTTCTTATAAGACATCCCATATATAGCTTTCAATTCTTTACTCAAAGCACACTTAATTCATACTGACTTCATAAGCACTTTAGAGCTGTAGTTTCCAGTAGCAAGTCTAAGGGCAGGAGAGGTCTTATTGGCTAGTCCTCATGAAGGAAAAATGATGTAGATTATAAGAGAGCCACTACAAAACATTGGTATTTGGTAGGACTGTCCCTTTAGATATGTCACTAATATTACAGTTTTATGCAGTTCACTGAAGAATTGGCCTGCAGTTATTTAGTAAAATATTCAAATTGTGCACATCGTGTGTACAATTATACTGTTTGCAGTGGTCCAGATCTCAAAAGTGATCAGCACCAGGTTAGGAAACCCTGGCAGCATAATGGTTGAAAACCATTAATGAGATCTTTGATTCATTTTCAGATCTCTGCAACTTGAAGTTAGACAACTGCACTTTATCTGTCACAGTTAAGATAATCATCAGATATAAAACCTGTGGCATTCCAATGTAATTCTAAGCATAAACTAAAATACAAAAAATACATATATATATATATATATATATATATATATATATATATATATGTGTGTGTGTGTGTGTAAATGGTGTTGCTCAGTCGTGACAGACTCTCTGTGACCTCATGGACAACACACCATGCTGATATTCTCATGGCAGAAATACTGGAGTGGGTTGCCAGTTCCTTCTCCAGTGGGCCACAGCATACGGCTCCTGGTATTCCAAGGTGGTCTTCCTTCCTAGTACTGACCAGTGTGACCTCTTGGTTCCCTGGCTGGATTTGAACCCAGGATGCTGTGGTGAAAGCACCTACATCCTAACCAAATGGCCCATCAGGGAACGGGAAAACAACCTCGCTCTGATATATATATATATATATATATATATATATATATATATATATATATATATATATATCTCCACACAATAAAATCATAATTGAATGAGCTGCAGTATTATTATTACGAAACAGATTATTCTTTTCTAGTAATTAAAATTAATTTTGTTTGATTTGTTGTGTCAAAGATCTTAATTTAAGTTACTTTTATTAAGCTCAATATAGTATTAAAAATTATATCAGACAAAGATAACCAGTTGCATCTGATGAACTATTTTTCAATATGATTTAGGTCTATAATAATTGATTATTATTTAATTTGGGGACCTATCTCCATCTACAGGACCATAATTGGCTACTTCCAGTTGCATAACTAAATATACATTTATGAAGGAAATGATGAGATTATCATTCACACAGACCTCAGTCTCTTTGCTACTAAAGACTGCTTATACATACTTGTGTCATGCACATGTTGTGCAGTTAACACGCTGGAAATATGTGATATGCTGTGAACAAATAGACATGGTCATCTAATGCCAGGGATGTAGTACTAAGAAATCTTAACATCATCTCCACTTAAATCCATGACAGGTGCACTTTCCAAACTTAAGGGTAAATTGCTGGAAATGTTCCAAGATTATGGCAATGCAAATCTTTAACAATAACTTACAAGGGATTGCAGCTGACTGCTGCACCAAAAAGAGGGAGAACAGAGTGACATTTGCTTTATATTAATTATTAGCACATGTTCACAAATACACATATATACACAAACTACTATTACTGGCAAAACTTTATATAAACCTAGACACAAAGCATTAACAAAATATTTAGGAGTCAGAAATAAAAAGTAAAATATAAAACTATATTTTAACAGTACCCATTATTGACTTTTTCATTTGTTTGTTTATTTGTTTTTAATTTGTGTAGTTTTCTTGCTGACCAGAAGTATTAAGCTAAAAATAAAATAAAAAGTATACTTTCTGTGACTATTTAAAGTGGAAACTATGTAAACTAAAACTATGCAGTTGTAAAAAAAACAAAACAAAAAAAGTTACCAATTAAGTTGTCTAAAATATATTTATTAACTAGCGACGGGGCAATAAAATTGTAAGCCAGGTAATGCTGTTTGTCGCAGACAGTAAGTGTTTTGGTGGTCTGAGTTCCTTCGGCGCTCATTGCGAGCCTCTTGGTCGGTGTATTATTTGTTATGAGAGGCGCTTTTGCTGTCATTGTAAGGTTCGCGCGGATCTCCTTTTTGCGCTTATTGCAAGCCTCTCCCCTGGTGTAGTTGGCGCTCCTTGTGAGGCGCGCGGTGAAGGGCTTTGGCGTTTATTGCGATGGTGGCTTTTTTTTTTGTATATGTAGGTTTTTTATAATTAATATACTTTACTTATTTGTAATTAATATATGCCGCAAGCAACACAACCTGTGTTGATGTTGCTGCAGCATCTGTAGATTTGCACTGTTGTTGAGCTGAGGTGTAAGTGTCAGCAATGTGTGCAGTGTGTAGTGTAAATAGGCTGCGTGCGCAAGGGGAAACCGTTAGTGTTGTAAAATGGTGTATCTTGTACCTCGTACAGCTTTTTGGAAAAAAAAGTCATATGTGCTTGGTGATGTTTTGCAGCTTTAGGGGTCGTATAGCCTCGTTTTCGTTTTTTTCGGCGTCCATTTTTTCTCTCGCTTAGGGGATTTTGCAGTATGTAAACACGGTAAATTTTACTTCAAATGAGGTGTAACCTCACTTCCAGGCTGGGTGTCCCCCCCTGCTGTGGGTAAGGTTTTTAGTTTTTGTGTGTAACTATTGTTTTTTTATGTTTTCAGCTGTGCGCGGTTTGGCCGTTAAGGTCGTATTTTTGCAAGTTTGTAATGTTTTTTTTTTCTAAGTACTGAAGCTAGTATTTTTTTAGTGTAAGTCTGTATTTAGTCATTGCGTGTTAGATGTTTTTTTCCCCCCAAAGTCCTGCTTCTGTGGCTGTTTGTAATCGCTTGTGAGGCGCGGTAGAGCCTCCAACTCCGCAAATGTGGCCCCTCGCTTTGCGAGGGTACGCATTTGCGGCTGGCAATAAGCCTTTGGCTCATTGCAGCCGATGTTGGAGCCTCCACCTTCCGCAAATGCGGCCCCTCACTTTGCGAGGGTCCGCATTTGCTTTTCGAACTGCGTCCCTCACAAGTTCTTGCGAGCTCACAAAGCGTGAAGATGTTTCGTAGTTTGACAACTATTATATGTGATTACACATATGAGATCTCTTTTGGTAAAAATATCCGGTGCAAACATAATTGTTCTCCACTCCGGTTTTATGTTGGCACTGACTATTGGGGGCCATGACTTAACTGTACTGTTGGTATTCTTTCCTCCTCCTCTCCCTGGACACTGACCATCCAGCCTGAATATTTGAACTGTGATAGCTACATTGTGCCCTTTGGGAGCCATGTTGTTGGCATAAAGAGCCACAATACGGGGGTGATCAGAATTATCGTACGATTGCGTGAATTTATTGTTGTACCGGTGGCAACCAGTCAAATTGAAATGCAGCATTTCCCAAAGGAGTTTAATAAAGTGTATTACCAGGGTCCCTGGGGCATAAGGGTCACCAGGGGAAAGTGGACACTTAAATGTTAACGTGGAAGCAAGCTGGGGCGTATGGAGGGTCATGAACATCAGCAGACTCCACTCCTGATCTGATACCCCCTGAAAAGCCAAGATCAAAGGGCCAATTAGCCTGGGTAGTAAATTATGTTCCAGGAACAAAACGAAAAAAGGGGGATGGGGGGACGACGTCACTTGATGGACAGACTTCCCCACCTGGTCAGGGTAGGGGCTGGTGGAGATTGGTTGGTGTCATGAATCACCCAGGGGCCATATTGGATTTGGTGTGAACTATGCTGGGGCCATTTTGTGACTGGCAAAGTCACTGCTTGTAAATGGTATGAATAGGGGGTTCCACTGTCACCATTTAATAAAGTCAGCATTACTGCATAAAATGGATTGACGTGGAAAACTTGCCCCACTCTGATACCATGTGGGAATAGGGAAATATGGTTTGGGTTGTAATAGTTAATTACAGTATAAGCTTGCATATAGTACTATGGAGGGATTGTATTTAGTTAACCATCCCCCAGTAGGTAAACACTGAGACAGGAGCTGAGCTAAATGGGGTTATCCTAAACAAGATAAACCTCACAGGGTGTCGCCAGGACCTAAACAAAGAGATTTGCCAGACAGCCAGGCACCTAGATAACAATGAGGGGGCCTAGGAGCAAACAGGAAGTTTCCCCTGGGACAGCCTGGGTCAGAATGAGCTTGGTGGCCACGCCTGTGATTGGCCCAGGGGAGGGGTCTGGTGGTTCCCATAGCCCACCTCTGTTACATTGGACAGAGGTAATTAGGTTTCTCTAGAGGTTACATTATTGGCCAGAGAAAGGGGAAAGGTTGATCCACTCCCTCCACTGTGTGTGTGTGAAATGTTTTAAATATGTTGTTCCAAAATAAAACGTTGTTCATAATTTTCATCAAGACGTGGCGTGTAGATGTATTATTTACCCGGGGACATATGCTTGCAGTAAGATTCGTCAGACTTACTGTCAATATTGCTCAGTCTAAACCAAGGGCTGAGACATGATGTTCCTGTACTCAAAGCTACTCCAAGGTCCAGAGTAACCCAAATCCGATCAGCAGACCCCAGCCAGAGAGTGGGTCGTGACAGTTGGACTGAGCTGTGGATAAATACGCTGAACCACCAAGTAAAGGAGTTGTCAGTCTGAACTACATAACTAATCTGTAGGTCTCATTCTGAGGGAATATTAATCCTTATTACTGTTGGACCTGCATTGGACTCGGTTACAGTCGGTAGCATTTGCGGAGTGGCTCTACTATAAGATGGGTTAGTTCTGTTCCTGCTATCAGGGATATATAAAGAACCACACAGTCCTATTGGGTAGGATTGAACTAGGTTCTTGTAAATCCCAACAGAAGCAGTAGGTTGTCTCAGTGACACTATAGGTTGATATAGGTACCAGTCAAGCTCTCTGCCTCTTTTGGCTCTGTATGTCATAAAGAACCTCAAAACAAAAACAAAAAAAAACGTTGTTTCCTTTAGGCCTTCCTAAAAAGAAACAAAAAATAAATACAATAAAGTCAGTATATGTGGGGAAAAAAGAAGGGAAAATGCTGCTGTAATATATTGATGCAATGAACATAGAGTATGAATTTTTATGAAAAAAAATGTTGGTGGCCCTTTCAGGAACTGTAGAAGAGGGAGAGGGAAGTTTAGTCCCTACATCATGCAGCTGTGGTGGTGACAGCCTAAAGCAGGAAACAAAGTGAAGTCATCATCTGATTTATGAAAACAGATCTCATATTTATAAGTTGCAACACTATTCTACAAATAACTATTTAATAACATTTATTTTAGCACACTAATATTTGACTTATGTTATTCCCCTTTTAGCCCCAGGGAAGGTATCAACACTTACAGAAATGGCAAGTACTGGACAGTTATGAAAAATACTTAATCTACAGCAAAACCCAAATATCATGTTTTAAACAGGAATTTGTTTTAAGCAAAGGGTCATTTATATTTATTAGTAATAATAATTGATCTTAAATTAGATTACTTCATATATAGCAAATTGTGCTGTATTTAAGCTTGTGCATTTCTGAAGAAATTAATTACAGGGTTGCAGGAAGTGGTGTCATAATGACAGATTCAGAAACTCCTATATCATAAGATAGCATTGATAACTATAGATAATATAAACCAACGGGGAGAGGAAGACAATGCTTAAATGTTCCCTCACATACAGTCACTAACAAAATCTTGCATTCTCCATCTAAAAAACATCTCCAGAATTCGCCACTATCTTACACAAGATACAACTAAAATCCTTATACACTCTTTCATCATCACTCGACTTGACTACTGCAACTCGCTGCTTGCTGGCATACCCACCACTCGACTATCCCCATTTCAATCCATAATGAACACCTCTGCTAGACTCATCTTCCGTACACAACGTTCAGTGTCGGCATCCCTTCTCTGTCAATCACTCCACTGGCTTCCCTTAGCCTCCAGAATAAAAAATTTACAACCATAACCCTAATTTACAAAGCCTTCAACAACAGTGCACCCCCGTACATCTCTGCTCTCATCTCCAAATATTCCCCCACCCGTCCTCTTCGTTCTGCTAATGACCTTCTTCTTTCTACAAACTCGTCACCTCCTCTCACTCTTACCTTCAGAACATTTCTAGTGCTGCCCCTATTCTCTGGAACTCCTTGCCTCGCTCCACCAGATTATCCTCCTGCCTCAAAACATTCAAAAACACATCTCTTTAAAGATGTTTATCACCTTACACCCTACCACGTTCATCACTCCTCGCTCCCTGCTTTACCACTCACAACACCTTTAGATTATAAATCTGCGAGTTCCAATCCTGCAATGTGCTTTGGGGAAAGCATGATGGACACCGGATTGCAAGCTCAAAGACAGGGCCCTCCTTGCTTTGCTATATGTTAATTTGTATTTATCTTTATCTGGAAGATAAATTATGTCGGCGCGTTATTATTATCGCTAATAATAATATTATTAAATGTTTTACATTAGGGGATTCATGGCATTTGTGCCATTATAGAGCATAGCAGATTGAATCTGCCAGACAAAGTTCTACTGCATGTGGGAACCAAGAACTATTAGCTCCTTACTTTCATCTTTAAAGGTGTTCCTGAACTCCCTAGGCACAGGGAGGAAAGGGTCCAAGTCTTTATACCTTTTATCCTGTGAGAGACCATATCAGATTTGCATATACAAATAAAAAAAAAATAAAAAGGGACTGCAGTTGTCATGTTTAGCACAATAGTATGCAAGAAATTCCTTTTTCTCTCCTCTTTCTCTGGCAAGTCGACGTATGATTATTCTTGAACCTGCAATACATTATGCCACATTAGGTCAATGCATCTTGTGTCATGCTTGGCAATGTCAGGTGTTTATCCTTATTACAGATGTTAAGTTTAGAAAACTTACAGAAAGCTATTAAAACAAATATTTGCTCATCTTGATTATGCGCTGAGGTATCCTTGATGAGACATTTTACTTTTTATATTCTAATTACCCACTCTTCTGTATGTGCAACTATCTAAGTAAATACATCTAAAGGATTCAGATATTAGAAAAAAAACTCTCTCCGAATTCGGTTTCACTTAACAGGTCAGAATAGTGGAGGAGAAAACACTTCCATCTGCAAATTATTTGTTATGTGTTGAGCTTAGTTTCTAAACTTCAGATCATTCATGTTTCATACAAAACAAATACAATTATTCAAAGCTTACCATATTCTCTTTAATACAATATAAACATTCTATGTTCATTTCTAAAAAAGTAGACAAAATTACTTTTGGAAAAAAAAAAAAAAAAAAACACTGAATCTTGCATTTCTGCAATTATGTTCTTGGAGTAACATACTTCATGCTCATATTTATATCAAATGACATAAGCAAATAGTATGTGTTAATTACAACACCTAAACTAAAAAAAAAAAACTTGATGCTTCCTGGAGATGCAATATGACATTATAAAAAAGTGCATGTTTTTATATGCATTGCTTGTTTCAGGTTAATATGAATAAGCTATTTGTAACGGAGTTGGAACACGAATCCAATATCTCCGCTGGTATACAGTAAAATATCCAAGAAGCACTACAGTCTCACCATCCCCAACCTCCCATATTGGACGACACTCAATTGGGAGTCAAATAATACGGTCTTTATTTTGTTGGGCAGAAATATATATACACATCTCTTCCCACAGGCAATACACATCCCCCATAGTTGGCCACACAATACGCATAGAGGGACAATAGGTGTGGTCACACCCCCCGGAGGCTACCTGGCTACTTTGATACAATGTCTCATAAAGAAAACACTTTATACAATAGACTTCCTTATCTTATGAGGAGTCTCTGTAATAGGATTATCTATTATGCCAAGGTCTGCAATAGTCTGGGCTAATATTCTGCAGAGCATAAACCAACATACATACAGTATAACAGTAGGATCATATTTTAACCATAATAATTAAATAACCATAAAACAGGGTAAAACAGTGATGGGTTCCGTTACACTATTAAAATAATATTCAAAGGCATATGTAAATTTCCTGGATTATGAATGCATCCGATAGAGGTGAATTAATAGTATATGGAAAAAAAAAATTGCATGAAAAAGTACCAAAATAAACATTTAACCACTTACCTTAAAGTAAGCAAAATCTATTGAAATGTCTGCCAATTTAAGATTAAGGTTAATACCCCCTCCATAATTTGTTTTGGCCAATCCGGTTTGATTGAAGATTTGAGACATAGCACTGTTAGTTGCTATGGCAACAGCACACAGCAAAGACAGAAAGCAGGGAGGACTCACTGACAACACTGCTCGGCCATCGGCTAAGCAAGCAAGAGCAGGTAAATAGTGGGCTAATATTGCTTCCCGGATGCTGCATGCTGATTGGGTGGGAGATCAGGAAGTTGTGTAGACAACCCCTGGGGGTGTCAACATAATCATTAGAGGAATTTTTAGATATTAATAAAAAATAAAAATGTTTTATGAGATGAGCTGCATACATATAGGCTGCTTTTTGCCTATAGAGTGCAGAAATGTATTAATCCAGCAAACTTCGATATCTCTTTAAAGTTGTATGGTCTTAATAAAATATGTTCCTGAAAGCAATTTGTCTAATGCATTATTTAACAGATGCCGATTTGTGCAATAATACTGGGCTATTGTAGCTTATTTCAAGCCCTCAACTATATAGCATTAGAACAAGAACTGCCCATTAGCTTTAGGATTTTTTTTATTTTTTTTTATTTACAGGACATTTAATATCTACTGCAAAAAGAAACAAATGCAAGAAATTATATTCTGGAATCTGAAGATTAATCAAATGATGCCTTATGATTCAATTGTTACAAATAAAGTTAAAAAGCTTTATTGCTTACTGGTGACTACAGAAAACAATTTCTGTCCATTTTCTTGTTACTGTACAGTTTATATAAATTGTTTGTTAATTAAGTCTGAATGTTATGGTTTCATATAAGTGTATTCCAGAAAATAAATTGTTCACAGTTAAGTGGCTATACTAGAGATAGTAAAAGGCTATAACAATTGATTACACTTTAAACAAAGATTTCACTTTGTAATTAAAAAGCTCCTCTGCAAATAGATCTAAATAAAGAATCAAATGTGAGTTGTAGTTTTGATGGATGCTTCCGTTGATTTACCTATAGGTCCTTATATTTGATATTATGTGGTGTGTGTGTAGGGCTGTCATTAGAAATCTTAGGGTCCAGTACAAACATAATAATCAGGCCTCTCCACCTGGCTGAACACCCCCACCCTGATTATATATATATATATATATATAAATAAATAAATAAATAAATGCAGAGTATTGCAGTATTAAAGGGATACTTTTTTTATTAGGACATAATAGCATTTTAGAAAGAAAAAAAAAAAAGTCAGTAGCCATACAGCTTAAATGTTTATAGAAGTTCCCTGGATTATGAATGCATCTGATAGAGGACAATCAGTAGAGAATGAAAACTTTTTTTGCATGAAAAAAAAATATGCAAAATAAATCTTACACTGGCACTTACAAATTTCTTCTACTTTCTGTCAGTTGATTTTGAGAAGGAATGCCCCTTCCTAATTTGTTTGCTCAATCACAGGCAGTTATAACATTGTTGCAATGTCTGGGAAGTGATTTGATGCAGCAATGCATCATGGGATGTGTAGTCTTTTTTTTCCCATCAGAAGAAAGGAGGAACATAGTCATTGCTGCTGTGGAATTCTGCATTGTACTGTGGTTGGCATGAAGGTTAGCATATAGTTAAATAATGTACCTGAACACAGAGTTTCTATTGGTAGGTACCAGGTGACTATGTAAGCAGTTCTGGGTGTGTGGAAACCAATAATAAAAAAAGAAAAAAAAGAAAATAAATATGTTTGTGTATAGAACGAATCAATGTAGTGTGCG
The DNA here is from genome assembly GCA_027410445.1 of Discoglossus pictus. Classification (NCBI taxonomy): domain Eukaryota; kingdom Metazoa; phylum Chordata; class Amphibia; order Anura; family Alytidae; genus Discoglossus; species Discoglossus pictus. Next base: position 82,733,257 of record CM050171.1, on the reverse strand, counting down.
TTTCGAATTTAAGCAGCTGATGTTAGATTAGAAAAGGGTAAAAACAGGGAAACTTCCACATACATTTAAGATTTAAAATAAGCATTAGCATATACAGAATTACAATGTTGAGACATAAACCCACGTGGGACAGAAGACAGACATCAAAAATAAAATAGTTGGTCAGAGCAAGAATGTGAGTATTGTGGATTCATACCATAAGAGGTCTCTGTCATGTCTCTATGTGTCAATTATTTTCTGCCCCACATGGGGGTGTTTTTTCTCAGCACTCTAATTCGGTATATTCTATTGCTTATATTCTAAACTGCATGGCTTCTGACATGATAAAGAGAGAGGTATTCATCTAATAGACATTTATGGCTACTCCACTCATTAGGAATATGGCTATCTTGTTGTATGCAAAATTCTTAATATAATATTGCAACGCTGATTTATATATTTTTAACTAGTAGAATATTTTAGGATTATGCACTATTTCAAAGTGCCAATGGAAGAAATGAGGTGAGCTGAATTGAGCCAGCATGGTCCATGGGGCATACGTCTGAAAGACGCTGTAAACGATGTGCATTTTGATATTCCACCCTTCCCCTGGGCATTTTAAAAAGTGGCATACCGCACCTGGTGTCTGGCAGTCCAGACTCTTTCCACCACAATTGCATTTGCTATGCCCACCTTGCGAACACGTGTACGTGCACATGCGTGTGTGTATCACTCACAAACACACAGTGCCTTGCAAAAGTATTCACCCCCCTTGGCATTTTTCATGTTTTGTTGCCTCACAACCTGGAATGAACATGGATTGTTTGAGGATTTGCATCATTTAATTTACAGAACATGCCCACAACTTTGAAGATGTTTTTTTTATTGTGAAGCAAACAACAAATTTGGACAAAATAATAGAAAAAGTCAATATGCATAACTATTCACCCCCCTAAAGTCAATACTTTGTAGAGCCACCTTTTGTAGCAATCACAGCTCCAAGTCACTTTGGATAAGTCTCTATGAGCTTGCCACATCTTACCACTGGGATTTTTGCCCATTCCTCCTTGCAAAACTGCTCCTTCAAGTTGGATGGTTTGCGCTTGTGAACAGCAATCTTTAAGTCTGACCACAGATTTTCTATTAGATTGAGGTCTGGGCTTTGACTAGGCCCTTCCAACACATTTACATGTTTCCCCTTAAACCACTCAGGTGTTGCTTTAGCAGTGTGTTTGGGGTCATTGTCCTGCTGGAAGGTGAACCTCCGTCCTAGCCTCAAATCATGCACAGAGTGGTAGAGGTTTTGCTCAAGAATATCCCTGTATTTAGCACCATCCATCTTTCCCTCAACTCTGACCAGTTTCCCAGTCGCTGCTGCTAAAAAACATCCCACAGCATCATGCTGCGACCACCATGTTTCATTGTAGTGGTTGCTGTTTTTTGGGTGATGTGATGTGTTGGGTTTGCGCCAGACATAATGTTTTGTTTGATGGCCGAAAAGTTCAATTTTAGTCTCATCAGACCAGAGCTCCTTCCTCCATACATTTTGGGAGTCTCCCACATGCCTTTTTGCAAACTCAAAACGTGCCATTTTGTTTTTTGCTGAAAGTAATGGCTTTCTTCTGGCCACTCTGCCGTAAAGCCCAACTCTACGGAGCGTACGGCTTATTGTCGTCCTATGTACAGATACTCCAGTCTCTGCTGTGGAACTCTGCAGCTCCTCCAGGGTTACCTTAGGTCTCTGTGCTGCCTCTCTGATTAATGCCCTCTTGCCCGGTCCGTGAGTTTTTGTGGGCGGCCGTCTCAAGTTTGCAGTTGTGCCATGTTCTTTCCATTTGGTTCTGATAGATTTGATGGTGCTCCTGGTGATCATTAAAAGATTTGGATATTTTTTTTTTATAACCTAACCCTGACTTGTACTTCTCAACAACATTGTCCCTTACTTGTTTGGAGAGTTCCTTGGTTAGTGGTGTCTCTTGCTTAGGTGTTGCAGCCTCTGGGGCCTTTCAAAAAATATGTAATGACAGATCCTGTGACACTTGATTGCACACAGGTGGACATCATTTCACTAATTATTTGACTTCTGAATGCAATTGGTTGCACCAGAGCTTTTTATGGGCTTCATAACAAAGAGGGTGAATACATACGCACATGCCAATTTTCTGTTTTCTATTTCTAAAAAATAGTTTTGTGTAGTTATTTTTCTCATTTCAATTCACCAACTTAGACTATTGTGTTCTGATCCACCACATAAAATTCAGATTAACAAAACATTGAACTTAAGGCTTAAAAAAGTCAAGGGGGGTGAATACTTTTGCAAGGCACTGTAGGTTCAATAGGCCACTGGAGGAAGTTTTGTCTTTGTTCCAACTGAAACAGCGCATTTTGCACAGTGTTTCTATTTTGAAATTGAAGCTCCTGAAGCAGAATAAACAGATTTAAATGTAGAACTGTCTTTCCTGAAAATATTTCTAGAGATTTTACAATAATTAAAAGAAAAATACTGTTTAAATTATTAGAATACCCTTACTCTATATATGCAAACATGCCTGAAAAGACAAGCATAAAGAAAATATGAAATGTTGCAGAAATAATTATCTGTATGTAAAAGATAATATATAATCATTATTATTAAAGGTCAGTAATTAAATCCATTAATATTATTAAAATACATAAATAGACACATGGTACAACAATTAGTGTTATTGGATGTGCTTAGAACACCACACTGGATGAGCAATTATATTTAAAGATGGGATCGACACAAAAATAGGGATGTGCACATATATGCCATATTCCACCATATAATATTGTGGCATAAGAGGTCAAAGTGTTGCTCCACATATATATCAAAAAAATATAGCGATATTAAAGCAGCTTGCTTACTTACTCTGTTTTGGATCCTCTCTCTGGTCTCCTTGCTTGTGCTTCAGGGGCCTGACCGGTTTTCTCAAAGGCACAACATTTGACCTCTTATGCCACACTATTATATGGTCCCCTTATTAGGGTAAACCCTTTGCTCACAACTCACGTAATAGTGAGAAGCATTGGGCAGATTTAGACCTCATATTATTATTTTTGCATTATGCTAAGTGGCAAAAATCATTTAACCTGAGTGTGGTATATTTTGCAGCGTTTTAGTATATGCTCTGTTATAGCTCTGGTCTTCCTATGCTTTTTTGGTTTTAATATTTGTGTAGCCCCCTACAACCCCCTTTTTTTGACTATCCTATGATTTACAATTTTATTGTTCATATGAGGAAGGTCTTGTCTGAGCATTATTAGCCCCCCACCCCCTCCCCACATCGCCCAAATCCGATATATCATTTACGGTTTATTTTCCGTCCCGTAGTCCCGCGGGTTCGTCCTTGTTAAAACCTGTACGGGTTCGGAGGTTGAGGGCCGCAAACAAAGCATTGTAGAAGCCAATATATATTTAATCCAGCACTGCAAAGCAGTGTAAATGATGGGGAACATAATGGGGGGGGGGGGGGGGGGGGGGTATGAGGATTGATAGCAAAACATTCTCAAGCTTGCACATCGCCAAATTGTACTTTGATTTTAAAATCCTTCCAAGTCCCACGGACTTCAATGATCAAGCCCGTAGCTCGTTTATTCAAGCCCGTAGCTCCTTATTCAAACCCGTGCGGGCTTGCATGATAGATAAAACACGAAGATCTAACATGAAGTTAAATATCTTTATTTGCGGATTTGAGAGTAGGGGAATGTTGAGCTATTAATTTTAAAACCAAACATCACTTTCACCTTTAATAAAAGTACAGGATGGCTTTTCTATGCTACGACTTGTAAGTAAGCCCTTTACGACCCGTGGGTCTATTTTACCCATTTACGGACTTGAGGGAGGCTAATCCCGCAGCCTTTGCGGGTCTGAGGTGCTCCAAGCCCGTGGGACTTTGTCCACGGACATTTGACATGAATTAAACTAAAAATGATTTTCAGATTTGAGTGTAGGGGAATGTTGTGCTATTAATGCTAACACCTCCAATCACTTTATCATCTCATCAAAGTGCAGGATGGCTTTATTATGTGCTTAACTGGGTGCTAGCGGGACCTTTTTGGTGCAAGTAAGCTGCGGCTCGGTTTTAGATAATTACGGCCATGACGAGAGGGTTTACATAGCAATTGAAGAGCAACCGTGGCTTTCTTGCGGCCGAAACTCTTGCGGCTGTGTAAGATCAAAGGCTTTCCAGCTGCGCGTGCGGCCGCAATGGATAACAGGGCGCCGGCCGCAAGCCTGTCCTTGTGGCCCCGCATCTTCTACGGCCGTTAATAGAATGAGGCCCTATATATGGTTACCAAAACGTGATCACCTTTAGAGAATTGATTGTCAAATATAAATTTTTCTTTTGACAACACACCTTTTTTTCTTAGCACAAATAGGTTGGCGTATGCTAATTATTTTAGACAATCCACACTTAGAAGCTTTATAAATATTGGCTTATATAAGCCACTATTCACCAACATACAAATATTTATTCTCATTAATTTATATTCACTTTCCAATTTTTAATGGTTTATCACCAGTAGCTATTTCTGTATTTCTCTATAGTACATAGAGTCATTCACTAGCACTCTTTAGGATTATACATCCTTGTTTGTCAGTGGATGTGAAGGCTAGACAGACAAAGGCGTTATAGATTATATATATATATATATATATATATATATATAGCTTCTTTTAAAACATTTTTACAGTTTTATTTGCAAGCCACAAAGTGGCAGCATTTAATAAAATGTATTTTTCTTGCATTATATATATATATATGTATATATATATATGTATATATATATATATATATATATATATATATATATATATATATATATATATATATATATATATATATATATATATATATATATATATATATTTTCCCTCCTATGTATATGCATCATTTTATATATATATATATATATATATATACCCTCCTATCTATATGCATCATTTTATATATATTCCCTCCTATGTATATGCATAATCTTATATAATATATATATATATATATATATATATATATATATATATATTATATAAGATTATGCATATACATAGGAGGGAATATATATAAAATGATGCATATAGATAGGAGGGTATATATATATATATATATATATATATATATATATATATATATATATATATATATATGTGGCTTCTTTTAAAACATTTTTACAGTTTTATTTGCAAGCCACAAAGTGGCAGCATTTAATAAAATGTATTTTTCTTGCATTATATATATATATATATATATATATATATATATATATACCCTCCTATCTATATGCATCATTTTATATATATTCCCTCCTATGTATATGCATAATCTTATATATATATATATATATATATATATATATATATATATATATATATATATTTTTTTTTTTTCCCTCTTCCTATGTACATGCATCATTATTTATATATATATATATATATATATATATATATATATATATATATATATATATAGTCCCTCCTATGTATATGCATCATTATATATATATATATATATATATATATATTCCCTCCTATGTATATGCATAATATTATATATATATATATATATATATATATATATATATATATATATATATGTTTTTTCCCCTCTTCCTATGTACATGAATCATTATATATTTTATATATATATATATATTTCTCTTCCTATGTATATGCATCATTGTTTTTATATATATATATATATATATATATATATATATATATATATATTTCTCTTCCTATGTATATGCATCATTATTTATATATATATGTATATATATATATATATATATATACATTTCTCTTCCTATGTATATGCATCATTATTTATATATATATATATATATGTATATATATATATATATATATATATATATATATATATATTTATCTTCCTATGTATATGCATCATTATTTATATATATATATATATATATATATATTTATCTTCCTATGTATATGCATCATTATTTATATATATATATATATATATATATATATATATATATATATATATATATATAGTCCCTCCTATGTATATGCATCATTATATATATATATACATACATATATATATATATATATATATATATACTTCCTCCTATGTATATGCATCATATGTAGATATAACATGTTGCATATACATAGGAACATATACACATACACACTCATATATTTCTATGTATACATACAGACAGACAGAGATGGATATTTAGGTGGAGACATATAGAGCATATTGCAGTGTGCACAGTCACTTGGCTCGGCAGCAGGACACACAGGATAACCGCTCTATTCCTGTATAAAACACATACTATCGCAGCCCATTGTATCCTCTATCATATAAAGACCGATAGTTACATAATATAATACAGTAATGTTACCTTTTTATAAGATGCCATCACCCCCCAGTGCTCCCAGTCTCTGAGATGAACTTCCTCATCAGATGACATCATGATCACATGGTCCTTTCATCTAAGATATCTACGGAGGCCAGAGTGGTACAAGATTGATTAGGAGTCAAATCAAGGAATGGTTTAGATAATGGTTTAGATAATACATCTGTATGCAGAATGAAACCCATTTGCTGATTTCTATAAAATATCAGTGCAAGGTGCATGTGGCAAAATAAACCTAAAGTGGTTACTACCAACATAATGGTGTATTATAAATAAAAAAAAATCTCTCCATAGTAAAGGTGAATTAAAGGATTCAAGGAATTATTAAAGGCATATTTATGTTTCATGGATTATGAATGCAACTGATAGAGGAGTATCAGTAGTGTATAAAAACATTTTTTTGCATGAAAAATGCCAAAATAAACATTAACAAACTTACCCTGACGTTTGCAAATGTTTTCAGTTTTCTGGGACTTGATTTTGAGAAGGAATGTTTTTTAAAACCTTAGTTAAATTGGCATAAAATTCATAATTCGTTTTATCCAATAACAGGCAACTATAACATTGTTTCAAATGTCTGGGAAGTCTGTTTATGTAGCAAAGTGTAATGAGATGTTTAGTCTTGTTTTATCCCTGCACAAGGAAGCCTAGACATTGCTCTGTGGATCTCTGCATTGTGCTGCTGTTGGCTTGAGGGTTAGTATAGGGTTAACAAACATACCTTAATGCAGTGTTTCTATTGGTAGGTACCAGGTGCCTATGTAAACAGTTCTGAGTGTGTGGAAATCCAAAATTATTTGAAAACAAATCTGTGTGTGTATAGAACTGGGGTGGGCACGTTCGGTCCTGGAGCCCTGCAAATACATATATGCCGTCTTCTAAACATGGATTGTTCTGTGGATTTTTACGATATCTTGAGTACAGGTTGAATCATTTTGATTTAGTTACCTTTGCTGACATAAGAATATCATGGACTGACTCTGTTCCTCAAGAACTGGATTTGGATAAGGGACATCGGGATGCCAACAGGAATAAACATTATGATCATGACCTAGAGTTCTTGGAAAAAGCCTGCTTGAGTCAATTATGCTAAAGCTATACATTAGCAACTATTCTAATACTCTGTAGTGCCATAACAGTTATAATTTACAGTATAATAATATACGCCACATTTCTACTTCCTAACTATATAATGACTTGTAGCTAAGCAAAATATATTATCATGCCCCCCTACTAACTTTCTTTTTGAGGGGAGTCTATATGTCCTTCCTAAAACCACAAACACCCCTCTTTTGAATGGAGATTTCTTACATTTAAATACAGATCCAGCCATGACAAAGAACCACTTACTTCTTGATTTTCTCTTGAAGCTAGAGACTGAGAGAGGCCAGGAAGTGTCTGTTTTACAGTATATGTGGTATATACATCACTGTGCACCTATAAGAAGCATGTTTTTCTACATGCACAGTACAAAATCATACTTCCATGCAAATAGCTAAAGAGGGACATTCATATGCACCATTAGGTAGTATTACCATGACCCCAGCATGATCCATTAGGTGCATAACATTAATAAAACACAGACTGAAATATGACTCTAATATGCATAACATTAATTAAACACAGACTCAAATATGGGAGAAAACAGGCCACATCTTTATTGAGATAGCAATTAACCTTTACAATACGATAATGAATAATAATATTAAACTATAGGGAGGAGGAACCCGGCCAGAGGCTGTAACCTGGGGCCCTGAGCACACCCATGGCACCCCAATGCCATCACCCGGCACACCGATGAGGCAGGGGACGGCCCCCACTTTGGCCACTGGTCCGGGATACTCCCCGCTTGCCAAAATAAAACAACACATTCACTTTTGCATAACAAGACTCCCACATTTCTGCTTTACTTATAACTCCAGAAATTCAAACAAATAATAATAATGGGTCTGTCCTCTGCATCATATTCAGCAGTACACAATCTGAAAAGTGGTCCATGAAAAGCTAGGGCATGACCTAAGCAAGGCCCAGTTTGTATGTACGGATAAGGGTTAACACAATTACCTCTAAAATAATGATTAGCCACAGACTACTTCTTGGGCAAAACATAATGATTAGACACAGACTACTTCTTGGGAGGAAAACTGGCCACAGCGTTTATTGGTAAACACAAATAGACATAATAACCATAACCATTAATAAATAAACATAACCATGTGAGGGGAGTAGCCTGGCCAGCGACAGTAGGCCCTACGCCCTGAAGCCTCATCCAGGGCCTACCGTGTTGTAACACCCGTACCACCGTAGGGCAGGATCTTACCCATTTTACCACTGTCCCTGCGACTCTCCCCACCACACGCCGCTGTGACAACAACATAAACATAATTTGTTAACATATAAAATACACTTAAACAATATAACAACCACAAGTGCCTTACCAAAAACAAGAGAATCCTTCAACTTGTCAATATACAAATTATTACTTTCTTTTCCTTTTTGTTTATTTTTTTATTTATCCTTTATTTTATTTTTTTATAAAAAACATATCATAACTCTAAACAACAATACTTTAGGGATGGGTGGGTGGGTATCTTCCCTCATGGCCAGCTGGGGGGACTACTGGTGGAAACTGGCACCAAACCAGGCTAAAAGGGCTTCTCCTCCCCTTAGCTATCCATCTCCCTCCATATCAGGTCCTGCCAGGTCAAGGGCCCCTCATTCCAACCCCAGCAGGATGTGGTGGTCTCCAGGCCCCTCAGTATACTGTACTGCACTTTCAGCTCTACAGCGTTTGCGTCTGTATATGATCCAGGCCCATACAGGGACTATTTGTTTGATTTTAAGCATTAAAATCAGAAGTTTAAAGCAAATTTTAATAAAACACATAAAAACAAATAAATACATAGGTATATTACATACCTAGTAAAATCCAGAATCCTTCCATATTTCGTTAGTATGAGCACAATGCTCCATAAAGACATTCTTTCTGTAGAAATAACAATTCAGCCTGTCTTTCTCCTAGAGAGGAAGCAAAAAAAGTTGCACATGGTTAGCGGTTAAAAAATGTTTTTTTTCCTTAAATTGGTGAATTTTCTTCTTTTTGAAATGTTTGGAGGTATGTATTATTTAATGGTTTCACAATACATCATTGCTGGATGCAAGTGTTACTGGTTATTGCACATGGGTCACATAAGTCCACATGTATCTGCATGGGTTTGCGTGAATTATGCATGGGTCCACAAGGTTAACTTTAAAAGTAGTACTCAATGTAGCTGTTACAATACATGTGAGAGCCCAGATCTCAATATAATGCAAACCCAAAATGCCATCTGTGCTTTTATCTGTCTGTCTGTGTTAATATTTTTATATTATAACTACCTTTTATTTACTTATGTTTAAATAGTACCTTTACTTAAAGTGATTAACAGAGTAACAAAAATGCATTAATACTGCAAAATTATAACAGAAGTAAAGGAAGAACAGATGAAGTATTTGCTTTGTTGCATAGATAGTACAACTGAAAAGTGAATTAATCAAAATCAAGTGTGTGCGCTGTTAGCCTGGAATGTCGGAGGTTTCAAGGAGAAGATGGGGAGATCTGTAGTTTGAGTGCGCAAGCGAATCCCGTACAAAGAATATAACACAAATGTAAATACATGGAAATTGTTATACACAGAGATATAAAAAAGCTGAGGTTCCTTCTCAAGTCTGGTTTTATCAATGGGTATGCTATACAAGCTTCATTCACTGGAGAATCTTTCTGGTCAGTAATGTACAAGCCACATTATGTGATCTGCTATCTAGGTTACCCTTTGCAGCCAATCCAAGGCTGTACCAGTGCAAATATAACCTTTATTTATAGAATAATGCATATATCCCAGTTATCCCTCCTTTCAGAAATCCCTGTTCTCTTAGCTTCCAAAATGTCCCTCTGTTAAAGAAAAGTCATATACCGACTGGCAAAATCTGCTTTTCATTTCTGACCTTGTCCCAGTTTCCTTCCACGTCTATTTTTTTTCACTGAGAAAAGTAGAAATCTGATGTGTCAAATCTGTGTGCATAGTATATGTAAATTTGCACTTTCAGAATTTAACACTAGCTAATAATGAGTCCATTGGCTATTTGAAATGTTGGTGGTAGGATTATGTTTGTGGTTGAAAGCACAGCAAACCTATGGACAATGGAAAAAAATCTTATGAATCCCTGCTAACAAGTGCTTACATTCTAGAGCAGATGTTTTCAATCGCTTTGCTTGAGTAACCATCATTGACACATTGTGAATTGTTGAGGAACTAAAACCTTCTCACCCAAGTTGAATTATCAACACAATATTATAAAAAAGAGTGACTGAAATTAGAGCATTGTTTCTTGATTGTACATCGTTAACTTTTTTTTTTTTTACTTTTTCAGCTGAGTTTAATTAACCGTGGAAGCCTTTAATGATGCTTGGAGAACATTGGTCGAAAAACTTGATCTAAGGTAACACTGAAGTAATTGAACTACCAGAGACAGCAGCTCCAGCAAAAGAACCACCACCATCTCCTCCGACTGAAATAACAGAAGGAGGACCACCATCAGCAGTAGTACCTACAGCACTTTCACCTTAAGTGCTCATCCACATACCCCTCCTCACTTAAAAAAACACCACCTGAGGACATAGACCAACTCTGTGGAGGTATATCACCAGCAGCACCTCCCCAACATGAGTTAAAGTGGGATATAAGGTGACAAATCCGGCATCACCAACAACACATGCACTCAGAACTGTTGCAGGGAGGTAAACATGGCAGGACTTTAAAAAGTCAGCTAGCTGGCATCAGTCATCATCTTTCAAGAATGGCGGACTGTCATGAACGATTTTGTGGGCAATGATGAGACCCCCTGCACCCCAAAAGTAACTCTGCTATTTAGAATGCTGGCACACTGGGTGCTAATGTCATGAACTATTACAACGGACCTGAAAATTGTTGTGGGGACTGACTTGGTTGTTTTTGGGTGTAGTGTGGGCCACAGTAATTCATTTGGGGGTTACTATGTCATATTATATGCACTGTAATAATGTATATGTGTTAGAAGTAGGCCATAGGATGCTAGAATTATCTAAAAAATACTGCAGTCACTTATGTGACAAAGGGTTAAAGATTCTAAAGAATTTATATGGCCCTGAGATCGGCCATGTGTGACTGCTCTGGCTTTAGTCTGGAAGGGGGAAGTTTAGTTTTATAACCCTGTAAGTTGAGATCTGGCAACTAAGAGATGGGGGATGTATCATGGGATGTACATCTCCCAGGTGTTGAGAGTGTAACAAGCTATTGCCCACAAGAGGAGGGGCTAGGCATGTGGGGGGAGTGAGATCTTTCTGTATTTTGATATATCTCTGTAACAATAAAGAAGTGCCAGTCTCATTTTGTACACACTAAATAAAGGTGGTGTCGGAGTCTGCTTGTACTAATCAAAGGTACATGGTGTTTGGTTCTTGGATCCTAAGAAAAGGGGTCTGATGGTGCCTGCCTCTTCAGAAATGATGCTGTCATCTGAAGTGTCTGCTGGTGTCTGAACAAAAAGTTGCGACCCATAGAGATAGAGAATTGGGGTGAGCATAGTCCCCAAATCTAGCGGTCGTAACAGGGACCTCATGAGAATGCCATTGCAGCAGCAGCAATGACACCCTGCCTCCACCCTCCAGAGCATACCAGAAGAGAAGTTCCCACAACAACAAAGTCCACCACCTCAAATTGCATCAATCACCCTCACCAGCACAACCTCCTCTACCACCACCCCCATGTTGGGGCTGTGTAAGATCTGCATCAGGTAGAACTGATTGGGCTCTACCATCTAAGAGGGAGAGGAAATAATGGTGATCAACATTACCCCTTTTTATTGTTTAGTTTGTTTTTTCCCCTTTAGATACCTCTGAAATGAACCACATCCAGTGCACACCTACACCATGTACATAACCACATTTGATCTCGGTTCACATATCAAATAGCTTTGAAGTAAAAAATACTTGACAAAACAAAATAGCTATTTGTTACAAAAATCTTACCAATAAAAAAAAATATTTATTTAATAGTCTTTTAGCATGGTTACTGCACTAACAAAGGTTATCTAATATAGCAATATGCTGTATGCAAGATTGATTGCAATATAAGTATGCCATTAAAAGAAAAAAATATACATATCAGATGCTTCATGTCTTTTGATGTCTCATGTCCATGTTTATAACAATCAGGTCCAATCTTAATCACAGTGACCATTAGGAAATTGGTTAACAATCAAAACATAGTAATTCCAGTAATGGCTAAGGTGTACTGAAAATGCTCTTCTTAGGAGTGTTAGCCACATGCATCATTGTTAGATCAAAACTATATAATAAATCATAAACAAAAGGTATGCACTGTGTTGTAGTACATTTTGGATAGCTAAATGATACAGCATTGTTTGCACTGATTGGAGATCAACAACAGGCAATCATCAGTCAAGGGATGTTAGCATTACTAAATATAAACATATATATTAATCAAATTGTGCTATGTTAGTTTATGTAGAAACATGAATTTTGTAAAACTCCCCCCCCCCACTATTGTTTTTTAGACAATGTTAAAGGTATATCTGTTTCCCTGTTTCTAACTTTTTTCTAATATAACAAATACTGCTTATATCAGAAACATACATTACACTAAGTCACTCTATACACATACAGTATAATTAAAAAGAAAATGGATTCCACACCCCATAGCTGCTTATATAGACAATTGTACTAACCAAAAAAACACTGTTTCAAGTGAAGTTCATTCAAGACAACAGCAGTACAGTGCAGAAATCCTCCTTGCTTCCTTGTTGAGGGGAAAACAAGACTACAAGTCACATGATGCTTTGCTACACAGACTCACTTCCCCTCCATTGAAACAATGTTATAGCTGCCTGTGATTGGCCAAAAAGAATTATGAATTTTATACAAATTTCACTAAGGTTTTCATTCCTTCCCAAAATTAAGTGGCAGAAACCTGAAGAAACATCAAGGTGAGCTTGTTAATATTTATTTTGGAATTTTTTTCATACAAAGTTTTTTTTTCATACACAACTAATTCTACTCTATCAGATGCACTAATAATCCAAGAAACTTAAATATGCTTTAAAAGCTGTGTCTAAGGAAATATATGGATTTAAATGACACTTGTTGGGTGTTGGTGGATTGTATTCCTATCTCCAACTTTATAGTAGTTCTAGGGTATTGACTATTGTTTGAGACATATCTCTCTCATATTATATTTATTCTGATATCCTGACCAGATATGAAATATATTTAATTTTCATGCATATTCATGAATGCAGTGGTTTTTCAGTCGTGTCCGATTTTCTGCGGCCCTATGGTTAGCAGCACTACAGGCACATCTGTCAGACACTGCCACTCTGAGCTCCCTCAAGCTCATGTTCATGTACTGACAAGATCTGAAATATATTTAAGTACTATGTATTTTCATGAATAGTTGAGGAAGGTTTATTGTTTTTTTTTTTAGCACTAGTAGAATCATGAAGGGACTGTCAAGCAGGAATCCTATGATGCAGAGTAGAGAAGACAAATAGTGGATTCCAGCAGGGAGAGGTGATTTTTTTTTGGCAATGGTCGTCGTCCATAAGTTTATAGATGCAGCACAGGAAACATATTTACGGGTTTCAGATATATCAGGCAACTACTAACCATCAATCATTTCAGTTATCGTTGATCAATTCTTGGCATATAATATTTATAGTAGTAAAGTCCAGGACATATTGAATCACACACATAGTCCAACTTTGCTTGTAGGGTATTTGCAAGGTTTGTTTCTCATGGGACTTGTGTACAGAATGTTGATACTTTTGGTGATATCAACAGTATTATGATATACTGCAATGTATGTTTTCAAGAGACATGGTCCATGTCAGGCAACCCTCTACTCTTGCCTCTTGATGATTCTGCATAAAAATAAAATATATAGTTGCATTGGTAGTGGCAATCAAAAGATATGTTAGTTGTAATTATTTAAGTCATATGAACTTGCACCCATTTGGCTGTTGTGACCCCATTACAGTGCTAAAAAGAGAAAGAACCCACCTGACAAGCCCGTTGTCTTGAGGTTCTACTGGACCCCGGCCTATCTTTCATCCCTCACATACAATCACTAACTAAATCTTGTCTTCTCCATCTAAAAAACATCTCCAGAATTCGCCACTTTCTTACACAAGACACAACTAAAATCCTTATACACTCTCTCATCATCTCTCGACTGGACTACTGCAACTCGCTTCTTGCTGGCCTAACCACCACCCAGCTATCTCCACTTCAATCCATTATGAATGCATCTGCTAGACTTATCTTCTGTACACAACGTTCAGTGTCGGCAGCTCCTCTCTGTCAATCTCTCCACTGGCTTCCCATAGCCTCCAGAATAAAATTAAAAATCCTGACCCTAACTTTCAAAGCCCTCAACAATAGCGCTCCCCCATACATTTCTGGTCTCATCTCCAAATACTCCCCCACCCGCCCTCTTCGCTCTGCTAATGACCTTCTTCTTTCCACAACTCTTGTCACCTCCTCTCACTCTCACCTTCAGGACGTTTCTAGTGCTGCCCCTATTCTCTGGAACTCCTTGCCTCGCTCCACCAGATTATCCTCCTGCCTCAAAAGATTCAAAACCTCTCTAGAAACACATCTCTTTAAAGAAGCGTATCACTTTCCACCCTAACACACTCTCACCTCTCTCTCCCTCCTTTTCCTCACACAATACCTTTAGGTTTTAAGTCTGCGAGTTTCAATCCCACAAAGTGCTTTAGGGAAAGCACTATGGATTTGAGGCACTATGGATTTGGATTTGAGGCCCTCCTTGCCTTGCTATTTGTTAATTTGTGTGTATCTTTGTCTTGAACGTACCTTATGTACAGCGCTACGGAATATGTTGGTGCGTTATAAATAAACGATAATAATAAAGAACGTCCTTCCCATTACAGTGCTCTCAGAACGAAACAGATCCAGGATCCCGAGGATCCTCTTCAAGATTTGAAGTGCAAAAAAATAAATTTGTGCCCCCCATACCAGGCAGCAGTGGTCCAAACAATTATTTTAGGTTGGGCCCTCCATGCCCCACTCTGGTGCCAACAATAATATATATATATATATATATATATATATATATATACTGTATATATATATATATATATATATATATATATATATATATATATATATATATAAATATATATATATATATATAAATATATATATAAATATATATATATATATATTTTGTCGTTTCTGAAGTGTAGCCACCCCAACTCCCTTCTATCTCCCTCCCTCTCTAACCTCTCCATCTCTCTCCCATTTGTTCTCTTTACCTCCTTCTCTCCCCCTTTCCTCTCTTTCGCCTCTCTCCTATCTCATTCTCTCCTTCTCTTAGCCCTCTTTCCCCCTCTCCTTCTCTCTCCCCCTCTCATTTTTGCTCTCCCCCTCTCGTTCTCACCCCCCTATCCTTCCCCCGTCCATCTCTCTCATCCTCCTCTCCCTCTTCTCTCTTTTCTCCTCCTCTCCTCCCTCTCTCTTTCTCTCCACCTTTCTCCTCTCTTACAATCGTCTTCTCTTTTCCAGTCTCTCCTCCTCTCTCCTTCCCTCTCTCCCCCTCTCTTTCTCTCTTCCCCCTTGCTCTCATCCTGTCATGCTCATTATCTCTCTCCCCCTCCTCTTCTCTCTCACCCTCCTCTTTCTCCCTCTCTCCTCTTTCCCCTCTATTCTTCTCTCTCCCCCTCTCCTTCTCTTTCCCCATTCTCTCCTTCTCTCTCTCACCCTCTTCTTCTCTCTCCCCCTCTTTCCTCCCTCTCTCCTTTCTCACCCTCTTTTTCTCTTCCCCCCTCTCTCACCTTCTCCTCCCCCTCTCCTTCTCTCTCACCCTCCCCTCCACCTATCACTTACCTGCATGCTCCATTCCCCAATGCCTGCAGGTGAGCCTCCCTCAGAGCCTGGCTCCTCCCCAAGGGTCCTGATTGCATTGTGATAGGCAGGCAATTACCAGGAAGCACTCAGGATGGGGAGGTGGTTGGGAGGAGTGGGAGGTTATGTCCTGGGGGGAATCAGAGGATGAGGGGGTTCTGGTGGGCCCCTGCATGACTAAATTTTTTAAAGCAATGCAGCCTGCACCGGGGCCCCCAGGAGATAAAGGGCCTCGGTGCACTGCACCAGCAGTAGCTCCGTCCGTGCTCCTAGGCAGTTGAACTATGAAGCTATATTGACCTGTTGATAGGCAGTTGACCTGTAAAGCTAGACAGCAACAAGCTATGATGATGTGACAAACCTTTTCTGGAGCCCTGCAAGCAGCAGAGGTGGAGCTTCAATAGCCCAAATGTCCACACAATAACTGTCCTGCTGGTTCAATATACCTGACTAAATATATCTGACTTTCCTTGTCCCACAAACACTCTGGCCCTGTCCTGATCTCGTACAATATCTGTGCAAGCTCTGGCCTGCATAATCACTTGGACCTGTCCTGATTTACCTACAATATGGATGCAGGTTCTACTCTCATACAGATTCACCTGCATTCTCTCCTCTCTTGCATGCCTCAAACTTTCCATTCTCACATGGCTCGCTCCCTGGTGACCTCCATTTCTCATTCTCACTCATACTCGCTCTCCTCAGCAGTCTTCCATAGGCTTGCAACATAACCACACAACACTGTGTCCATATTGTCTGTGAGTGTGGATTTGAGTTTGCTGACACTAAATATAGGTAATAATATGATGAAAGTGCAATCAGCTAATTGTTGTTAAACATCCGGGGCGTGTTACGCAGATTACCTTTTTTTTAACATTAGTGCCAAAGTCTCTTGGTGTGAATACTTGATTGATCTACGATATTTATTTTTGGTCTATATTTATTTTCTGCCTATTTGTGGCTCATTAATAGTTTAGCTGGTTTTACGAACCTTAGTTTGACCCATAGCAAGTGTTCACAGAGTTTAGAGATCACATGTAGAAAAAAAAGTGAGTGGAAGGTAATAACTAATCACTATTTAGATTAAAATGCATGTTAAACAGAGAGCAACTCACAGATAGCAAGTTGTATAATGTAAAAACACAACCAAATGCCGTGTGCCCTGTGTGCTCATCTGTTGAATCAATTGATACCATACGAGCAGACTGCAATTGTCTTATACACCAATCCTGTGTCATTGTTTTCACTGTGATCAGGGGATATAAGAGTTTCGCTCTATTGTTACTTTCTCTACAATCAATTTTGGATACCTATTTCAAGGTAAATAAACAATGTATTATAAAGTGAATACACATTCATGAAATTAAATTTAAAGAATCTAAAAAGCATTCAATATCTGACAACATGCAGTTTGTGGATTACATTTGATCCCCTGCCTCTTCTGTAAAGTGGTAAAAGTTGTCCCTCCTCAACAACAATAATCAATTGTACTCCTCAATAACTCGTACATCATTTTTTTTGCCTCTAAAATACTTTCCTCATTTTCTGTTTCTTCGATTCACCTCTTCCTACCCACAGTGATTATTCTGTACAGCCTATGTATATACTAAAAAGGAACTGAAATATGCTACCCATTACTTAATTAACTGAAACTTCTACAATACCATAATAACTCAGTCCTTAAAGGTATATATTAGTTTCCTGGGTTTCAAATGTTTGGTAAGAAACAGGCAGTGATTGTCAGAAAGATATCTGTTATATAGAAAAGTTCAGTGTACTTACAAAGTTATCAGCAGGAAAGTAAAATCCAGCTTTGCACATCAACAGGGAGCTTACATAACCACGTATGCAGAGGAGAGACAGCCAGATATGGAATTTGACATTTCTGGTAGAGACCAAAAGGAAGTACTGCTAAAGGATGGAATCACATGGTTGGGCGGGGTCTGAACTCACAACTGAATCTGAGCACAAGGAGAGAGAGTTGGAGGGAGAGAGAGAGAGGGTGAGAAAGAGATAAAAAAAAAAAAAAAAAAAAACACCAGCAGCAATAGTAGTTGAGGCAGGGAAATGACAAACTGAAGGGATGGTAATAAAGTGTGAATGGGCTGCACAGTGAGTGAGAGAGAGAGAGAGAGAAACACACCAGCAGCAGTAGTAGTTGAGGCAGGGAACTGTCAACCTGCAGGGATGATAATCAAGTGTGAATGTTCTGCACAGAGAGACTCTTATATGAAAATAAACAGCAACATCTAACATAGTTCCACACTACATATCCCAGGCTACTTTACAGCACAAACAGGAATCCCAGAGCTTGATACAAATGTATCAGATGCCTGAGCCTCCTCAGATTGACCAAATCAAATTATGAATGTCATGCTAATTTAGCCTGGGTTTCAAGGGGGTGTTAACTCTACTTTTCAACTGTCAGAAATTACAAGCCATTTTGCTAACTTCAAGGTAAGTGTTTAAATGTTTATTTTGGTATTTTTTCATGCAAAAAAATGTTTTCATACACTACTGTCTCATCCATCAGATGCATTAATAATCCAGGAAACTTACATATGCCTTTAAGCTGAATTGTCTGTTGCTCTATTTTTTTAGTTTTAAATAGCTCTCTGAAGGATGACCAAGATGCTCAATTAGGTCAATGTTGTCTTGGGTGTCATTGTGCCCAACATGTATTTAACCCTTAGAGCAAAAAAGAAGTCGGTATTGCAACCTACTTCCGCAGTAGACAGATAATCCAAATTTTGCATTGCATTTTGAATACTAGTTTTGGAGGCAGTGTGCATCATATAAATATACATTACCAACATTTAGGAATAATTCAGTCATGTTAGTCCTTGCATAATTCACACAAAAATAACTGCATCCTTCTGATCACTCAAACACAGCCAGATCAAGACATAATTTGGTCAAACGCTGTCAGATCCAGACATTAGTCACTCAACAAATGCCAGATTCTGCTGGATTCAGGCATAATTCTTGCTACGCCTGCCATAGTATCCCCGATCCAAGCATTAATTCACTGAAACTCTTCTGTATCATGCCAACTCCAAGCATAATTTTAGTATGGTTGTATTTCTGCCATATCTAACTTGATCATGATAGAACAAACTCAAAATGTAAGAATCTAAAAGCTGGAATCATCATTAAGTAAATGCTACTTATCACACTCTAAGATGTTTGCTATGTTATACTAAATTGCTCATTTCCGTGTGTTTCTCTTGCAAACAGAACAGTTTAAGAAGTCAGTGGTTTTGCAGTTTACATCCCCTGGCTATTGTATGCCATATCCTATTTAAAGTTCATTGAGCTGGTTGGAGTTACAGGTTTCTTGTTTCTCAGATGAGGTTTGATAAAGATTGTTTTTTTGTCTTCCGAGTGTGAACCTGTAAGATCATATCATTAACCCAGATTAGGTGGATTTGTTCTATGTATAAAAAGCTCCTGTATAATATGTAACACTTTGGAATA
Source organism: Discoglossus pictus (assembly GCA_027410445.1). Lineage (NCBI taxonomy): Eukaryota > Metazoa > Chordata > Amphibia > Anura > Alytidae > Discoglossus > Discoglossus pictus. The sequence goes on along the minus strand of CM050171.1, from coordinate 82,713,426 downwards.
TATCAGTCCATCCCAGTTTTTTTTACACTCAGTTTATTGTCATTTTGAAATTTTACAAATAACATAAAGTGTGGAAGAAGGGGGATGAGAGCACAGAGACAAATAGTGCTGAGAGAGGAGGAGCAAAAACAGGGGATCAGTACAGGTTGCAACCACTTTACACAGTTATGAACTTAAATGCATCATTATTATATGATCAAGGCAAAATACTATACGTAAACAGGTTTCTTGCATGGACATTTCGGGCTTTGTTCGTTTTGGATCAGGTTAGAAGGCATAATAAAGAGAGATCAGGCTCAATGCTTCACAAAACTGTGGCATCTTGGTTAAAGAGAGCATACCATAGGGACCAGAATTTTTGGAGTGATGTTACCCCTCAATCAGGCACTACTTTTCTCCATCACTACAATTTACCAAATTTTGCTTCTGAATTTTTTTAAAGCTTTATTTAAAAAAATGAATTCTAAAACATGTATTTAATAGAATAACTGTTATATAGTCCATGTAAATGTAGTTTCACAATATTAGGGGCTGGAACCCTAAGGGGAAAAAACAGCATGTATACCTGTGACGGATATCATGTTCAATATGGACAGCTGACTAAATTATGTAAAATATACACAAAGGCTTCAAACAATGATAACTAGTATTATTCTCCATAGTGCTATGGACGCACGATATGACACAATCATAGTACTGAGGATTATGGGAAAGCACAACCCTTTTCCTGACACCATTAGTTTGAATGTATTTTAATCAAGTATTTTGATGTTATTATTTAAATTATGTGCATTTTTTTTTTCATTTTCTAATTCAGAACTGTTGCAATATTGAGTTGTCTCACATATATGTACAGACAAGTAGTAATTATCTGAAAAGATAATGATGAGGCAGAACGTAACAGCAGGAAAGCTTATTTATTGTGCAGACACCAAAGTTTAAGCACACAATTTGGACCTTCACCAGGATGGGAATATGATGTGTTGCAGAAGAGTGCGTGGTGGAGGATCCATATGGTAAACCTGGTGATCGAGGTGGTCCCACAGGTGCTCGATGGGGTTCAAGTACTAGGAATTTGAAGGCCACTGAAATACTTGGATGTCTTCGTGATTCTCCTCCAACCACCCACTGACTTTTCTGGTCATATGACATGCTGCATTGTCCTGCTGGAAGATTCAATTTGCTCCAGGAAAGGCATTCAACATGTATTGGTGTACTTCATCTGCAAGGATGGATAGATAACCCAATTAGTTGAGAGTGCCTTCCAGAAATATGAGTGGACCTAGACAATTCCAAGAAAACATTCCCCAGATCATAACGCTGCTGTTCTCAGAGATTTCGCACCTGAAACACCATTGTCCGTCCAGTCAATGGAGCAGAAAATGTGACTCCTCAGAGAAAGCAGCTCCAGTTTTAGCAATGTCATGCAAATTGAAGCCGTTTCTGATGATGAACCCTCGTCAGAATGGCTGCAGTGACCAGTCATTTGCTCTGAAGCCCCATACGAAACAGGGTTGGCTGTACTGTCATTTTATACACACATTCCCTGGTTGGTTTGGACAGTGAGTTGCTCAACTGTAGCGTGTTGGTTGTCCCTCACACACCTTCACAGCCAAAGTTCACCTCTGACATCAATGGCTCCACATTTTAGACGCAGTTTATTTGCAATTGTACCATTTGTCGTGACATGGTACACTTTAACCACAGCAGCAAGTAAACAAATCACAAACTGCCCTGTTTCAGAAATACTGTCACCCTTGGCCCAAAAACCAATGACCATCCCCTTTTTAAACCTGATAAATTGCATGTTTTACCCATGATAGAGATGGTTGATATATTTGCATAATTCCTACATGTCACCTTATATGGCCCCAATCCAGTTCATGACACGTCCCGTATATCATTGGCTATACGCTGCTGACTTCAAAAGTAACCCTGTATGTATATATTGAAAGGAATTGGAACATTGCCACTCTGGAATAAAAAGATATGCACATCTTTTGAGGGAAAGACCCACATTTAAGGGGAAAATATTGTTTTCCATGTCTGGCCATGTTCCACTTTTTCCAGTTCCTCCTGGATTTTTATCTTAATGACTAGGAGCAAGATCGAAGCCGGGGGGGTCAGTTCTAGAAATACAAGTCTGTATGGAGCATTGTGTACAAATTATGTATTTGTATTTCTAAAACTTCCCCCTCTGAACTGCTACCTTGTCGTAGTGAAGGGGCTTGTGTACTTCGATGAAGCTGTGAGCTATACCGTGTAGGGTCAGCCAAGATGGGCAGGTCATGGCAAAGAGGTCAGACAAATTGCAGACCACTCTAGAAAGAAACTGCAATCCACTCCAGTAATGTTGCTAAGAAAATTTTATGGACAGGCACAACCAGAGACCTAACAATATGGCACTGGAAGATGATCGGGAGGTGCCTACCACATTACAGAGGAAGAGCCGAGGGCAAGTACAAGTAGCACCAGATCTATTGAAGTGGTTGGGCCAAAGCTGAAAGGACACCCAGCTGCGCATGTGTCTGACGGGGAAAGGAAAGTCCGCTGTTGCAAAGAACAAGTTGTCATTGGAACCTGGAAAGTTAGAACTATGAACCAAGGCAAACTAGAAGTGGTCAAGAATGAAATGACAAGGTTAAACATTGATATCCTGGGAATTAGTGAACTTAAATGGACTGGAATGGGACATTTCACATCAAATAACCACCAGATCTTCTACTGTGGTCACGAATCCCGCAGAAGAAATGGAGTAGCCCTCATAGTCAATCAAAGGATGGCCAAAGCAGTGCACGGTTACAACCCAATAAATTACAGAATGATTTCAATTTGAATTCAACGCAAGCCATTTAACATCATAGTGATCCAAGTCTATGCTCCAACCATAGATGATGAAGAGGCTGAAGTTGTCCATTTCTACAAAGATATTCAGCATGTCATAGATATAACACCAAGAAAAGATGTTACTATCATCCTAGAAGATTGGAATGCTAAATTAGAGAACCAAATGACACCTGGAATAACTGGCAAGTTTGGCTTTGGAGTAAAAATTAAGCAGGTCAGAGATTAGTAGAATTCTGTCAAGAAAACTCTGGTCATAGCAAACACCCTCTTCCAACAGCCTCCGAAACTACTCTACACATGGACATCACCAGATGGACAATATAGAAATCAGATTGACTGTATACTTTGCAGCCAAAGATGGAGGAGCTCTATACAATCAGCAAAAACAAGACCTGGAGCTGACTGCGCCTCCGACCATGAGCTTCCTATTGCAAAGCTTAGAATTTAACTGAAGAAAAGAGGGAAAATGATCAGACCAAGTAGATATGAAATAAAAAAAATATCCCCTGTGAATATTCAGTGGAAGTATAGAATAGATTTAAGGGACTAGACATGGAAGATAGGGTACCTGAAGAACTTTGGACCAAAGTTTGCAACATTATGCAGGAAACACCAACAAAGAATATCCCTTAAAAAAAGAAAAGTAAGAGGGCAAACTGGCTTCTGAGGAGGCTTCGAAAGTAACCCAGGAAAGAATGAAAGAGAAAGGTAGTGGAGATAGGAAAAGATTTGTCCAACTGAATGCAGAATTTCAGGATAGCAAGAAGAGACAAGGAGGCAATCTACAATGAGCAGTGTAACGAGATTGAAGAAGATGTCAGAATGGGTAAATCAAGAGATCTCTATAAGAAAATTGGGGATCTCAAAGGCACCTTTCATGCCAAAGTGGGCGCGATGAAATACAAAAATGGTAAGGACTTAACAGAAGAAGATCAGATAAAGAATAGATGGCAGGAATGCACGGAAGATCTATACAGGAAAGATCTTAAAAGCAGTGATGGCCTCAATAGTTTGTCCAATGATCTGGAGCCAGGCATCTTGGAGAGCGAAGTGAGATGGCTCTAGGATGTATCATTGATAATAAGGCTGCAGGTGGTGATGGAATCCCAATTGAATTATTCAAAAAGCTATAAGATGATGCTGTGAAAGTGTTGCTTGCCTTCTGGCAACACATTTTGAAAACTCAACAATGGTTAGTCTACATCCCAATCCTAAAAAAAGGCAGTGCCAAAGAGTGCTACTATTATTGAACAATTGCGCTCATTTCACATGCCAGCAAGGTAATGCTTACAATTCTACAACCTCAACTCCAACAATATCTGGACCGGGAACTACCAGATGTGCAAACAGATGAAGAGGCATAAGAGATCAAATTGCCAATGTCCGATGGATGACAGAGAAAGCAAGAGAGTTCCAGAAAAGCATTTACTTCTGCTTCATAGACTAATCTAAAGCATTGGACTGTGTGGATCACAACAAAATGTAACGTTCTTAAAGAGATGGGAGTTCCAGATCATCTCATCCTCCTTCTGACGAATCTGTATGTGGACCAAGAAGCCATGGTCAGAACCGACCATGGGATAACAGAATGGTTTAAGACTGGAAAAGGAGTGCGACAAGGTTGTATATTGTCACCTTATTTATTCAACTTATACTGTATGCAGAATATATCATGCGTAAGGCTGGACTGGATGAATCTAAAGCTGGAATCAATATTGGTGGAAGAAATATCAGCAATCTCAGATACGCTGATGATACTGCTTTGATGGCTGAAAGTGAGGATGAATTAAGGACCTACTGATGAGAGTAAAAGAAGAGAGTGCCAAAGTTGTCCTGATGCCTCATCGTTAAAAAAGGTGAAGATCGTGGCAAATGGCAATCTCAGTTCCTATCAAATAGACAAGAAAGAAGTGGAGGGAGGGACAAATTTTATTTTGCTGGGATCCTTGATCACTGCAGGTGGTGACTGGAGTCATGGAATTAAAAAGACATTTGCTTCTGGGGAGGAAAACTATGGCAAGCTTGGACAAGCTAGTAAAAAGTAAAGGTATTAAACTATCAACAAAGGTCCGCATAGTTCGAACTATGGTATACTATGGATGTGAGAGCTGGATCATAAAGAAGTCTGAGCGTCGTAGAATTGACGCCTTCGAATTGTGGTGTTGTCAAAAACTACTTAGAGTATCTTGGACTTCAAGAAGATCCAGTAAATCAGTACTTCATGAAATCAAGACAAACTGTTCACTAGAAGGTATGATCATGAGGCTGAAGCTCAAACATTTTGGCCATATCATGAGATGACAGGATTTCCTAGAGAAGACTCTGATGCTTGAAAATCTTGAAGGCATAAGAAGAAGAGGACGACGAGTCAGAGATGAAAAGATTAGGTCACTGAAGCAATGAACATAAACTTGATGGAACTCAGATGGACAGTGACTAAGAAATGTACCTGGTGTGCTGCGATCCATAGGGTCATGGAGAGTCAGATACAACTGAATGACTAAACAACAACAATTACTAAAACTTAGTTTACACAACTTACTCAATCGCAATAAAGCTACTTAATAGCACATTTTTCAATAATAATTTGAAATGTTCTGTGACATGCAATCAGTAGTGTTTTTAGGTTTTCTTCTACTCTAGGCCTGGGTAAGAGAAAGTGACCCACCTATTACCCCTCATGAGTATTATACCAGAATGAGAATAATATATATATATATATATATATATATATATAAATATCACATATATAGTTCTCAGCAGCGCGGGCTGGCTAAAAAACATTGGTAACGCAACGTTAAAACTGCGGCCTCGCAAAGCGGCTCACTGTGCTGGTGAAGAGGAACGTCGTAGGCGCTCGTCCCTACAACCCGCACGACTTTGGCAGGGAGCGCCAAAGGTGTTCACAGTGCTGGTGGAGATGAGCGCCATAGGCGCTCATCCCTACAACCCCGTACAACTTAAGCATCATACCTACAACCCTTGGGACTACAGATCAACAGAAAACTCAAATACACAATTCACAGTGAGAGACCCATAGCACTTTGAAAAAATCGTCTGCAAAAATTACGTCCCGAAACACTTTCAAAAGGAAACCGCCATTTACGGGAGAAAAAAATATGACACGCAAAAAATAGGAAGATAGTAAGAAAATAGTGATTGTTAGCTCTTCAGCATATTGATTGATGGATATATTAATTACAAATAGGTAAAGTATATTCATTTATTATTTAATTAATTAATTAATTAATCAAATTATTATAAAATAATATATTTATATATAAAAGAAAAAATAACAAGGGAGAGGCACTCAGCGCGGGGCTCACAATGAGCACCCAGGGTTATTAGCCAAAGGTACTCAGAGGACTAAAAGCCTTACATTGTGTGGCAAACAGCATTACCTGCCTTACAATTTTATTGCCGTAATTTTTTGACGGGCAAGTTGCTAGTCACACATAATAGTTGGGGATATACGGGAGGCTCGGGCCGTTGGTCACGCATTGCGAGGCGAGCCGTTGATAGCTGCAGCACACGGGACTTAGGCTGCAATGAGCGCCAAAGGCACGTATGACTCGAAGCACGTAGATGGACTGCGGGGCTCGCAAAAATAAGACTTTAAAGGCCGAACCACCAAAATGAAAATACGCCTCAAATTAACTTACACACTCACACACAGCACAATTTGAGGCATATTTTGCCTTTTTCACAATCAAAAATCACTGAAGCGAGAAAAAAAGTGGCTGCCAAAAATGGGTAAACAACACAAAAACAAGGCCGAAGGACATAAAAAGAGGATTTAAAAAGGACGTAAACACAAGCCGTAAGCACTAAGACTTAACGCAAAGCAGTAACACTTCACTCATGCCAATAAGACTTAGCCCAAGGCAGTAACACTTAACCCAAGGCACTAACTCTTAACCCAAGGTAGTACACAGGGGAAGAGGCTGCTCATTGCGAGCCACGCGATAAGCGCCAAAGGTGCTCAGCGCGGGGCTCGTGATGAGCTCTGAAGGGGCTCAGAGGGCCCATATCCATGCATTGTGGGGCAAACAGCATTGCCAGGCTTACAATTTTACTCCCGTCATTTTTGACGTGCAAGTTGCTAGTATATATATATATATATATATATATATATATATATATATATATATATACATATATATATATAAACTATCAGCCTTATTAAATTGCGATTCAGCAAATTTAAAAGGGCTCTATTTGAGCACATAGCATATTTTTTTACAGAAGTTTTTAGTTAGTGAACTTCTATCCAAAAGCAAGGTCTTCACTAACTAAAAACTTCTGTAAAAAAATATGCTATGTGCTTAAATAGAGCCCTTTTAAATTTGCCAAATAACAATTTAAAAAGGCTTTATATATATATATATATATATATATATATATATATATATATATATATATATACATATCTCAACAGATTCAAGCAAGGAGTGTATATAAGCCTGAGATTGAGCAGAGCTATATATCCAGGCATGACAAGCACGAGTTTATTGGAACTGCAGCTCAATCAAGCCAGTGCACCTGATCCTTATCAGGATGATTTAAAAGCCATACATACAGAACCAAGGGGCGTGGTGTTTGGAGTAACAGTAAATATTGTTTGTCTGCAAGGAGAGACAGTCTGGAGTGCAGAGCAGAGTTGTATGCAAGAGCAACATTGGTTCCCAGAGCAGAGCCGTCTACAGGAGCAGCACTGGTTTCCAGAGCAGAGCGTTCTGCAGGAGTAACATTGGTTTCCAGAACAGAGCTTTCTGCAGGAGCAAGATTGGTTCCCAGAGCAGAGCTGTCTGCAGGAGCAACTCGGGCCTACAAGCCAAGTTAATCTGCTGAGAGAAAGCAGTTTTCCTGTTTAGAGACTGTGTACATTTAACCACAGGGAGAAGACAGCAGTATAACTGCAAGTGTGACAGTTTTTCAAAAGACTATTTATTCGGAGAGACGGGCGGGCCGAATGCTCTCCTTTTTTCCCACAGATGAAGATAGTGTGTATTATTTTTGTACAAATATTGGATAAAAATCTTTTAATAAAATAGAAAGAATACCTGAATTCCTGGCTGTTAATTTATAAGATAACAGGCTAATCTACCACAATATATATATACTAGCGAATTGCCCCTCAAAAAATGACGGCAATGAAATTGTAAGGTAGCTAATGGTGTTTTGTGTCTACTACTGAAATATATAATACAATTAATAAATATATATACTTTACCTATTTTAAAGCATTGTGTTGAAGAGCTGTGAATGTGTTTTGATGTTGCTGCAGCATTAGTGGTGTGGAGCTGCTGTGTAAGCGTGCTGAATGTGTGCAATGTAATTTTGTGCGTGTGCGAGATAAGACCGTAGTTGTGTACTTCTGCATTGGTGTAAAATGGCGTTAGGCTATAAGGGTTATGGCCGGCAAGGGGTGTAGGGTTAGGCCCAGTAAGTGTTGTAGGGGGTTGAAGTTAGGGTTAGGGCCGGCAAGGGGTGTAGGGGGTTGGGGTTGGGAGCTTAGGGAGTACATTGGGACACAGGACACAGGTGCACCCGGCAACAGGAGGCTTCCCGTCCATGCACATAACAGGATAGATCTGGCGAAACAAAGACCCACAATGTTATCTAACAGTTAAGCCCCTCTCACACCCTTATCAAGCACTCTGAGCCACATAACATACAAAAGCCCCAAAATCTATTCTAAATATTTCAGCAATTATTTACTGTAAAGAAAAACTTCTCGCGCAATGTATATCCAGTTGTTGATGCTCTTTAAAGTTAAGTCAGCTTTCTGTTGGGGTGACAGAGCCCCTTTAAGGCCAGCTCTCCCTACAGCAGTTAAGCAGAAACAAACATGGCAGCCCCCACTACAAAACAACTGCAGCTCACACAAAATTATTTAATGATCAGTGTTTATAAGCATGTCGTACATATAATGATTATTATAATTCTGCACGTGAGTCAATCCACCAATTCAGGTGCCTTTTACTCTATATAACAGCAAGTCCATGTCCTGGCAGTCTGTGCCCCCATTACACACACAGCTCCTCACAGGCCCCCTCACCTTGTGCATCCCCCCCGCTGGTCAGCACAGCTATGGCCTTCCCAGCCCCTATCATCCTTACCTTCAGCCTCTGTGTGTGCGTGACCTGGAGAGGAGGGGGCTGAGGAGCCGGCCAGGGGGTGGGACAGAGGGAGATACAATGCAGGGCTACATACTACAGCAGGGCGCTCCATGCCAGCAGCTGAGGCCCTTGCGAAGCTGGCATGGAGTGCCTTCGCCGCCATGATCCCCAGAGATGATCAGGGATGTGTGTAGGAGCTCTACATGCAGTACTACCAGAGGCAGCGACCTTCAGCCTCTGTGTGTGCATGACCTGGATGAGGGGGCTGAGGAGCCGGCCAGGGGGTGGGACAGAGGGAGATACAATGCAGGGCTACACACATCACCGACCATCTCTGGGGATCATGGCGCCGAAGGCACTCCATGCCAGCAACTGAGGCCTTCGTCGCTCCATCCCAGCAACCGAGGCACTACGCGAGGGCTGCGGGCAAGGGCAGCGAGGGCTGCGGGCAAAGGCCTCAGTTGCTGGCTAGTGGCAGTGGCGGCATTGTGGGGAGAAGGTGGCTGCTCCATCCCAACAACTGGATTGCCGGGCCCCGGGATGGTGCGGCTACTGGCAGTGGCGGCGTCTGGCGGGTTCTGCTAGTGGCAGTGGCGGCGTCTGGCTCCCCCTCCGGAACCCGAACCGGGGCATTGTGGGGAGGAGGTGGCTGCTCCATCCCAACAACTGAGGCCCTTGCACGCAGCCCTCGCTATGCGAGGAAGCCCGCAAGTGTGAGCAACGGCCTCAGTTGCTGGGATCCATCCCAGCAACTGAGGCCCTTGCCCGCAGGCCCTCGCTACGCGAGGGCCGCGGGCTCGCTATGCGAGCCCGCAAGCGTGAGCAACGGCCCTTACGCTCACAGGCTCGCCTCGCTTTGCGAGGCTCGCTGGGCGATGAGCGCCTGCGGCGCTCATCGCTAAGTCCGCTAAAGTTCTACGGGTTAATGGCTCGCCTCGCTTCGCGAGGCTCGCCGGGCGATGAGCGCCTGCGGCGCTCATCGCTAAGCCCGCTATTCGTACGGACCACGCAAACAGCGTGACGACGACTCGTAGCAGGACAAATATAATATGTGATTTATATATATATATATATATATATATTTTTTTTTTTTTTTTTTTTTTTTGTCCACAGACCACTTTAGGAACATCTGCGCTAGGAGCTATACCTGCTTATTGTGTATAATTTTAAGTGACTTAACTTAGTAGTTAAGCAAGAAAAAAAAAACAGAATTTCATTTAATATTATTCTTTATCCATCACCACTAAGGCTCTCCTCTCATTTTTTAACAACTGCAGCTATTCTCTAACTAGTGAAACTTTAAGATATTTTTTTATTATAGTAATTCCTTTCTCCAAAATTACCCATTGGTTTGAGTTTTGGAAAAGACAATAATATATTTTCATAGGGAACTTAGTAATGACCAATGTGTAAATTATCCACTAATGATTGTATAGTCATAACTGCCAGTTTAGTCATATATGGTAAGAAACCCAACTGAGATTGTGTAATGAACCAAAATTAAATTAGTTAATTGTTAAAAAATGTTCTACAATTAGCTAATTGCTGCTCTGGCCAGAACAGCATTATGATATCAAACCAAGCCAAGATAAATAAACCAGAGAGGTGCCGATGTCCATAAAACCGTCACTCAATTCTGACTGATAGATGTCATAATGGGTTTTGAACCATAAAATGAGATGGTTATCCAGACATCACCAGCAATCTAACATGATGTCAGGTGGAATTTGTTATATTAATATATAGAAGAATACAATGAGGCCGTGTGCAATAGTGTGTATGGCCGTATTTAATCAAATTGTTATTATTATTATTATTGTTGATGTTGGTATTCATTATTATTTAAACAATAATAATACTTATAATGTATTATTTTTTTTAGTTGTAAAATACCAAATTATTCTGTAAAGTTATAAAGAAACTATGAGACATAATGAAACAAGAGGTGTTGAGGCCCCTGGTCCAAAGAGCTTACAGCCTATAGAAATCCACCCAAAGTTAGGTCTTTCTATTAAAATATTTATATATTACTATCATCTATAACCTCATTGCAAATGGTTAAAAAAATAGAAAGAGTAGAAAAAACACCAATTAAATTACTAGTGGCATATTTGTATGCAAGACTTGCAGGGGGACAGTTAAAAACACAACAAATGTGACTAAAGAGTTGACCCCTCCTTTGTACAGTGGCTCACATAATAACAGAATTTGCACTGGACTGAATCCTAAGTGACCACTGTCCCCTTTGGTTACTGGTACTGATCCAAATAGCTTAACGCTTGGAAGAAGTATCTTCCTCAGACAGTCCGCCTAATGGAGTTGAGAACAAAAAGCAGTGCTTCACATGAAGGGAGTCTGCTTAGCTTCAGGGTATAATTGGTACTGGTAGTTCAGGGCCGGGTCACTCTTTTGAGTGAGACCAGACTGATATACTGATATATTGTTCTCCCTGTGAAGGTCACAAGTGGCTAAAAGAGGTTGCTCTCTGAGTAGGTAACCAGACCTATAGGACAAACCTACTTCAGGTATTGTCCATTCTCAGATTGAGCACCTCTAATTTTCTTGTGGTGTATGCAAATTACCTTAGGGGTTTTCCTCACCCTAAGGGTGATAAGGGGAACCAGAAGTGGACTCCTTGCTCACTGTGTCTTAGGGGGTAAAGCTGCACCTCACTGACGAGGCCCACAGATGCCGAAACGCATCTGGGGTTTGCTGTTTCTCCTGTTCAGGGTAGAATCACCTGGTATTTCGGGGCTGGGTCACTCTTTTGAGTGAGACAAGGCTGATATTCTTCAGGATATTTCTCCCTGTGAAGTGCACAAGTGGCTAAAAGAGGTTGCTCTCTGAGTAGGTAACCAGACCTATAGGACAAACCTACTACAGGTACGGTCCGTTCTTAGATTGAGCACCTCTAATTTTGTTGTTGAGTCTGCATAGCTTGCCAAGTGTAATTTAGTTGGTTTGATTAATTGTTATGAACAGATTATTCTAGTTTATTTACCATACTTTTCAAATTTCAACTCAGTTTATATATATCTCAGCAGACATGGTCAATTTTCAGTAGAATATTTAGCAATAAAGTTGTGTGCAATACATTGTCCTATTTTTTTCCACACTGTGCTTAAGAGGTTGCACAAAATGATTAATAACACCGAAAGGTAAGAAAGAATTATTAGCAATCAGATTAAACTAAACTAGGAAATACACACATAATAATAGTTCCTTTAAACAACCATTACCACTTTTGATTTTGCATATCAGACATTTACACAAAGCCTTGCACACATATGGTAATATGTTTAAAAAATGATCAAATTTTTCTAGATTGCAGTCTGTGTGGGTGGCTGGAATTCTGTATGAGAAGCTGTCTCATTTGCAGTAGTTTACAGAATATAGCTCTCACTGGAAAAGTGTGTTAAGGGTCCCATTTGGAGAGGAAGGCGGGCTAGTGCCCCACCCCTCTGCTTAAAGTGAATGATAAGATCTGAAGAAAAAAATACAAGAACTGTGTTTGTTTTTACCTGAGAGCCGAGAAGTGACACCTGGGCTAGTAAGGGTGTTGTTGCAGGCAGTTCGTTCGTATGTGAAGTCTTTTATTTGATGTTCCTGGAGACCCTCCATCGCCTGCATTTTGACTCCTGGTATCAGCTATTCTTGCTCTGGGGCCTCAAAAATATGGAGACTCAAGCTGTTATTGATTCTGGCTCATCAGGAAATTGTATGGACATCAATTTGCCCAAAATTATTTGGTACCTCTTTTTAACAAACGGCAAGTCTTCACGCTTCAATCCATTGTCGGATTCTTCTTTGAGCCCTGGTTGAATTTGAGACTAATCAGTTAACAGTAACAGCCTCTTACACAAATAAAGCATTCAACTGGATACTCTTTCTCGCTCTACCATTCCAATAATTGTGTGGTATCCATGGCTCCTTTAGCATAATCCTCAAATTGATTGGTAAGAAAATCAGATATCAGCTTGGAGCCCGAAATGTGAAGAGACTTGCATAACCAAAGCAGTTTCTAAGGTCCATTTGGAAAACTCATATGCAGAGTATCTAATCTATTCTAATTTGACAGTACCCGTGATTTTCCAATGTATTCAGCAAAGCCAAAATCTGGTATACTGCTGCTTCATCCATGTGACTGCTCTATAAATTATCACAACCTATCCTTTCCATTCATCCAAGAGTCATCATCATAAGTCGGTACTGGCATGTTCTTTGACTCCAAAAAGGATGGTGGCCTTAGACTGTGCAATGACCATCAGGGTTTGAACAAGATCACACTGAAGGATCATGGGTCCAGAATCTTCACTAAGCTTGATCTACAAGAAGCCTATAACTTAATATGCATCAGGGAAGGAGACGAGTGGAAAACTGTGTTCAATACCCGAGATGGACATTATGACTATACCATTATGCCCTTAGGCCTATGCAATGTTCCGGCTTTGTTTCAACATTTTATTAATTACATTCTGCGTGACTAGTTATACAAGTTTTGGGTGGTCTATTTGGATGACATATTAATATTCTGATCTGATCTAGCTACACAGAGACTACAAGTTAGTAAGGAATTTCAACATTTGAAAAGAGAACCACCTATAAGCAAAACTGGAGAACTGAAGGTAAGGTATCCACAATAACTTCCTTGGGTAATATGCTGTCTTCTGATGGAATCAAAATGGATCTAGCTAAAGTAGCAGTAGTATTAGTGGCTTTGACCAACTACTTGCAAGAGCACACAGAGATTCATTGGTTTTACAGGCATTTTATGAGTGGATTCTAAAATATTTTAGCACCCATCGCTGCTCTTACCCGTAAATATGGTAATTTTGATCTTGGGGTCTGGAAGCTTGTGAAGTCTTCAGCAAACTAAAATCACGACTACACCAATCCTTATAGAGCCTGACCCAACTAAGCGAATTGTGTTGGAAGCAGTCCGAAGTTGGTGCGGGAGCAATACTGTCACAAAGAAGAACCTTTGGGAGACCACTCAAACCATGTGCCTTCATATCTAAATAATTCTCATCTGCAGAAAGGATATATAATGTCAGTAACCAAGTTAGCCTTGGAAGAATGGAGGTATTTCCTGGAAGAAGCTTCATTAACAATTCTGGTTTTCACAAACCTCAAGAATTTACAATTCCTCCCTCCATCCAGAATAATGACTGTAATATGAGTAGTAGTAAATTGGTGCTCCCATCAATCCCATTCCTTGACACTTCCTAAACTACCCTCTGCTGCTGCTCTGGTGTATATGTTTCTTCTGGAAATCTATAAACTACACTGAGTCCCCTCAGAAAGCCTGTTAGACAGAGGAGTCCAGTTTTATCTCCCATTTCTGGAGATCCTTTATGCAGATTAGGGGCCTTATTAAATTCCCAGCCTGCAGTAGCCATCGTACAGCCTGTATGTCTGTGGACATGGCCGGAATCCAAATCCGTAAACCACGCTTCGGCACGTAGTATTTCCGGCCGTGTACAGGATCAATTATTCAAACAGGTAGTTATGGGTTTAGACAGAGCCAATAGTAAAAGAGACCGTCATCATTACGTCACTAAAACATGGAGGTTACATTTCAATCACTTACGGTTTTAAAGTCCGAGTTGCGATCGGACCCGCATTCCAGAAATAATGCAATATGAGAAAATCAATAAATATAATATTCTAGTCCATGCGAGTTCTATTATATTTAAATAGTCACTTGCACTCTGGACTGAGAAAAGAAAGTTCTCACTTCCTGAGTACAAAAAGCAGCTCTATTTGAATTTGTTGCAACATCAAAATAATAAACTTTATTAATATGCCTATTTACAAAATTATGTAAAAAACGCAACGTCTCAAAAGTATACAGACAATACACACAAAAATGTTAATGTAAAATACCATATACTAATGTGTGTACTATGGGAAAATCACAGGACTGCAATTTTTTTCTCCCATAGAGATAAATTACTGCTTATGCCAGTAGGGGCTGAATATAAATGCAAAGTGATGTATCGGAAGCAATTATTTATAATGGACTCTCTATATGGCTGAAATGCACCCAGTTGAAAAGGTACATATCGTAATAAATGTTGCTGATTAATGTGCAGTGCACCCTTCTATTATAGAGACTAGTTATCACCAGTATCCCATAGTATATTTAGGAAATATATAAGCTGGAAAAAAGATAGCATCAGGTATTGCTTCATAATATAGCATTAACACTTATACGATAAGGATATACGGGTTTACCCACTAGTAATTTAATCCTATCATTGTATCTAGATATGTAGCTTATAAAAATAACAAGCCACCACATCAATTGGCTAAAGTAAGCAGGGGAGAAGCAGTACCTGTGTGTTTGGGAGGGGACCTAACGATTGTTTCACCGCACTGCTGCGGATTCTTCAAGGGAATTTGTTTGTACCTGGCACAGCACCTACAGCTATGTGTTCTACCTGTAGCCACGCCCCCTGACAACGCTATCATGACGTCATCACATTCAGTGTTGATAATACACCATTCAGAATGCTGTTGCTACGGGTCTTATTTCAATCCAACAAGAATAAAACTGGGTCATCAGTTTAATGCAGAAACATACATATTGTACCAAAAAAGGGGTCTATAGATCATCCAATGGGATATTTATTACTTGTCTATATTTTATCACCCTATGAAAATTAGGACAGAAAACTTTCCATTTGAATACATTTCTACCTTTTTCTGGGGATGTTTAACTATCTTTTAAACTGTCTTATTCCTAGGTTATATTGAAATCAATTGACGTACTTGAGGATAACTATACTAAAAGGGTAATGCTTAAATTTGACCTATTCCCTAGATATCTCAGATATAGACTTTATAAACCATTCTTGAAAAGGAGAGGGTGTACAGATAGAAATAGATTGTTATCACAGTTTGCCAAAGAAAAGTACTTATTTGACAATACACATTATGTTAATATTGATTAATAGAATGACCATCTATGTGCTAGAAGTTATAAGTGACAGTTATATATGGGCTTAAGGGATAAGGAAAATGAAATCAACTAAACTACCCAACTATAAATACCAAATTAGAATAGTGAGTAGGATAGGAAACAAAGAGATATATTTTTGTCAGAATTGGAAGTACGAAGTATCCAAAGTTAAGAGTTCTATTATATGTATTAACACATTGATTGCCGGGATCGATATAACACGGAAATTAAACATAAATTATTTTAACACCATTCATCACTTTCCCTGTAATTTAAAATACAGTAGTGTGTTTATATTTGCTTTTACATTGCTCAGGACAGGAGTTCAACCCCCTTGCGGGTCCTTTCTAGTAACTGTAGGATTTTTGACTACACTTTCCATTTACGGGTGTGAAAACAGTTGCGGGATTGAGGACTAGCAATTTAATAACGATTTGCGATTGTAACCTTTACCGGATTGAAAGATCAAAGGTTTAGCTGGGTCAGAGTACAGATTTTGACAGCCCATAGGGATTTTCCGCCTGTAACACGCAGATCGTTTGCGGGTAGCTAAAAGAAGATTTCGAATTTAATAGCTGTAACTTTTGCGGGCTCGTTTACTTGCTTCGGGAACTCAAAATCACCAAATTTAATAGGGCCCTTGGTATGCAACTAAAAGCGGCCCCAGGATTACCCCAGATTTATTCACCACTGGATGGGCCAGTTTTTCTGGATTTCCACAAAGGATACCCCAGGATGTGGTTTGTCACCTGGCCTCAATGCATTGCCTCCCTTGCAGCTGCCCAAAGACACTGTTTATGGGCCTCTACCACTGGAAAGAAGGGGCCACTGGCCTTGATCATTGGCAAGGGGAAAGTGGGGGTCTACCATCCCAGAATCCGCAAGTCAGGAAGTCTCACTTGCCTAGAAAGAGAGAGTTTTGCTGGGGAAGGACCCACCCAAGTTTTTGCTGGACCTACTAGCCTGGATGTACTGTTTCGCCTGGACTGCTTTGAAGGGTCTTCCAGGCCAGTGGTCTTATATATTTCCCCAGGGGCTTGGGAACATCACTACCCCATTGGGAAGGAGGGAGAATTCACCCTGGACAAGAGGATCAATAAACCTCAGTGTAGTTGAGGAGTCCTCTGATCCAATGGACTCCCAAGCTACACTGGAAAAGAAAGAGGGAGGAGTTGTCATGGCTGAAGCCTGCCAATGCACCAGCTGTGCAATACCTTATAGATTGATGCCCTCAGCCTTATTCTGCCAGGTGAAAAGGGGCACACTGAGATGGGTTAACATTGGGGATGTTGTGATTTATGTGTTATTCCTTGTTATGCCTGTTTAAAGTTGCCTGGGTGCCACTGGGCCCATACTGTGGTACCCATGTGTATAGTTGGGGTGTGCGTATGAACATGATGGGAGTGGTATGTATGTCTGTCTTGTGTTTTGGGGGAAGGCTAGCACTTACAAGGGAAATATTGTATGTGCCTAATATTTCATAGTAATTTTTCACTAGACCCTTATTAACAAGATTAGGGAGATAATTGACCCCTAGGAGTCACATCACAGGTTGTGACAAGAATGTAATGAAAATAAATTAGAAACAAACAGCAACCATATTAGAATGGTAAAAGTAAAATAAAGGTCCATTATACAGTATGCTATCATTGGAGTTAAACAGAATGAATAAGACAAACCGATGCCATTCGCCATTTCTGAATATTTGTGAATATTTTCTCACCTTATTTCCTAGTTATTGACTTTTGTTTTCGGACCTTATTTCCTGTCTGCTGCTAGGACAGAACTTCTGCCTCAGTGGCAGAGCAAATTCATTATCTTTGCCCCATTTGACATTTCTATCTTTCTCTCCTGGAATTAGGGTGTGGCTGTTATGGACTGCAGTTGCAGTCTGTATGAGGCTGTGAAGGACAGAGTTTTGCAGTCTACTAAATGACTGAGTGTACAATCGGTCTTGGCTGAAAAAAGAGAAGAATGTGTTGGAGAAAGAGAGAAACCCAGTGTTATATCTGAAGCTGTAAGAGAGAAACCCAGTGTTATATCTGAAGCTGTAAGAAAAGATATATAACTTTAAAAGGCGACTAGATTTATTTCTAGGATGATAAGGGGGGGAAGAAGGAGGATTTTTCTTTCACTCAAGTATAAGCAGAGGGGGGCTTTTTCAGCATAAAAAAAAGTGCTGAAAAAGTTGGCTTATACTCAAGTATATACAGTACCCTAAAATCTGTACATCTGGTCTGAGCAAGTGTGCGTGTCGGTGACTGAAGCTGAAAAAAGACACAGACAGAGAGACAGAGAGCTGATGATCTTTCTACAGCAGAGTGAAAACCTGGACTTCAGGCTAGTAATTATGAACAAAGTATTGGACTATTTGTTTTTGCTCCACCTAGGTTTAGCTGGATGGGAGCCAGACAGTGAGCGAACTGTCTTTCATTAAATGTAGTGCTTCAGTGGACGCTAAGCCAGTTATTATCTTTGATTTGTTTTTGTTTATCATTTGTTTATCATTTGTATATTATTTTGTATCACTGACTAATGTTATAGTAAAATTTAAAAACATATTAAAGCCTCCTGTAATTGTGATCCTCCGTCAAAGTCCCTGAAACACATGCACAAAACCAGTGCAAACTGGCAACTTGTCACTATATATATATATATATATATATATATATATATAAGTGTGGGGGGTCTATGAAAGAGCCAACAACGATCCAGGCAAGCAGTCTGTAGCACCCGCTGCACTGGCTGTAGCTCTGTCCCTGGTACACTGTACTACTGTTTGGTGACTTTTACTACCTGCCCATGATCATGACTATGATTTCTGCCTCTGGCCCTTTTGCTCTTATTATTATCATTAATCATCATTGGCTTCTCCCAATACATCCTACATTTAGTTATAACACTGGATCACAGAAATACATCCCACAAAAAAATGGCATATTTATAAAATATCAAAATGTAAACCATTCGTCTCAACTACTTTGGTGAGATGCTGGCACTCTCAAATGTTATTCCCTGTTAACTGGAACCAGTATACCTGTGAACCTTCAAACTGAACGAACTAACAAATCACAACTCTATTTTAAACCTTAGATCATGATTTATTATGCAAGCAGATATTCCAGTTATGATCTCTTTGTCTGATCCTCAATTTAATTTCCTACTTTACATCGTAGAGATGTTCTCTGCTGAATATTGACTCTGCCTGCCTTTCAAATCCACCCTATACATAGAAATTCAGGAACATAGTGAAGCATTATGCACTGGGAAGGCAGCCAGAAAACAACTCTTATATAAAAACACACAATTTAATAAGGCTATGGACACACCAGCCTTTTAGACATTTTCTGGGCAGCAAGCAGCTACTTTTGTAGCCAGGATACATAAACATGAAAATGATTAGTTTTGATGTATAGCACAACTTCATATAAAGAAATACCATATCATTATAGTCATTTTGTTGTAAATATAAGTCATTGCAATCCTTAAGTATATTAATCAGTGTTAAATTATTAAATAATTGAATAATAGAAGAAAATATCTGGCCCACAGTTCAGAAGGACTCCTTCAGTTCCATCTTATTAAGTTTTGTCTTATTAGTTTTAACCAGATTTATATCTTTACAGCAGGTTTCACTTTTTCACTATTCACCTTATTCAAAAACTTATGTTTTTATCATCCTCACCATTTATTTGGTAATTACATTCCTGTCAGTTTTTCACTATTATATGTGTGGAAATTGTAATCACTATCAAGTTACTGTTTTCAACTCAAAGAAGAAATAAGCAGAAACAATAAGAAAATGACATGGAAATCATCATCATGTTCCTGAAGACCCTAACTTTGTATGGACATTATCCAATTATCCCAGTAATGCCGCTCTATATTGAGGTCTGGTCAGTACAGGGTTGGACTAGCTGGGCTGAGGAAAGAGTTGAAATGCCAGCCCGAATCTTTATCTAGGTAGAGCATCTAATGGTTGTAGCTATGAATGAACTTATGGGGGGAAGGACCAATCTAAAAGATGAGAAAGACAGAAGGCTAGTCTATAAACAGAAACATAGTAAGGATTACAAGTTTGGATCAGGTCAGATCAATGAAAAAAATTAGAAGTCAGGCAAAGTAGTCTTCATCTATGTAATTGTGGTTCAAGTAAATATGTCACAGTCTTTCTTGTAGAAGGTCACATCATAAAAATTGTAAAGTCTTCCTGAGGAAAGGGTAACCATCTACATTAGACTGATATGTTCAAAGTAACAGTTATGTTTTATTGTGGTTTTGGAGAAAAATACTGGAGTTTAGAACCAAGACCACTGCAAGAAACATAAGAAATTGTTGCAAGATGGCCAGAGAGTGGATAACACCTATACCTTCTCATTTTCTCCTCACTTTTTTCTCTTTCTCATCTTCTTCACTCCCTAATCTTCAACTCTTCCCTAACTCCTTTCCATAACTAGTTCTCACTTCTCCAGTCCTGTCTTGCTGTTCCATGTTTTCCCATGCCCTTGTATCTCTATACTTGCTTCTTTTATTCACACCCTTACCTATTCTTTCTCACTTCTCCTTCTTCATACCACTTCCCCCTAATACTGTGTGTATGAATATTTAAATGGAAGCATATGAGTGTAGTTGATCGTCAGAAGACCCCAGTCAAAATACTTTATTTTATCTTTGATTTCTATGTTATATCGATCCCGGCAATCAATTTATTAATACATATAATGGAACTCGCATGTAATTGAATATCATATTTACGGCTTTATCAATCATGCATTATTTCTGGAATGTGGGTCCGATTGTAAACTCGTAATTGAAAAACGTAAGACTTTGGAATCCCACCTCCATTTTTCAGTAATGTAATTATGACAATCTCATTTGCCATTGGCTCCATCTAAACCAGTAACTACGGGTTTGACTAATTGATCACTTGCATCCAACGTTCAACAAATGATTTACAGGTTTGCGTCTCAAGCCCGTAGCTCGCAGCTTGTTCTAATTTAATAGCTCAGTAACTGCCAAATTTCGAGCCCGCAGCCATTGCGGGTCTCACATTGCACTTACGGGCTTTGAATTTAATAGGGCTGATGCTGTGTCTAATGAAGATGTTATGTATCAGTTGTTAGGCTCTACTCATCCCTGAGGACCAGTCGATAAGGTCTCAGAGACTGGCACCAGTACTAGGACGGCTTGTTGAGAATCATTGATCCTGATAAATAATGCTGGGAATTTTTCCTCTCCTAAAAAAATTCAGGGGTCCTCAAAAGAATTTGCAAGGGGTAACATTATTTTCTACACCACTATGTTGCCTAGATGTTTTTGAATGAAGCAATTATTAATCTTCAGCTGAGATGGTAGCTCATTCTCAGTTAAAATGTCCTTGAGGGAGTAATGATGGCTGCGCTAGAAAATAAGTGAACAAAACTTTATTATTACAACTGATCTCAGCTACATCTGTCTTGTTAACCACTAGATACTCAACTACCAACCATTAGCACGGTATAAGAGAGGTGGATGGGGAGGGTATATTTTTGAGAATAACTGTTGTTATATAGAAGGAAATAATTATCTCCAGTGAAATGAGATCCCATCGAAGGATTCGTCATGGACATGTGACATTATATACTGTATGTCAGACTGGATTGGTCTGAAACTAATTTTATTGACACTTTGTAAAGAAAACTCGACAGAAGACTCATGGCCAAAAAGTTGAACATTTTGATTTGATTGTAGACAATGGCAAGGCTTGGAGAGCTCCAGAGGAGGCAAAATCTAAAGACCTATACTGTGGTCCCACAGGGATGAGGAAGAAATGGAAGCAATGATATGATGATTTGATCCGAGCATGGATGGAGTACCAAAAACCTGTAATCTCTCACACTATTCTGGGGCAAGGTAAGAGCAACATAAACGATTCAGCAGACTAAGATGATAGACAGAGAGTACAAAACGACATGACCTGTATTCAAGATGGATGTTAAACAATGGGAATCATAATATGATCAAGCAAGGAAATCCATAATTCAGGAAGGCAAATCCAAACAAATCGCATTCAGAATCAGAAGATAACATTTTATTTAGGCATGGACTTGGGAAAATGGAGACTATTTAAGCTCTTAGTTAAAGTTAATATCGTTACTTCTTCTTATTATTATTTGTATGTAGAATGTCAACAGATTCTGTAGTGCTAGGGTACAATGTACACACAAATATTTCTACCTACATTTTAAGACAGCATAAATAAGACAAAATGGCTAAAGGGGAGATGAGTCCATGCTCCTGTGTGAACCTACAATCTAAGGGCCTCATTCTATTATCGGCCGTAAAACGGCCGCAAAGCTGCGATTCCTTGCGGCCGTCTTACGGCCCAGTGTAGAGCTACCTTTACCTTGCAATTCAAATAGACGGCGCCGCAAGGATATCCCCCTTACGGCCGGCCGCATATCATGCAACCGGCCGCAAGGTCTGAAAACTTTAAATGCAAATATAAATTCAAGATGGCACTGTAAAGCTCTGTAAATGCTAGGGATCATAATAGGGGAAATGAGGATTAATAGCAACCCCCTCTCAAGCTTGCACATCAGCCCAAAGTCCGATATTTCATTAACGGTTTATTTTCAATCCCGCAGCCTGGGCGGGTCTGAGGTGCTCCAAGCCCTCGGGACTTTGTCCATGGATATTTGACATGAATTAAAATTAAAAAAAATGTCGGATTTGAGTGTAGGGGAATGTTGTGCTATGAATGCTAACACCCCCAATCACTTTATCATCTCATCAAAGTGCAGGATGGCTTTATTATGTGCCTAATTGTGTGCTTGCGGGACCTTTTTGGTGCAAGTAAGCTGCGGCTCGGTTTTAGCCTTGCCGAGAGGGTTCCCGTAGCAATTGAATAGCAACCGGGGCTTTCTTGCGGCCGGAACTCTTGCGGACGTTTAAGATCAAAGGCTTTCCTGCGGCGCATGCGGCTGCAAGGGATAACAAGGCGCCGGCCGCAAGCCTGCCGGAGCCCCCGGCCGGAAGGGAATAGAATAGGCAAATAGCCTGCAGCCCCGCATCTCCTACGGCCGATAATAGAATGAGGCCCTATGAGATTAGCTGTCACCACTTACAAACATAGCTTCATGCCATACCTTTTTTAAAGTCCGACCACAGACCATCCTTACTAAATCAGAAACAGAACTCTTCCTATGTTAGTTTGTATACCCTTCTTTTATTGATGACACTATGACCCTGTAAGGTCAACTCTTCCCTGCTCTAACTGGAATCCTTCATACATAAACCATCTCTTTAAGATGGAAATTTCTAGAGATTTTATATTATGCTAATGTTTGGTAAATACAAGATGCATTAGTGAATTATTGTTACATGTCCATCAGACAATGAATGCAGAACTAGTATAAACTCGTGAAAGATATACAAATAAGTCTCGATTGCTCTACACGCACATTCGATTTTGTCAATGTTCACATTTATATTTCTAAATATGTTTGTACATTACATTTCCAAACAGGTCTAAATACCACTGTTCTTTGGATTAAATGCATTATTTTCCATAAGTGTTAAATAAATTAAATATTAAGATGCTACATGCTAGATACTTGAGAGGAGAAGTACTTTAAATGCTTAAATGCTTTAAGGAAACTGGCGTCTAAATGTTGAAAAAGATGGAAATATTTCGAAATAAATAAAACACACAGTCAAATGCCTGCAAATCTTCTTTTTTTTAAATACTCATGAATATTTAGCCCATCCTCATGTAAAATATATGGCTTTGTATAAGAATCAAGAAAATGAGGTGTATGATTTTTTTGTGATTTATAGAAGTTGAAACGGATTATTCATAGCAGAGCAGCTGTGCTGAAAGATTCATCCTCTGTAAAATGTGATTGTACATCAGGCAGTGTGAGGGAACAGAGCTATGACTAATGGCTGCTTTACATATAAATGAGAAGGTTTGTGCTAGGAACTGTAAAAAATACAATTCTCCAATTGACAGGCAATCTCTTTATCATGCACATGGGCCAGAAAGGGCCTTTTTTGGTTTGTACAGAAAAAAAAACAATAGAGTGCTTTCAGAGAACTTTATTTTTTTTTTAAACCCAGCACATCATTTTAGACAAACAATATGATCAGTTGATGTGAATAGCGGTAATTTACAGGATCCAAGGTGTTTATAGAGGTTTGTGAAAATTCCTCCAACTCGTTTAGGAAATAAGTTTTCAGTTTGATGAATGTTTGTACCTATCTAGCTCAAGTGATCGCCTGTTATTATACGTTATTACTGAGGAAGCTATTTGCTTAAATACTACATCATCCTTTATGCACATTGGAATATATGTGAAGGCAACAGGGTAATCTAGTCAGAAGAATTGCACAAGGGAGTCTCTATGGGAGCTGTTTGACCTCTGAAATTATAATAGCTGGATTGGTCCAGTTGTGACACTGTTCTCCGCATCATTTAATACATTCCAGAGCTATTCCCACGTCATGCTTTAGAACATAGCTTTAATGGCTTTACTGTTGGATAGCATGATGCATAATATGTTTTTATTTCATTATTATCAGTTACACCGTTTGATAACTTGGACATTGATTTGAAAATGTTGCTTAATAAATCTCCTAATAATTGGTAAGGGTCTTGACAGAACACTTGAATACTGCTGATTGTCTTTGTGGGCAATTTATTTATTTATGAAATTGTTGATTAAACATTTCACTGGATTATCGAGTGATTACTGATAATCTGTAAATTATACTGTTTAAGGATATCTGCACTATTTGTGTATGCATTTTAGTTAATTTTTTCTTATTTTGTAATCCCAGTTCTTCGGTGGACCACTTGTATGGATAAATAGTACAATTATTAGACTTAAGACTCATTCTCCATGCAAATAAACTATTCTATTGTTTAATACTTGTTCTTTTAAATGCATGAACTGATTTCAATTAATATTCTTAGTACGGTAATATATATAGTAGTGATTCAGGACATTTTGTGATATACTCTATCCTTTTTTTTTTTTTTTTGTTCTTTCATGTTTCTTGCTATTAATAGACTTTAAGTGTATCATTGTATTAAACTTACATGTGGCTATGAATGAAATCCAAACTTTATACTCTATACTCTATAGATATACTCTATCCTATATTGCATCTATTATTGTTCTGGTTTGGAAGTGGCAAAAGGCTAAAATTGCTTTTTTTAAATTCAGATTGCCTCACAGCCCTATATTTTAATATACAGGCATTCAGCAATAGACTTGTCACTTAACTTATAGATTCACATAATACATAATTGGAGGAGGGATTTTTTTTTGAAACGGTAGTAGTTACAATAGCATTCTTATATGTACCAATTATAGGTTAATGATACTATTAAATCTTATCCTCAATATTATAGTGAAACTGAATGAACAATAGCTGGTACTTGTATTTCATATGTCATTTATAAGGATAAGGCTTGATTTAAAATATGTCATTATAGGCCCCTTGATCGTTATTATTAGTGCATTATATGATTTACATGTACCAGAGGTTGAATGACAAGTTTATAAATCCCAATCTTCTCAGATATTTATGTGCACTAGGCAGGGATGTCCTGTAACCTACTTGGTATTAGCTTGGTATTTATTATATTATTATTATTATTTTTATTATCCTTTATTTGTAATGTGCCAACATTTTCCGTAGCGCTGTACAGTGGCTAAGTATAAACAAAATTAAAACATTAAAAAAGAATGGAGGGCCCTGTCTTTGAGCTTAAAATCAAACGTACATAGTGCTTGTTTCCAAGGCACCTTACAAGATTGAAAACTCGCAAATTTACAAACTAACGGGATATAGGATACAATTTGATATACATGGGATAATTATAACTGAAAATTATTTAATCTGATTTAATCTTGATTTATAACAACAACCCACCAGTGTTTTGAATGCTTAAGAAAGTGCTGGAAACAAAAATACAATATTTGTGGTGGTGAAAATGATGCCAAAAAAACATAATATTGCATTTGTTTAACATTCTGCCAATTTCTCTAACAAATGTGCAACCAAGACTTTTAGAAGCAACTGTACAAACATGTTTAAATAACTTTATCTGGTAGAGAAAGTGACCCGGGACAAGTCTCTACAATTTTGGGATGGATTTGTTTACCATACTCACGTAAATAATGTGTAGTGCATGTTCTACTATGGCATCAGAATGAGCATAGACCACTATGGGTTAGAATTGGAAAGAATTATATATTGTCTATACAGCTGGGTGAGATAACTAGCTTCAGGCTACCATATATATATATATCCCAGCGGCTCGCTATGGAGATAACCATATTATGTGATTTGAAAAATCTTCTAGCCAGGTTTCTGATTATAAATAGATATTTGTTCTTGTCTTGTCTCATAGAGAGAGTAGAATTAGCACCGGACGGACTTTGAATACGTAATTTAACGGTGAAGGATCTTAGTCAACGACTGTGAGCTTTGATCTCTCATCCAGTTATTACGTGCTCCCTAAAATATACACACATTTCTTCTCACCAACCTGTTGCATAGTATTATAAACTGAAAGAAGGTACAATATTTTTCCAAGTCTGACATTTTTTGTACTGTCCCATTTATTCAATATTAGTATTAACTTCTGTACTCACTTATTTTTCTTATAGTTCTAAGAGGATGTTGACTGTAGAAGGATATCCCACTTGCTGAGATGATGGGAGCTTTTCTCCTTCACATTTTATATGATACTGTCAACTGTATAGAATTATGGTACTTTAGCATTTACTGACCAGCCTTTTTAATTACAAGTCTCTAACAATATATTAAAGGGATGGTTTGTGACAGTGGATAATAACTGGATAATCTAAAGTGGTAAGCCTCAGATACAGTATTCAAAGTTAGAGTATTCAGTAGGCAATTCATGATATGTTTACTCTGAATTGCCTGAAAGGTTACTTTGAAGTCTACAGAACCCTTGTCCCTTAGAGAACATTAGATTGTATCCTAATTACTGAGGAGTCCTTGCAGCAACGTTTCAAATACACTACCCACAGAATATTGATTCTGCAATTAGTAGGCAAGTATGTGTTACCAATAAGACAGAAATATGAATTTGTAGTTAGAAAAAATAACAGTAAATGTAGCAGCCAATTTTAAGGTCTGAATGTGATGACTTACCATGTTTTAAAATAATAACATCTGTATTTTTTTTTTTCATTCTATACATTTTATGCAAATATTTTTAAATAAATGTGCTTAAAAATAATTAAATGGATCAACGTATAAATGTTTGTATTCTGATTTTTCTTTTTTGGAAAAAAATCATGTTTGTGAAGAAAATAATCTAACAACATGAGCAGGCTTTGTTTGTGTAGAAAATGTTTTATATGCTGACCACAGGACTTTATTCTAGTTTGAGCGGAAAGGTGTGTATTTATTTTAAACTGTCAGTAAATGTAAGATTGGTGGAGGAGGGAGGTTAGAGGGGTATTTTAGCATTAAGATTTACAGCTAAGATTAACCAGTTGAGGGTAATATATTTAACAAAAATAAGACATTATGAAAAATAAGGCTAATTGCCTAATTTTCACAACACAGAGCAAGTAACTGAAGTTCTCTAAGTCCAAGAATCTAGTGAAAAATACCTATAGACATTCATGGGATAATGGGTGGTTTGGGGTCTGGATAAAGAAAAGTGGCCAAATGTATGACACACAGATTCTTTACAATCTGTTAGCTTCTAAGTGAAGCAGAGAGTCATTAAAATACAACTCTACCCAATTAGCTTAAGGACCTAGAATATCAGTTCAATAAGTCAATGGACATTTTCCTAATATCACATATGCAGTTGATACATAGCCACAGATTTACGGAAGACACTCATAAATCTCAGTAATTAATGAAACAAAAGTTTTGTTTGAGAAATCAGACAAGGCAAACACATTAATTAGACCATAAGTTACAGCAGCAATTATTAAAAGCTTACATTACTTTGATACCAAGAGAGGGCAAGGACCCAGGCAGATGAGGAAGTTGTAGTAGTCAACAAAGACATAACAATAATCACCAAGATTATTTTAAACAGACTAAACAATTACCTTCTGCAGTTGATTCAACCAGACCAGGTGAGCTTTGTTTCAGAAAGACAGGTTGCTGACAATACTAGATCCTATTTGGTACTCAAATACAAAAAAAAAAAACCCTAGCATTGGTATTGATTGATGTGGAGAAAGAACCCAATAGGGTGTTATGGCCCTACAAGTTTCTGGAATCATATGAGGAATTTAATTGCAGGATGTCTGCATCGGATCTATACATATTGTTATTATTAAAGCCTTTGGAACGGTTACACAAAAATGACACATTTTAGTATCCCAACTAACAATGGGTGCAAGGAGTGCTTTGAATGAGGTCTGAAACCAACAAACTCTCCCAACAACATTTAAAGATTAACAAAAATGCTGAATGGAGGCATTATTATTTTTTATTTTTTCATTCTTTTTTAAATATTTTTATTGTTTTTACAACAAACGCATACATATAAATATAAAAAAATTGTTTCATATAAGATACATGGCGTCATTATTAAAGGATAATTTAGGTTCATTGTCAGTGATATTTTAAGAGAAATATCTAACGATACAATCCAATTAAAATTATTGGAGGATTAAGGTATATTGTACCTGTTCGGTTTTCTTTAAAAAAAAGAATATTTATTAAGAAAATATTAACTAACAAAAGCTATGTCTATAACATTTTGATATTATGTGAATTCCTATTGTGCTTCCCTTTTATTCCCCTTCTTTCCCTCAACCCTGTAGTTCTATCTATTTTATAAAGAATAGATGGTACACAACTTTTTTATTAAGGAACAATAATGTTTATTGCATTGTATTTTTCATTACAAAATGAAAAATAAAGAGTTAAAAATAAATTAAGACAAAAAAAGTGGGGGGGGGGGGGGGGGAAGCGCACCACCTCCTAGTGCAAATAAATTATGTAACCACATAGACGATCAGATACAAGAAATCCCAAAAAACTCACATTTATCCACCTCACATAATGAGGTATATGTGGCGCATCACTGGAGATCCGTATGGCTGGTCCTTGTAGATTGGCTTTGGGGCCTCTCTTTCTAGAAGCGGTTCCCTGGAGCAGTCTTCCAGTCCTCTGTATTCAAAATATAGATATCTCCAACAGCGTGTATAGAACCACAAATAGATAGATGGTGGCAGTGGCTCTCCAATCTTGCGGTTAGATTAGAGGTGAAGTGGTATAAATCCAATAGACACAATAATTGCTATAGTAACATTATGAGTACTGTAGTAACAATATTCGTAACCGTTTATTATAAATATAAACTGACAGTTAATATAAATACAAAATATAAAATAATAGTACTGTGTCAGTACCGATACATGATCAGGTGACCCATAAAATATACATACACTTATCTCACTAGATACACATGGCTAAAAACAGTATTACGTGTGTGGTAGTAGTGTATGTTCAGGTACGGAGAATAAAAATGAGTAAATAAATAAAACCTGATGCAGGAAAGAAAAATTAAATAGAACAATAAAAAAAATATATCCAAACACGTTTCACAGTTCCCTGGCTTCCACAGTGGAACAAAACAAAGTCTAAAGAAAATATCATATATGATAAATTAACCAATTATTGGCTTAGCAATCATTGGATACATATTGGATGCATATTTTAGAAGTCTCGGTTTGCAAATTAAACTGGACATACAGTATTAATACTGAGGTTCTTGATTTGTCTTTAAAAGTCATTAAAACTGTCTATACATTGTATGTTACCTTCTCTTAGAAGAAATAGAAAATCATGAGAAATACACCCTACTTTTATACTAAGCAGTGGCATTATGTGGCAGCAAATTGCATGGGCCCCTATTCAATTGAAAGCCCACAGTTTACGTTATACTGGCCGTAAGTCTGCGGGCTTAAAATTTGCTACAGTTACAGGGTGATTCAATTGAACAATCAATGCAATCGTAAGTAGCATTTCAGAGCGTGATCATAATCAGTTAAGCAAGGCCGTAACTACCGATTTAGAAACAGCCCATAGTAAATGAGACCGTCATCATTACGTCAGTAAAACATGGAGGTTAAACGTCAATCAATTAGTGTTTAGAGGTCCGATATGCGATCAGACTTTCAATCCGGCAAAGTATAAAATAATAAAAATGAATGGTGATACTGTTCTAGTCCATTTGGGTTGCCTGATATGTATTAATAATAATTGATTCCCGGGATTGATATGACATGGAAATTAAACATTAAAAAAAAAAATTTTGATTGCAGATTTACGAGTTTAAAACTGTTGTTCAATTAAATCTAATGTCTTTCATCGCTTTCCCCATCTTTTAAAGTGCAGCATTGATTTTTTTATTTGCATTTATAGTGCTACCACCAAGTGTTTTACTCCCCTGCGAGTCTTATCTGGTACCCGTAGGTTTTTATTCTACATTTGCCATTTACGGGGATGAAAACATTTGCAGGTTTTAGAAATTGTAGCAATTGAATAGCAATTTGTGATTGTAACATTTAGGGGCTTGTAAGATCGAAGGCTTAGCTGGGTCAAAGTTATGATTTTAACAATCACAGGGATTTTGAGCTTCTTACCAGCAAATCGTTTGCGGCTAGTGAAAAGACGCCATGTGAATCGCAGATTAGTTTACGGTATCCATTACGGGCTCCAGTAACTTACAATTGAATAGGGCTATGGACTGAATGATAATAAAGGAACCAAATATAGTTAATTTATTAAGCTTTTCTGTAGAATATTTAAAAACTTTTCAAATATTTATTTCAAGTCTTTTCATAAAATACAAATGGGATTACGATGTGAAATACTTTTTATATAAGCAAACTAATAGTGTGCACGCATAATTAATTAGTTGTATTAATTTATTATACTTTTATTTATTGAACAGCCATACAAGCTCTAAAAATATTTAAGAGAAACTTAATTCTACCACAGTTGTTTGCGTATTACACAATTTTAAACATGTTAATGATTCCAAGATACCCCTTACCTGAGAAATGCCTTTGCATACTCTTATTGTGATCAAGAACTTTATGTCCATATCTAATAGAAAATTACCCATAAGCATAGATTTATTGAATAATTATATTTTATCACATATAAGAATCACACTCTAAAACAACTCACTGCTTAACAAATCAGCCCCTTTATTGAAAGATCTAATTCTATTTTTCCACAGTTATTCATTTGATATCTCTATGCCTGATCTGTGTGGAAGCTTGACGAAACACGCGTGTCAGATCAGTCTCAGTGTGTGTCTCGATCAGATGACGTCACAAGCCGGCTAATTCGAGGACTGACTGCCTGATACTTATCTGGGATACAGGCGATTTTGTCCTGAATTTACTGAATGTAAACAATCCCCAACCACGGAGGTGGTCAGTATAACTTCAGTTGGATTAGTCCCAGACAGAATAGAGTAGAAATTAACTATTACTCAGGTTCAGGGGGTAAGTATCGGGTACCAATGAACCTCCACTACACTTGAGTTATATAGGGCCTCAGAGCTAACTTACATATATTCCTTCAAGTGTCTATTTTACCTCTCCATGTTATGATATATAGACCCGTGAACTTAGTAATGGATTTTGGTGACTTATGTATTATATACTGATGTACTGTATTCTCTGCGATCTATACTTGATGATCAGTATAGACCAATTGGCATATGTCATTTATTCTCATGGACTTATTCACAAGCTTATTTTGCTTTTTATGATGTATACCTGATAATCAATATACGTAGACTAAATAGGCATATGTCATTTATCATCTGTTTTCACAGACCTATTACAGTTCACACATGGATACTGTGTTGTCTATATTTTGGTGCTATCTTGGCCTTAACCTTATTGCATGACATTTATTTTGTCTCAATTAATGGTATCAAAGATCTAAGTATATCGAGTTATATATTGGACCATTAATTTGGGGTCATATAAATGTTTTTACATGCTATCAATAAAGGTTATATTTTATTTAATATTCTAGTTGGTCATCTGTTTGATTCTACCAATTCTCTCGATCATGGATGCTATACAATGGGAAAGTCGATGACCAGACATAAAGGTGTCCCCCCCCCCCATTTTTTGTAACAATATATATTTACACTGCTGGCCATAACTCTAGTTCTTTTGACATATATATTATCTACCTAACTAGTAGTTTATTAAATCTACTCTTAGGTATCTTTTTTGTGATTATTGGAACTAGTATCTCCCTCTAGTAGTATTACCATCCCTCATTTCCTTATTGGTCTATATGCCTTAGCAAGGTTTTAACCCAACCAGACTGCCAGATACATGCAGTAATGCAACAAGTCTGCCAGCTCTATTAAATTCCCTCAACGTGTAAAACCGTAGCCTGTAACGTAGCCCGCAAGACTTACGGCTATTAAATTGGCCCCCTAAAGCAACCTGCTAACGATCTTCGGGTTACAGGTGGAAATACCCTATGGAACGTCGAAATTTGAACTCTGCGTCGGCAAATCCTTTGATCTGTCAAGCCCGTAACTGTTACGTTCGAAAATCACTATTAAATTGCTACAAATCCACTGTGTTCAAAACCGTAACCCACAAATGGAGCCAAAAAGCCAACGTGTACTAGAGAGGACCCGCAAGGGGGATAAAGTCCTATCCGTAGCACTGTAAATTCAAATATCAACACACTACTGTAATCATAATTAAAGGGAAAGTGATGTTAGGTACTAAAATTATTAGAACAAGATTCTCAAGCTGGCAAATCTGCAATATAAAATAGTTTTTTTAATGTTTAATTTCCGTGTTATATCGATCCGGCAATCAATGTGTTAATACATATAATGGAACTTGCATGGACTAGAATATCATAATTTACTGATTTATTAATATTGCATTATTTCAGGAATGCGGGTCAAATCGAAACATATAATTGAAACCCGTAAGGCTTTGAAATCTAACCTCCATTTTTCAGTGAAGTAACAATGACGATCTCATTTACCATTGGCGCTGTCTATACCCGTAACTACGGGATTGACTAATTGATCATGTTCAGAAGGGTTTTACGTGTTTGCGTCTCTGGACCCTTGGCCGTGGCATGGTCCATTGTAATAGCTCTGTAACTAATGGGGCTGTGTGAAAGGTAATACTAGAGCTAGCTGCTATATCAGTATTTTAGTAGACTAAAATTCGGTCTTACTCGGAGTTCAATTAATTTTATATCAATAGAACCACATTTTTAAATTATTATTGTTATATAGCTGATCTTGTTTTTCTAGTTTTGTACAATATCCAAGAGCTAGTTAATAATGTGGTACCTTTATTAACAGCAGAAAACTATTTAAAAATAAAGTACCCTCACTTTAGGCACCAACAGGATTTTATTTTCACATTGTGGTGAATAGGACATGTTGGGTATGCATTTATTGGAATAATCAGCTTTGTGGGACTGCTGATCCAATGGGCAAATAGTTTTAGTAATTTTCTAAAGAATTGTTCTGAGTTCAAAAGGTGCATAGCAATCACAGAAACAACTAGTGAGGAGAGGTCACTCAATTGCAAGGCTTTGCATCAGGATGAGATTCAACCAGCTTCCAGCCAAAACCCCTAGTGAAAGACAATCATGATCACTGTCAACTAGCTAATTCTGACTATATGAAGGCTGTAATGAAATTCACGGCAGGATTACCCTTTCTATCCAATGGGGCAGCACTGCAGTGACATATCTCTCTTATCGCCCGAATGTAACACACCATCTAATTTACGTCGTGTAGCGAGTGGGAATGAAATGTTCATAAAGAATTGCTGCATCTTGTCACCTTAACTGCGGCCCCAGGCTCTGAGGCATCTGTCAGGGATAGCAGAATTTAGAAATGCCTGACTGCTGCTTAACTCATGCAAGTCTTCCTTATACATGCTTTTTTACACCCTCTCTATTACATGCATGTGATCATTTTTAAAACTGATCAAAAGGCTGCGGCCAATGTATACCACCTTTAGGTTACTTATTATATATTTTGCTCATGGCGAAACATATAGGATAATGGTTAAGGAGCTCATACTGAATTTATGGATCTATCATTGTATTAGAGATCACTTTTTGTTATGTGTCCTTTTACATTGAAGTTTGGAATCAATATTAAGATTTGACCAACCTCGTTTTGACATTGGGTATGTAAAGAACAAATTCAGTGTTGTGGCATGCTATTAAAAAGACTATAAAGATATGAATTAATAATGTTGTTTTCATTGAGCAGTTCCAAAATTATTTTGTGAATAGATTATAACATATTGCTCTATATATGATAGTTCATTTTTATATTTTTTATTTCATGCCACAACACAAAAAAAAATAGAATCAAAATTTCAAGTCACTTGATGTATCACCCTCTAGGGCTATAGTTTTGGATTAGCTCCCTGGAAACAATAAAATAATTTAAAAATCATGAGGCTTATTGATTACTTGAAACCTAATTGAAAGCTTGTCCAAGGAGATTATTAATTCATATTTTTGTAAAAATCCAAGGATGCATTTAGATTTGCTAAGAGACAGAATGGTATATAAGACACATTTGTACCACTTGTATATCCCATGGCTTTTTGGAACTGATTTATTTAATAGGCAGATACCAAAGAGTTTCAGAGCAATACCAAGTAAGGTCCAACTAACAAGTAAATGCAATGAAATATACTCTTTCTGTCTTCATATTAGTAGGGAAGGACTATTTATAGAAGAAGTAATAGTGTTTTTTGTTGGGTTGGCACTCACATTAGATACCTGTAATTAAAAGATTTAGCCAGATTTGTAGAGATAAAATAAGAAGACAAAGTTGAATCAGGTAGAAAAAAGGTTGTCAGTTTTGGTGGATTGTATTTTTTTTTTCTTTATGAGACAAAATTAGAAATTGTTATCAATCTGTGTTTGCTCGCCTTCATCCAGATCAATATAAGTAAAACGAGTATCAGAGGAGATTTAAAAGAGATTGAACTTGATGGCCTTATGTCTTTTTTTCAACTTCAGCTCCTATGTTACTAGGTATTATTTATTGATTATTTTCAAACCTTTGTAGTACTCTACAAAATAACATAGCTGAAAAGAGAACTGAAAATGTATTTGTGCGAACAAAAAGTAAAACTAAAAAAGATCACTTATGTGAATAATTAATTAATTAATTAATTAATGTAATCATACTTAGCATAGTTAGCAAAATTAATAGTTATTTAATAAAACTACTTGGTACAAAAAGATAAAAGTTTTCTAGAGATAATTTTTAAAATATATATTAGCAACAGCTCTTACACATAAATTGTAGGTCAACATTTTTTTTATAACCTGATTTTTTCTAAATCAGTGTTTAATGCAATTAAAATTTGTAGCAGGTAGATGTTGCAATTTTGGCAAATAAACCTCATTGAGCTTTTCTACTTAGGATAAAAATATTAATTTACATGTTTCCATTAGGTTCATATATAAGATGACCCCCTAAAACATGGAGCTCAATGAAACAAATTGAAATGTGTAAATAATAAAATAGCCAGATTACAAGAGAAGTTATATTTTGCAGACTAAGACACAATCTTATATTATATTTGAGCAAATAAGGGTAATATGGTTACTCTTTAGACATGCCATATTTCTGTTTCAGTACAATAGGCCAGCTTTGTATTTGAAGTATTATCTTGTTAAACAGACAGGGTTAATCATCATTTCTAAAATCTGTTATTGTACCCCTTTGTGGGAGACATCTGATGTTGGTTCATTCTCCACATGGTCATTTGTGGAGACAATGTTCTCCTGAAGTGTATGCATGTGTCTGGGCTTTTTTTTCAAGACCATTTTTTTCCTTTTCACAATGGCTCAAAGCTGTGCTGTCATTTATGGGGTTTAAAATGTCAAAACACTGCCTGAAGGGATGCAGGGGAGATTAAACTGCAAACAGTGAAGGTTATATACGATGTTTCCAATAGGCTGACAGCCCACCAAAAATGATGCTGCAGTTTCAGCAATCATTCTAAAAAAATTGAAAATAATAAATATAAATAACAGGTATTCCTAGTTCACAATTTCATTGAATGTTGTAATGAATAAAAAAATATAAATTGGATTTGCTTATATATTGGGTACAGATTCCTGTTCATTTTTTTTTTTTGAGGAATAAAAAATAAGAGTCTTTTTTATGCAGGATTTCTATTTCCTTGCCACAATTATTATGTGCAGCCACTATAACAAAAGACTCGTAAAAAGAAAGCATGCTGGGTAAACCAAATTTGCAAAGAGATGCTAGTGTGCAACACTCGCTGGTCTACCCAGCTAGCCATATAAAGAGCGAAGTCACATACAGAGCAAGTGCATTCTAAGGGCAACAGAAGGAGCTGCCTTCATTACCTTTAAAACAGCAACTACTATTTGGGAGGATTGTGACATTAAGATGAAACTCTAAAACAAGTATATTTCGGAGTTAAATTTTTTTATTTTTTTCACAATTATTTTATGGGAGATTGTAAGTAATAAACTGGTCAACATAAATTTAAATATGTTTTACTAATACTAATGTTTGGAAAGATCTGCAAAAATGATCTACTAGCGCTAAAGAACACAAGATTACTTGATTATTTTAGCTGTTCATTTATTTGTGAATATTATGCTGGCAGTGATTGTTAGCTATTCAACAGCTTTACCATTCTAGTAGTAATGCAGTTTAGTGCACTAGTTGGCACTACACACTTACAGCCTTATTAAATTGTGATTTGGCCAATTCAATAGGGCTCTATATAAGCACAGAACATATTTTTTTTACAGAAGTTTTCAGTTACTGAACTTCTATCCAAAAGCAAGGTTTTCACTAACTAAAAACTTCTGTAAATAAAATATGCTTTGTGCTTAAATAGAGCCATATTCAATTGGCCAAATCACAATTTAATAAGGCTATAAATTACCTCCATGATAATCTTCCAGCTTAAAAAAAGAATCATGAAACAGAGGAACTAAAACTCTACTGGCTATAAAAGAAAATTTAGTGAATATTCTCTATTGAGAAATAATAATAGATTACTTAGTGGAAACATTAATCTATTTGGAGGATATTTTTAATAAAGTTGTAAGTTTTTAGAAAAACCTATGAATACAATAATACCTGCACTGGTTTGTATTGTTTTTAAAGTTGAATTCGGTACTGAAAATCTGAAGTTGTAAGAACACACACAAACACATAATTAAATGCCCGAAGAAATAAACTGTTATACTGTCCGAGTTACCTAGTTTAGTTTTACTTATCCCTTCTGATTACGGAAGATTACTGTAAAGTTGTCATTTGTGTATGATATACTGTTTTATTTTGTCAAAAATAGCAAAACACATTTCCCCTCCTTTGCATTACATATGAGTTTAATTCCAGAAAAAAACACTGCATTGTTAAATCAACAAATGCAGAAAGCGTTTGAGATAATATAATGTGACTTGATACAAACTGATGCACAGGACTTGATATATGTACAGTACAAAGTTTATAGTCTATCGATTGATTAATCTCTCTCTATCTACCAAATGGCTCAAGCAAATAAACCCGAAATCTAGTGGGCACATTCACATAAATATAATAACCTGTATAATTATACAGAATTCAGCATTAACATTAAAGTCTAAAACCAAATAATTATACAGACTAATAAGCAAAAAGTTCATTACACATTTATATAATAGTCTGTATAATCTAAACAATGTGTTTAAGACTATTTTTATTCTAAAGAAAGAATAATCTCCGCAATTCTTCAAATTTACATGATCATGTAATTTATTACAACCTCTGTCTGCATAATGGTGATATAAAGCAAGGGCCAAGGTTATTACAATTGATGGCACAATTCTAATTCACCAACACACTGCAGCGATGTGTCATCATCCATGTTGTTTACGTAGAAATTAATGATGCTCTGTGGCGCATCGCACCAAATGCATGGCGTATCGCGTCAACTACATCTTGTTAAATTCGCAGTAACGTTCACTGAGACTGTAGTTTAATGGGGTGTAGGAGTTTTTTTTTGGCTAATTTATCAAAATGAGAAGTTGTTCTGGCACTGATGTGGTTAAACCAATGCAATCTATTTCATATTGTACACTTGATCGATTAGCATAGCAGGCACTTGATTCAAAGATCAGTCACTCAGTTGAAGGAGTCTTAAGATATTTTACAAAGACATGGAGTTTAAGTCATTTCTATACAGTGGCTTTACGTCAAATAGCAATTATAGAAAGCTGTGTAATGAGACTTTACAACTCCACGGTATGTGGAAATTACAGAGACACAGCATCCGTTACCTCCAGGCAGTCATCTAAGGATCCACTAGTTTGTAACATTTGAAGGTGGTTTGTATAAAATACTTAAGCTATGAAGCAATGCTCGTCTTCTCTCATGCGTAGGCTCGGAATGTCTTATTGAAGAAGAAAGGAAAAATAAAATAAAATAAGGCAGTAGGAGAGAGAAAATGAAAGCAAAAACAGGCAGAAATGCTAGCTACTGAGAAAAAAAAGGGAGGCAGTTGTTTTATTCATGGTTGGCTATATTATAGACTGAGTGAAAATCACATTATCGTAATGGGAAAGTTAGAGTTGCAAAGATGATGCCCTGAAGCCTGCACGCTGATTGGGGGTGTGATTGCTATCTGTATTTATATGTAGAAAGCAAAGTTCATTGCCAGTTCAAGATGGTGGCTGACTCAAGCTGCATCATGCTACATAATTCTTCAAAAAAAAAAGGAGAAAAAAAAGAAGACTAGACAATGCAAACAAGAGATTTCCTGAGTTTTAAAACAGAAAAAAAAAACAAGTTTTTCACAGTCCTTGTTTAGGGAAAAAACCCACATTTAACAAGGAAAGACATAACAAATTAAGGCTACCTCCTACAAAGGCTAAATTAACTAGATTGCTAAAAGCAGTCTGAGCCTTGCAGAAACAACCGCACAAATGTGCATTTACACTATAGTTACACATTTGTCTTCTTGCAAACATCAGCTTGGGAAAGAATATATATACGACTGGAATCTGGAGTTTGTTTTAACCCTTTTGCATCCAGCAGAGCAACCAATGTATTTTGCTGGTCTTTATGACAGTGGCAATGGGTTAAAATAGTCTGTTGATTCATTTAGTACAAATTACTGACTGCAATACTGATAGCGATCAATTTTAGTGTACAAAAATATGTAATTACAGAAGTAATATAGAGCTTTAGAATCACTCAAGTTGTCTGCCTTGGTTTCTTATTTTAAGATTTTCAAAGCCCTGTAATGCATATACGAAGAAACACTAGGATAAACAATGGGGATTAATGAATTTTAGAGTGATTTGTTAAATTATCCCTACTTGATAATTTTTCAATGGGGCCTATACAGAAGAATTGAACCAGACCCACCATGTTTCTGCTATTGAATGGAGGCCTAGGTTTCTATGTTGACTGACACAAAAACATATTCCAGGTTAAAGGAACACTGCAGTTAAAGAAAAAAAAAAGACACTTGCTTGTTAAGTATTTACCAAACTAACAATATTAGCAGCTGTGTGTTTTTACAAATCTATTTATGAGTAGAGGAACCCATTCCTGAGAGCTGGACCATAAGTGTGTGTTTTAGTTATCAGAGGGGAGGGGTGTGGGAGGAGTTAACAGGCATAAGTCCAAAGCCTTTGTTTGGTGTTAGGATAAGACTTGCCAGAAGCAGACACCTTGCATCATTCAATGCAATAACAGCTTTCCAAAAAGGTAAAAAACTCCACAAAACATTCCTCCAAAGTATCATGGATCCCTCCAGGATACTGCAGAGGCATCACTTTTTTCTAACTGTATGACTTTATTCCTGGTTAATTATGATCTTAGTCACACTTAAAGTTTTCAAACATATTTGTTCCTTGTGCAGATAAGGTATATATAAGCTTCCTGGATTTCAAATGTTTGGTAAGAAACCGACAGTGATTATCAGAAAAATATGTGTTATATAGAAACGTCCAGTGTACTTACAAAGTTATCAGCAGGAAAGTAAAATACAGCTTTGCACACCCACAGGGAGCTTACATAACCAAGTACTCTGAGGAGAGCTGCCAGGTACAGAGTTTGACCTTTCAAAGGAAGTACTTGCTGCAGGATGGAATCATGTGGTTTTTTGGGGTCTGAGCTTACAGCTGAATCAAAGCACAAGGATAGAGAGAGAGACTACATATCACAGGCTGTTTTGCAACACAGGAACCCCAGAATTTAATACAAATGTTTCAGCTAACCTCTGCTTTCTCCTGTTTGGCCAAAATGAAATATTAATTTTATGCTAATCTTAGCAGGGATTTTCAGGGGTGTCAACTACTGATTATCATCTATCAGATGCATTCATAATCCAGGAAATTTAATATGCCTTTACGCAAACAATTTGTATTTCCTTTCCTTCCATTTGGTTGAGCTGAGTATCAGATTAAGGTGTCTTAATGTAGAAAACTGTGGAAAGTACAGATTATGTGTGAGTATGAAATCCATACATCCAACAAATATGATAAAGTGTGTCCCAATCTGAGAGCTAAGTTTGATTTTTTTTTTTTTTTGAACACCACATCCTCAATGTTATGGTATGATACATATACCCTAATATATCTTTACAAAAAATAGCACTAAGTAAAACTTTGTTGGATGATAATATATTTGAAAATAAGAAGTGCATATCTTTTGTAATTACCAATTTAAAAAAATCACTTACAAAAGTGTATAAAGTTGCAACGGATGTGTGTACTTTTCATACTGTAGTTTCAAAGATAATATAATGAATTACACAGATAAGCGTGACACTTAAAAGTCAGCATAAACAAAGAGCAATGATTGTAAGCAACAGGAAGTAGCTGGAGAAATGTTATACACCATGTTATGAATATATACAAATGGTTTACCAAATCACATCTGATTTTATGAATAAATCAGTGCAATAATGATTGACAATGCTTTCAAATTGTGTACTAAATACCGTGGACATTATATAAAACAGTGTTCATTGAACATGAAGAGTCTTTGGTGCCACTTCCTGTCTTAGGATTCAGGCAAATTACTTTTACTGTTACTGCCCTTCTTCCCAAGCAAAGGCAGTGACATCACAGGAGGGCAAAAGTAACATTTCTGGCTGTATTTAAAACATAGTTCTTGACCTGGCATTGTTGCAAGGTCACTGGCTCCATCACTAAAGACTGCCCAATTAACCACTACCACTCCCACCAATAAATTAACATGAAACATTACTTGGAGAAATTAGGCCACAGCCACTTTATTAACTTTTGTCAACATGACAAACCAACCATAGGTCACCATAGGCCTTTGCTGCCGGGATCCTCCAACCTTCAGGACTGACCGGATAGAGGCATCACTTCACCTACTAACCATAAAAGGGTGGCACTGAAGACAAAACACACCCAAGTCCCCTGGTTGTCCTCCCTAACTGGGCACCCGGCAGTAAAACGCCCCCACAAGCTGCTTAGATAAATATAATTGAAAGAAAAACAGGGAGGGTAGGTGGTCTTTCATTTATTTTTTTTCCAGATGTTGCTATCTCAGAAAATAGCTGTTTTTTAGTGTTTGTTTTTATTTGATAAGAGACCTACATATAATTTACAGATTTACTACATCATAAAAAAAAGATAAGGTATCCTATTTTTAGGTCTGTAGCCTCTCTTCTACCTAGAAAACACAAATTTAGATAAAAGGAAACAAGCATATATTAATTTTTCAAGTTGTGCATTACAATGATAATATGAACAAAATACCCAGAAAATAATCTACTTTAAAACTCAGTGAAACAGCATTTGCTCCTGCACATTCTGTCGTATTAGCTTTTCCTTTAGTTGTTAGCATATAAAGTAACAGCTTTAACAGATGTACTTCTATTGCTCTTTATTGCTTTAAACAAATTTATTTCTTTCACTAGTATGAAACTGTAATGTGTTTGCATGTTTCTTTCTGTGGATCTATCTATATATCTGTTTACATGTCTATTTTTCGTATCACATATAATAGTTGTCAAACTGCAAAACGTTGTCACGCTTTGCAAGGTACATAGGACTTAGGCGATGAGCGCCGCATGTGCTCATTGCTTGCGAGCCTCGCGAAGCGAGGCAAGCTGTTAACGCGTAGGACTTAGCCAATGAGCGACAAAGGTGCGAACCTCACGAAGCGACGCAAGACGTAAAACTGTAGCACTTAGCCGATGAGTGCCGAGGGTGCTCATCGCTATAAGCCTCGCAAAGCGAGGCGAGCCATTAAACCGTAGCACTTAGCCGTCGCGAGCCTTGCAAAGCGAGGCGAGCAGTTAAAATACGAGACGCGGGACTTAGAAAAAGATACGAGACGCAAATTAGCGGCTGAACAAAAAAAACGGAAAACACACTAAATACACACAAAAACATCACAGACAGCATAGGGCAACAGCCAGGACGTCTGTGAGTGAGGTGGAATGCGAATTTAACTTGATTTAGACGATTTTCGCCACTCGAAAATCGCCTAAGCAAGGAAAAAAATGGCCGTCGGAAAAAAATGAAAACGAGGCTACGCGACCACGCAAAACACTGCAAAACGCATAGCACTTTACACATCACACTATGACCTACAAGATACACTATTACAAAAGCCGTAAAATGCTCTCGAGATGCGTAACACATTAATAACATTACGACTATACAATGCCGCTTTACACAATAAACCAACGGCTTTACCTCGCTCACGCAGCCTATTTATAATGCACACTTGGAACATTCATTACACTTTATAAGCAGGGCACTAACACTCAAAATGTATATTCTATGCAGACGCAAAATACAAACAGATTGTTAGCTCTTCAGCCTATTGCTCGCTGCATATATCAATTAAAAATAAAGTATATTAATTGATTTAAGAAATCCTTAATTATTACTTATCTACGTATACATAGAAATATATAGCGCAAGCCTCGCAATGAGTGCCAAAGGGCCAAACAGTACAAAACGGTTTCGATTATGTCTCAAACAGCATTCCCATGGCTTCAACATTCATTGCCCCGTCATTTTTGACGGGCAAGTCGCTAGTATATATATATAAATGTTTGTAATTTATTTGTATTTTTTTCTGCCCCACAGAAATGAAGAGTTTTAGTACTAGTAAAATCAGGATGCTTATAAGGTAATAAATAAGTAAAATGGTGCAAATAGCAAGTACTTTGTCTGAGAATAAATGTGTTCAGCATTATGTGTGTTTTAATAAGGCATATTCACTTAATGATATTTATATAGTGATAAACAGCATACATTCTACCTTAAAGGGACCCGGTCACTCTAAACTTATTTTTTAAAGTTCTTAAATAGATTAAAAACTGGCTACCCAAGTAAATCATTGCTGAGATATGAGATATGTGTGGTTTGCAACCATGAATTAGCTCCTTTTGATATGCTAATCAGTGACACACCTTTTTATAAAAACCAACAAGCAAAAAAAAATACATCCAGTGTTATTGTGCATTTAGATCCCAAGCCCCACATTATCATGCACGAGTCGCACCTTAGCATACTAAGCAAAAGTTGTATAATAATGAGCAAACCATGCTCAAAATATTACAGGAATGTTTCACTGTTCAGTATAACAGCTAGTACAATGTATAGACAGTTTTCAATGCTTTTCTAACAGGAAACCAACTTTCTTAGATGACAGTGTTCGTTTAAGGATCTCTAATGTATTTTGGGGAAATCACTGTTAGGTTATGGAAAAAATGCCATAGTTAAAAAAAAAGTTTATACTTAAAGAGATATAGCGTATCTATAGCTTAAAGGACCAGATACAAGGACCAGTGTATTGTAACAAAAATGGCTGTTAAAATTAAAGTACATACAAAAATATACTTAATTTATAAAGTTTAGACTTTATAATGCCAGTAGTTATACTTTAATGGTCTTACCAATAGTTTTCTGGCCGATGTGCTGCGGTGCTTAGCTTTGTCGTTTTTGCATAATGGTGTCTGACTGGTATAGATAAGTCATCAGAACTTACTACACTTTTTAAAAATAATTGATAACGTGCTTGTTATATCGAACATTAGCACATGTGCAAGAATTATAGGGTGTCCCAATCTTTTACTCTTCTTCTGTATATGCTTTACAAGTTACTAACCTGTCAATGCATGTTTCATTTTCTATTACCTGTTAATCAAAAAGTGTTCCATACAGAATATGCCATACTTCTCACCCTTATGCCTGGCATCCTAGTTGGTTAGGTGAGATGCCTGACACAATGACTGGCCCCAGTAATAAGTTGCTTCATGTGTTAGCAATGTGTTTTCTATTTCCACTGTGAAATCTTTCAGCATGTCAGAGAATTTAATCTGAAAATAAACCAGTAAACAATGAGAGGCCTTTCTTGGCACATTTGTGCTGTATGCATAGAGTAGATATCCCACATGTTTTACAAAAACATATCTATTGTAATGAGTTAATCAAAGGGCATATCCCAGATTCATGGATTAATACATTTCTGCAATCCTTAGGCAAAAAGCAGCCTATATGTATGCAGCACATCTCATAAAACATTTTATTCCTATTAAACCTACTAATCCCTCTAATGATTATGTTGACACCTCCAAGGGGCAGCATCAAGGGAGCAATATGGGCCCACTATTTTACTGCTGTTGCTTGCTCAGCCAATCTCCTTGCAGCTTCCTGTCTCTATGTCAGGAGCAATACATAGCACATAACAGTGGTACACTACATATCCCAGGCTGTTTTACAGCAAAAAAAAAAGGAACCCCACCGTCATCAAATGTTTCAGCTAAACTGATTGGCCAAATCGAATAATTTTAAACTTG
This sequence comes from Discoglossus pictus, assembly GCA_027410445.1. Classification (NCBI taxonomy): domain Eukaryota; kingdom Metazoa; phylum Chordata; class Amphibia; order Anura; family Alytidae; genus Discoglossus; species Discoglossus pictus. Next base: position 82,668,616 of record CM050171.1, on the reverse strand, counting down.
ATGCTAATTTAGCCTGGGTTTGGAGAGTGGTAATCCTAGTTTGCAACTATCAGAAATTGGAAGACAAAGAATATGATTAAAGGTTTATAGGCTCTAATTTAATAAACTAAGAACTATTTTATTATAGTCAAATTAAAACTAGAAAAAACGTTGTGACAAAATCCACTCTATCATTATGATGTTTGATAGCACAAAGGGGGACTAGTATTACTAAATATCTAATATGTCTAAAATGTTCTATTATAACCTATTAATAACCAATTAAATTAAACTTGCATATCCTGTAGAAAAAAAAAAACAGTGTAGAAAAAAAAAAAAAAAAAAAAAAAAAAAAACCTTATGAATAAAGTGAAGCAGAAAAGAGAAAAAGTATATTCCTCACATGTATTAATTGTATGGGGCTTTTGGCCCTATAGTGATGGTGACTGGATTATCCAAGATAAATAAATAAATCTTTTAAAGATAGCAGAGTGAAACTATACTGTGTATGCACTATGTACAGCTTGGTAATAAAGTTAACTAAGAACTGTGTTATCTCCCTTAGTCACTGCTCTCCTCATTTTAGGCATAAAAATCATAGGATAGGCACATGTACAAAACTATTAAATGTTAAAAATTTTAATGTTTTAAAAAAATATTGTAGATCATTATGCAGATAGCCTATACAGTGCCTAAGACAGCATTGACTCTATAACATAATAGTTAAGCGAGTGTTGCCTGGCTGTCATAGGTATATACTTAAAGGGTTCCGGACTATACCTATAAACAGTGATCACGGTACCATCGTGGGGCATGCAATCCACTTAATAAAATAGTTCTTAGTTTATTAAATTAGAGCCTATAAACCTTTAATCCTATTCTTTGTCTTCTGTTTAATTCGGTGTTAAGCACCATATGAGCTATTGTCTAGGGCTCTACTATAGTCACTTTTAGTGACTAATACTTGTAAACTATCAGAAATTACAAAAGATTTTGCTGACTTCAATTTGTGTTTAAATGTTTTTGGGGGGATTTTTTCATGCAAAAAAAATGTTTGCGTATACTACTATTTCTCCTATATCAGATAGATTCATAATCCAGCTTACTTAGATATGCCTTTAAGCAGTTCTTCTCTATGTTGTAAAATTAACTTACATTAAGTATAAGCAGTGATGATAACTTCCAAGGAGCTTGGAAGCCAAGGATCCTAAAATTTGTACTACTAGCTCCTAAATATATATATTTTTTCACAGTATAATGTATCTCTACGAAGGCACTTCCATCCAGGATCCTAGAAAACAGCATGCTCCTATGAAATCTTCCTGGTTTATATATCTTGTAAACCCCTTAGTAAATACGGGAAGATGTTGGTACTGCCTCACTAAGAGCAGAAAAAAATGGGTAGAGAAGCTTTGGAGGACATAGGTTCACCACAGTTATAATGTCATAATTGGCGAAATAAGCTGTCTATTGACTGTACAGGGAACAGTGTCTATACTATATGATGGGCCGGCTTTCTTCTGAGCACTAAAAACCCTACCTAATAGCAGAGTTAGATTTTCATTCAACTCCACATACATGTCATGATACTATCTATTTATACATTTAATCACTAATTCTGATATTCATGTAAAGTTAACTTTTTTGTTTTGGTAAAACCAATAAAAGATCCTGTTTCAGTGTTTTAGAAAGTGAAGTTAATAGATAAGGTGATTTAAAAAAAAACACAATGTAAGATTTTAAACTCAAAGACAGGGCCCTTTACTTTTTGCAATACTTTTAACATTGTATTTTTTTTTTTTTGTATTTAAGCCTTGTACAGCACTACGGAATATATTGGTGCTTTACAAAAACTGTAATAATAATAACTAGATCAGAGCTATTATTCTTACACTTAGATAGTCATACCAGTTCAATATAGTCCTATCCATCCATGCATAGAATTACAAATATAGGGACATATAGTGTGTCATGGTAAGCTATACACATTAGCTCCTGTCAGACAGTCATTCTGCGCAGATAGCATTGATTGAATGGTAAATTGCATTGAGGTCAACAGCATTAACCAGGCAATCTCAGTGAATGGATTATGACTTGAGTAATACAGAAACCATTTCATTCATCCATACACATACGGATAGTTGATATTTATAGAGTTGTACTCATCTATGAACACTTATAGATCCATTCTTTTCTATTCAATACTCACATACATATGTATGTATCACACTCATATAGTATTTCTCACTTATCTCACTTATCTGCCATGGTTCTGTACCTCATTTTTAGCAGACATATGGATACTCTTATTCACATGCTGTGCACATATCTCAGTTCAAATTAATATTTTGTTGAGGGCTCTTTTGATGTGTTTTCTCACTTCTGTAATTATATATACACCTCTTATATACACTGCTCTACTAAAATATATAATTTTACTTACTTTCATTCATCTGTACTCCCTTCTCTATTCACATGAAAACATAAATGCATGTACTGCTATGCATACGAACACTTCCCTACTCACCTTTCTAGTCACTTACCTTCTTACATCTGTACTCACATGTATATATATATTGTAACAGAGTGAAGCAAAAAGTGCCCCTAGAGGTGGGTTTAATTAAAGAGGCTGGAAGATTTCTCTGGAGAAAGAAAGAGTTAACTCCGGCCAGTGATCAGAGGCTTATTGAAGCCCAGCTGTGGATTGCCTTTAAGACCACAGCAGAGAGATGGGTGGAGTCTCTCTCACTTAGGCTTGGGCCTAAGCACTGTGAGCAGTGTGTGAAATCTGCTCCTGTTGGTGAGCTGCTGTCAGCAGCAAAGAGCAAGCTAAAGAAAGAAGCTTGCTCTCTGTTCCTGATTGCAGTCAGAAGAGCTGTGTACCAGAGGAAGCTGTGTCCCAGAGGAAAAGCTGTGTCCCAGAGGAAGCTGTGTCCCAGAGGGAGCTGTGTCCCAGAGGGAGCTTTGTCCCAGAGGAAGCTGTGTCCCAGAGGAAGCTGTGTCCCAGAGATTGTGCGTCAAGGATTAGATTTTTCCTTACAAGAATCTGTGTAAAGTAACCCCAGGGAAAAGGCAGTAGTCTAACTGCAAACTGGATAGAGTCCCTCAAAAGACTGTTTAAGGGTCCCTGGCGGTTGGAGCATTTCGGAGAGTTGGGCGGGCCGAATGCTCCCCTTTTCTACTGAGGAAGATATTTACAAGAGAAATATGTGTTTTGTCATACCTTTGGCTGATGTAAGCTATAATGTGGTGTACTTTTTGGACTTTGGAATAAAAAGATTAAAAGAATACATTCACTTCTTGCTGTTAATCTAGAGGGTAGCAGGTCAAACTACCACAGTATGTAATCACATGCATGTGTTATCTATCATATCTCTACTAATTGAATATTTGTTCACTTAAGTGTTTACTCACGTGCATTCTTCTCGGTGGAGGAGTAGTCCAATGCAGACTTCTACTCACATGCTATTACCTGACACTTGTCTCTAATATCTGTCTGTGAACCTGATTATTCTGCCTGCTGCCATTCGCTGTCTGTCACCAAGCCTCTTCTGATAGCCTGACCTTGGATTTCTTGAAGACTCTTCACTTGCTTATCAGTCATGGACCCTGGATTTGTCAGTTGGTCTAATTATCTAGTTTAGTACTGTGGGTTTATATTCTGTTGAACAGCAAACAGTAATATAACCCATATATTATACCACAGATTTAAGAAGAGATGATCATTGTATGTTGGCTAATAGTGCACAGTCTGTGTTTTTACTGTAAAAATAAAATATGCATGGGCTGCATGGGTCCCGCCACTCCTTCTCTTTCAGAAATGGCAAATGAGCAATGTGTTACTGTACTAAGATACCTTTGATTCAAGAGTCTTACAAACACATTGTTTAAGGAATGTTATAACACTGGTCTGCCTGATACTAATAACTAGTAATGTCACTGGTTTGGCCTAGCTCATGATTGATAATACAAAAACTTCTCTGCTGGCTTTAAACAAGAATGCAGAAACCTGGGGAATACAGAAACGGTGATGTGCTCCTACAAAAAACAATGCAGCAGACACCAATGAATACAGGGCAAAATATGTATCCTCACCCACAGAATGTTTATTGTGTCCGCACAATAACTTATATACACTGGGACATCCTGAGGGGGTACATTGTGGGGCCGGGAACAAGGTGAAGTTCTCAGCTGTGTTTGGCCTACTGACCTCTCTTCAGAAGCTGGGATGACTTACCCTACCTTCATGGGGCTGACCTCCTGGACCACCGATTCCCACCTATTCTGTTGTCCCATAGCCTCTGTAGAGGGTGGACAGGCAGCACTTTTTTGAACCAGGTGCTGGATTATACCAATTAACCTCTAGAGTCACCCTTGTCTGTCTGGATCCTTTTAGAGAGAAGCTTGCCACAGCTCTGTTGGTCCACTGGGTTGCTTAGACTGGGCCATAAGTTGTTGTATCCCTCCATCATAATGGCTCTTTTGCCACAGGAGGCATAGCATCTACATATTTACAACTCCACTCTTTACTATGACACACAACCATTTAATGCAACCCATTATAGATTATACATCGACCCCATCATTTGTCTTACTTGTCCAACCATCTCATTTAGAACGTGAGCTCTTAGCGGAAGGACTTCTACTTCACATGTATCAACATGTTTAAACTGCATTGTTATGTCACATGTGCTTACTATATTCAATGTATTTACCCCTTGTATACAGCACCGTATAAAATGTTGGTGCTTCATAAATAATTGTGAGGGTAGGTAGCTTTACACAAAGGCTTTTTTTTATAGTCTCTTAGTAAGGATAAATATGAATTTAAAAGAAAGCCAAGGGTCAAAAAGTGGCTGAGGGTTTAAACCAAACAAGAAAGGTCATTATATCATCATATTCTATATTTTGCTAAGTGTAAGCTCTATTGTGTACTAACTCAAGGGGCATATAAAGCACAACAGCTAATGAGTTGCTGACAAATCTAAAACATAAAGCCAAAAGCGCAATAAAATAAATATATATATTTTATGAAGTACTTTGTATGATACACTTGCTATCTTAACATCAGTTTTCAAACTCAGTATAATTGGATATTCTTTGTAAACTGCTCCTTATTCTGAGATATTTAATTTGTAGCTATTTTAAAGCAATTCTTACTATTCTGTTTTGAGTAAGCAGAACATGTAGCTCTCTCTGGAGTCACTTTTCCAGAGTTTAACCAGAATCAGCAGCTTTTGTCACCTGCTGCTACCTGTTTTTAGTCATGTTCACTAAATCTGTTTTAACCCACAGATGTGTGATTAAACAGGCAGAAGTTGAGCGGAGGATCTCTGCTTAGTGGGCCCCTTATGGCTGACGAGCAGCTAGTGCAGCTGGAGCAGTGCTCCCCCGGGTGCACTGCTGCTGCACAAACGCTTCTTCCGCTCTCCTGTTCTGCAAGGCTTTTCTGCACTCTGTATAATCAGAGTTAAAAAATAGTTTAAAGGGAATTTCCACCAACTTAATGCAAAGCAAGTTGCGCTCAATGGAATCATTGCTATGTTTGAGATGGAGCTATAGTACATAACTACTGATTTAAAAATTTTATTTGCTATAGGAAGAATACGCTATGTTAAATACCGACGCTATACATGTTTTAAAGTGATTTAAAATAGTGTTTTTCAACAGCAGGACCTAGGACCAGTGCAGGTCCTTGACATAAATGGTGCCCTTCTTGGGAATATAGCAGAATGAGGATAGCCCAACACTTTTTTAAACATACCTAAAAATGATTTATGCTCCAAGCTTACACAGCTGCCAATGTTACTCATTTGTTACATAAGTACTTCACAAACATATTATGTTTTTCCTGAACTACAGTCCGATTTTAACATCATGCAAAAACAAATCTATGTTTCAGGTTCCTGAAATACATATACTAAAAAAGAATAGTAAGTATACTATAAATCCTCAAAAAACAAACAAACATATTTCATAAAATAAGGGGCATATTTATCCTGTATAAACTACAAGGTATAAAATATTAATAATGGTATTGCAGCCTGTCCTATAGACTGGGTGTTAAGGGACTACAGTTACGTATTTACAAGTAAAAGCTGATATGTTTGTCTTGCAAAGACTATGAAACACAGTTTAAAAAAGTTTTTTTCTTACCTTTGAACATGTCTGTTTTCTCCCAAATATAACTGCTTATCCCCATCTAATTGTGCCTATCAAGGGACATGGAAAGGAAGCTGGACTAAACAAAATAGTCTGACCAGTGTAGATTATGATGGCTCATACACTGTCACTGGGCAGGACTCATGAGGCAGCTGCACGAAAATTACAATAGAGCTGTTTCCTCTGTGCAGGCAGTGGGCGGCAGAGCGAATTATGTCAAAGGGCAGGGGTGATTGAAACCATAGCCCTGCCTGTGTCCAGGCTCCATGATTCTTCAGCCTCCATACATAACACGTCACACCCCTGACAGGTCATATAGGTGGCAATAAGCTTAGGGGGAAGCAGACAACTTAAAAAGCAAAAATAAATATTAAATTTTATTTATTTCAAATTCCATCAGTTTTTATTATATTACAGTGGTCCATTAACGATAAAAAAAAACTTAAAACTATTGTGTTCGTGGAGAAACAGATATAATGTGCATTACAATATGAGAAAGAAAGTTTTGGAAGCATTCCTAAAGTTTCATGGATTGCAAAACACAACTAATAGGGTTCTGTCATCAGTACATTTCATGGAGAACAGTATGTACTAAAGGTTAATATGGTGGCAAGTGGGAGCTGTCAAGCCAGCAGGCCTTGTTGGATTTTTGCAGGAACAGCACAGAAAAAAACACAAAATTAGAAGGGTCAAAAATAATACTCATAGTTAGTCTGCAGCCAAGGAAATGTCGTCAAAGATCTGGGTAGCAATTCCTAGTAAAATAGTCAGTATCTATAGCCAAGAGTCAAAAATCAGAATATCAACATAATAAGAACTGAGGACTAGACCGTAACTCACCAAATTCCTACAGCATCTGTTGTGCTTAAATACATAGTTTGGCTCCAAATTACTACATGTCACAAATCTGTGCATTTTAGACGCAGCTTATTGTGACGATCTACTGCTAGATACGTTCAAATCTACCCAGTAGGACAGTATGGTTCTTTGTATATCCCTGATAGCAGGAACAGAACCAACCCAGCTCACAGCTACCAAAACGCCCAGCAAACCACAGGAATCGGTAGAACCACCCAGCACACGGAGTCCAAGGTAGGTTCAGCAGTAATAATCCCAGTAATAAGAATTTTTATTACCTCAGAATGAAACCTTCACATCAATTATGTAGTTCAGACTACTTCTTTATTGATGGTGGTACAACATATTTATGCGTAACACAGTCCAACCAATCTTCTTCAGCATCCTCCCTGACTTCCCTTGGTCCTGGAGCGTAGCTTACTTCCCAGGCTAATTGGCCCTTTGATCCAGGCTTCTCAGGCAGAATACGATCAGATCAGGAGTGGAGACACTCTGTTGCTGATGTATGTGACCCTTCATATGCCCCATCTTGCTTCCCAATTCACACTTAACTGTCCATTTCTTCCCCCACTGTACTGGATCCCCTACAACCAACCACCTAATAACTAGTGACCCCTCTGCCCCTGACCCTGGTAATACAATTTATAAAACTACCTTGGAAAAATGCAGCATTTCTATACCAAACATGACTGGTTGCCGCTGTTACATCAATAAATTCACAGAACAATACAGTATTTCTGATCACCCCCATTTTGTGGCCCTCTCCGTGAACAACAGTGTCAGGGGAGAGAAGGAGGATAGACTACCAATTGTCCTTGACAAGTCAGAGCACCCAATAGTCCAACAGTCCCACAAAGCTTTGCCCACCCCCCGTGACGTCACACTTATGTGCAACATGTCTGCCAAGTATATACCTAAGAACTAGATCCAGAGGCAAATTGAACATTAACATACTATTTTAGGAGATTTAAATCTTGCTTTATTTTAGGTCAAACTATATATAATTTTGCGTCTGCTCAATGTAATAATTGGTTTGGTCCATTGTTGTTTAAATAATACTAAGGACAAATTGCTGGATACAATTGCTATTATCTAAACTGCTGCTGACAGATGACACTATCTGATCATGTATAATGGTGATTAATAAAGCATACCTTGGTGTTTTTTGATCTAGTGTTTTTGTGCTTTAAAAAAAAAAAGTCATTGTCTGAAAAGGAATTCACAATTTCTGTGCTTCATTTTGAGAACAAAAGCATATGGGTCGATGATAAAAGGCACCATCTTTGCTGTATAAAAATGTTACTTCACAAACATAAATAATACCAGGCAGGCTTGCTACAAAAGCTGCAAATGCCAGGCTGAGCAAGAGAAGATGACATCAGATTTTCATTTTAGGTGTGCAGTAAACAATGGTCTAAACCAGGGGTGTCCATGTTTGATCCTGCTGGGTCAATTAGGATGACTGAAGAAGCTATAGTCTTACCTGGGGGCAGCAGGGCTATCCTCAAATCCAGGCCTGTGTGCGTCCCAGCAGGACCAAACTTGGACCCCCCTGGTTTAAACAACAACGTAGGCTTTGGTTTGTAAATTATCTTTTAATAACTGGCTATCAGTATACAATTCCATTCTAAAATTATGTTTCTTCTATATTAATGAACCTTCTTAGATAGTTGTGATGTTATAATTTCTTCTCTAATTTGTCAATTACTCTGCCATGTTTTCTAGGAAATTGGAAGCTGCCATTTTAAGTTCCTTTTTTGTCAAAGATACACAGAATGTTGAGCTGATTGGGTTAACAGTTAAGAGCCAATTCAAAAGCCAATCAGTCTGTAGATGAATTCCAAATTGTAACAATTGCATTTATGTTCTGTCTTGTAGCTCTAAAACTTTACACAAATATTTCAACTTCTATAAGTAAACTCATTTATATAAGAACAGACTTTGTTTAAGTAAAACTTCACTTTTAAGCCTTGCAGAAATCCTTAAATATAATTGTTTTCAACAATGCAAAGCACCGGGGCCCCGCCTCTGAAAGGGGCCGCAGTGCAATATGATTAATTATTGTTTAATTTAAAATGGACAATATGGGATAAGAAGTATATTTGATGGGAGTTATTCTCTTTCTGGAGTGTGTAATTAAGATAATTTCCCCCTTCGCCCAACCCCTTCTTCCTCCAATGCTTTCTGTGCCAGATATTTCGTCTTACCATTTTTTTTTTCTTTCTTTTCTTATTTTTCTTTTCTTTTTTGACTGTACTTGATTAATAGAATTGGAGCCTGATGTACTAAGTCCTAATGAATAGCCCTAAGACCTGTTAGATTTATAATAGTAAGATGATTTTTATAAAGGTCTAAAGGAGTAAAATATCCAAATGCAATGTTCAATTGGCACCAATGAACAATGTGGATTATAAATGGACTTTCGACTTAGTTGAGAATGAAATGGTCTCTATACGGTATTAGTCGAGAAAAATCTTGATAACATTATATATTGTAAATATGAATCTATAATTGATATTTATTGGAACCTCACTTTATAATCAAGAGATATAGGCGAATTATGATTGTATTTAAGTACTGTTGTTTTTTTGTACTGTTTGAAAATTTTCAATAAAAAAAACAAATAAAAAAATAAAAAATAAAAATGTATTTTATTTTCTTATATAATTATATATATTTAATATGTGTGTGTGTATATATATATATATATATATATATATATATATACAAAATATATGTATGATCTAAATTATATATATATATATATATATATATATATATATATATATATAGGACTGGTATATATATATATATATATATATATATATATAAGTACATATATATATATATATATATATATATATATATTTATTTTTTATAGTTTTTTTAAATCTATGTTACACAATGTGTTTGTGTAAAGATAGATAGATAGATAGATAAGATTAATTATTTTTTAATTTAATTTATTTTATAAATATATATATTTAATGTGTGTGTGTATATATATATATACATATATATATATATATATATATATATATATATATATATGTAAAATATATGTATGATCTAAATTATATATATATATATATATATATATATATATATATATATATATATATATATATATATATATAGTAGTACAAATAAGGAATAGTACATTAGTGATTCTATTTGAATGTCTAAAAATAAGTTGATAAAAACGTATTTCCTGCTCAAATTTCTCAGAAATACAGTATATGCACTGCATTCTGGGAAAACTGGGCGGGACATGCAAATGAGGCCACATAGTGCACAATCACTCTGTCAATCCAAACCATTTTAAACATGGCTCCAATAAAGCATATGCTTACTGTATTTCACAGTTTTAGACATAGCAACAGATGGATTTTTCACAAACCAGGTCACTTAACCACATACAGTACTGTTTCAAGGTTACTATATATAGATATAGGACTGGTATATATATAAATAAATACATATATATATATTTATTTTTTTATAGTTTTTTTTTTAAATCTATGTTACACAATGTGTTTGTGTAAAGATAGATAGATAGATAGATAGATAGATAGATAGATAGATAGAAAGATAATATGGCACCAGAAAGGGGCCCAGGGTGGGCCCAATATTTTTTTTTGCACTGGGGCCTTCCGTTCACTGATTTAAAATATACTATATATGCTGATTAATAGTGTCTAGTCCACAGTTTGAGCATCATGTTCCTGACAAGAACTACTGGTTCTAAGTATTATCGTATAGTCGAAACTGAATATTTTTTTTTTTCTGCAAATGGTGCAAATGATGTGCACACACTATATTGTACACATTACGACCATGCATTGTGATGAAGACAGCAGTTTCTTATTTATTTTTATACTTCGATGCTCAAAGTAGCTTATTACAGACACATCAATTTCAAGCCGTAAAGAGTTTACAATCTAATTTATAGTGTTCACAGCACAGGGACACAGAGATTTGCTGAGGTTCATCCAGCTCTGACACATGCTCTTGCCCTGGATTTGCCCCTCTCACAAAAGCCAGCATTTTAAAGGAATAGACAAAACTGAACTCACAGCAGTTATGTGGTTCAATTACTAAATAAATGCTATTTTCCATATATATTTTTAGTAGTTTCAATAATATTGTGGAGTTTAATAATGGTTTATTTGTTTTCATTTGCTAATCAGCAGGATCTTGTAATTGTCAATCTTATATACTGTGCTCCAATCTGTCTTTTATATACATAGATCTTTCTCTCTTTGATATAGCCTACTGTTTAATTTAAAATTGCACAAAGATAATAAAAACTAACATAATTGCAGCCATAGGTAATTCCAGTTCTATAATTCAGTTTGCTGAAGGGATTTGTATTAACTAATATGGTGCATGCTGTGATAAAGCTCTACGATAACAAGTAGAAATATTGGACCAGGCAGTTTATATATTTAACATGTTGACTTTCATATCTATAGTTTATATCTGTTATATATATATATATATATATATATATATATATATATATATATATATATATATATATATAGACTTTAGTAATCTCCTTGCTATCAAAGTGTCATCTGTCCCTCCCAGTCAAATTCAAACATAATTCCCAATATACCTTCATAAAGAATACTATAGTCAATTTCCCTTTTTATTTTGAGTGGCCTGGGTGAACAAAAATCGTGCACATTTTCTGCCAGTGACAAAATGTGTGCCCACTAACTTGAGTAAAGAAATATTCAGGGGCAACGGTGAGAGAAGAGAGAGAGATAAAACAAAATATTGTAGTAACTTTAGTTTATTGACATTCTAGAATTTTATATAAATGAACACCCCTAGGTACAAATAAATACAAAAATACATTTATAAAAATGTGGGACAGGAAAAAGACATACAATAAATGTATGGGTACATCACAAAATATAGAATAAGGTGGCATCAAACACATTTTATTGGTACAACAATCAAATCCCTCACAAACTTTGAAAGTTATTTTGAAGAACCAATTGGTACCCTGGCAAAAAGAGGAGGGGAGAATAAGGAATGGGGGAAAGAGGATGGAAAGAGAGAAGAGCAGGAGGGAGAGAGGAGGGTGAAAGAGAAGAGGATGGGGGGAGAGAGAGGAGAGAAGGGGGATGGAGAATGGTGAAACATAGGAATGGAAGAAAACAAGACATAAGGGTCATCAGAGGCAATGTTCCCTCTGAGCTGTGTGGAATTAGTCATATGAGAGGACCTCCCAATCCAACCATCACAGCTCCTAAATATCCCTTTTCCTACGGTTCAGTGGGATGGGGAGAGAGAGGAGGGATGGGAGATAGAGAATGGTGAAAGATAGGAATTGAAGATAACATGACATAAGGGGCATCAGAGGCAATGTTCCCTCTGAGCTGTGTGGAATTAGCCATATGACAGGACCTCCCAATCTACCATCACAGCTCCTAAATATCCCTTTTCCTACGGTTCAGTCCCATATCCCAAAGTACAAATTCTTCAGTTTTAAAAATGACCATATTCCTGTTTCCTTCTTTGAATCCTTCGCAGTTTTCCTCCAGAATTCTGAGACAGACAGATTCCAGGAGTGTATTGGTTTTACTTTTGATTTTCACATATATATTGGTTAAAAAAATAGTACAAAAATTTCAGCAGACAAGAACTAAATTTGCTGCCCATTCTTCCCAATATATTTGTTTTAAAGAATGCAACTGTAATATCTAATTTTAGGAGTGTTTGTATACTCTGATTTCCCTGACTCAAAATAGTGAGGTGTAACCTTACCCTTCTACAATTTCTAAAAACCCATATACATAGCTTATGTATGTAATATTGTCATCTAAATAAATTACTATGTCAAAACATATCTCAATAATATATTATGCTTATGAGAAATTTCCATATATCAATTATAGTTTTCATTTGGAAACTGTTATCTGTTGCAAATATGATATCATATACTTTTACATTACCAGACTGTCTTTGTAAACAACACTTGAGTTTGTGTACACAGTGGTTCTCAAACATGTCCTGAAGGGACACAAAAAGATCAGGTTAGAAGAATATCCCTACCTCGAATGTCTCAATCAATGACTGGCCTACTGATTAATACATCTGTGATTAGATAGAAATATCACAAACATGGCCTGTTGGTTGTTCTTAATGGCAGGTGTGACAATCCGAGAGTAGGGGCTTTACAAGCCCAGAGCCACCTGCTATAGACTACAGGTTAACTACCCACAAGGACCGTTGGGTTCTTGGAAATCTCTGCACCAGCACCGTGATATCTTGTTCTGTATCGGTCAGGGTCCTTGCATCAGAAATCAGCACGTCCAAGCTACCAAGAGACTACAGATCTGTTTCATCTTAGGGGGCTTGATAAGACTTGTTACAGACAAACCTACCCCAGCAGGATCGTACAGAGTCTCCCAGTACCTCCCTGCAGCCTTCCAGGAAAACAAGAGAGACACACAATTTCTAAATGTCTCCAGAAGTGAACTGTTTTATTTTGAAAACTTAACAATATTTATAGGGTATAGATACAGAGGGGTGTATACAATATAACCATGAGAGGGTGTGGCAGACAATCACAAGAGATAAACCCCACATGAGATCTAACAGTAACTTACTAAGAGCAATAGGCTTAACCTCCAATACACACCCTGCCATCTCTAACACATATCAGATGTGATTAACTGTATCTGGAAAACAGTGTGAAAAACAGATTTACAAATACAATGGAGGTGTTTATGCAGAGAATCCACTGCTGGAGCCGAACAGTCTGAGCTTTTATGGTGGTTCAATGGGCCAACACACAGGCCGAGAAAAAGGGGTCCGTGACGACAGGTTTGAGAATGTTGGTCTTCAATATTGATATAAATCCAATTTAGTTATAAAGTATAGTTAGTTAGCCCATTTTGTTAAAGCAATGTGTTTTAAAACCTCACCTAACCATTTTCCTGAAGCTTGAATTATTTGGTTCTTCAATTGATTTTCACAATGTAAACCTGTTTTTGATGATTTGATGTTCTAAATTTTCGAATATCTTTAGTTAGCTATTGAATGGGTCTTAATGACTTATGAAAGGCTGCAACAGCTGTTTACTTGCAAGAAATAGACATTGTAGCCCTTGTTAAAGCTCATTAAAGTCTCTGCAATGCGTTAGTAAGTTGATAGGAACAGTGTTTACTTGTTATGTGAACGTCTTGCCATGACCATTCTATAAATGTTTTTAAATTTATTTCAATAAATACATTTTATTGTTCCTTATTCCTTAAGGTCAAGGCCATCCTCTACCTTAAACACCCTATTTTTCCTGTTTGTTTTTGAAATTCACTCTGTAGAATAGAATCATACTTGGTGACAAAGGCGGATCTATCGCCGGTGCAAACAGTGCAATGCACTGGGGCCCTGCTCTGGGGGTAACCAGTGCTGTCTTTTTTTACATTTTCCTGATTGTAATTTAATTAATCCACCTTAAGAGACTAATCCACCTTAAGCACAGCCGTCAGTGTCAGGAATAGGTGGGATCACCAGTGCCGGCTCCTGGAAGTAGGGTAGGCATGCGTTACTAGATCTGCCTGTTGGCAGAGCTGCTGTCATAGAAGAAGATGGTGGTACTGCTCACTAGGAGTGAACTAATGTAAGTGCACTTGTTTCCATCATAAAGTGCTCAAGACTGGGAACTTCTGGTGTTTACATCTCCATTCCTTGAGTTGCTATAAGACTTCCTGGCCATTTAGTTTATTTAAGCTTGTAAATTAGTTCAGTGTGTGGAAATAATATATATATTATTCTGTACTCAAACACACACATCTGGACCACTACCATGTCGTGGTGAAGGGGCTTGTGTACGATGAAGATATGAGCTATACCATATGGGGTCAGCCAAGAAGGGCAGGTCATGGCAAAGTGGTCAGACAAATCGTGGTCCACTGGAGAAGGAACTGGCAACCCACTCCAGTATCTTTGCTAAGAAAACTTTATGGACAGGCACAACCAGAGACATAGCGATATAGCACCGGAAGATAAGCCCCTCAGGTCAGAAGGTGCCTACTACATTACTGAGGAAGAGCAGAAGGCAAGTACAGGTATACCCCGATTAACGCTACCCTGTTTAGCGCTGATTCGCTATAGCGCTGTTTGTGCCCCAATGCTCCGCTTAGCGCTAGAATGCTTTTTGACATCATGGGACCCCGTTTAACGCTTCCAAATAGCTTCACAGCATTATCAGGGGCACTATTTTTGGACAGAGCCACAGATTGAGACAGAGAAAGAAGAGAACACTGGACAAAGTGGGAAAAAGTTACAGAAGACCTGCAAATCCTGCCTACAGCAGCCTGTGGCAAGGTACAGTACAATTATTTTACTTTTATCATAATGTGATTTTTAATTGTTACTGTAATTACTGCAATTGTAATTGCAAAACCTACATTAAATTTTTTTTTGGGGGGGGGAAAGACGTCAGTGTTGGAGGGAGAGATTGCCACCAGGGACCCCGAAACGAAACCTACTGCATCCAGTGGCAAAGTATGATACATTTTTATTTTTTAATTCCCTTGCTTCTCATTTGTGATTGTTTATTGTTAATTGTCTAATCAAATCTACATTAATTTTATTTTTTCGCACTGTTTTACAGATGTCTAAGGCCAAGGAGGATCAGGCCAAGCTAAAGCGGCAGAGCATGCCACTGGATGTGAAGTTGCAGGTGCTGGACCCCTTGGAAAAAAGGGAGCACCAAGTGGACATTGGAGCGGACCTTAAACTGTCAACCACCACCATCCGCACCATCCTTAAGAATAAGGAGAAGATAAAATCATCAGCCACTGCCAGCACTTCATCTTCCACCAAAAAGATAACGCAAACCAGATGCTACGCCTTGGAGGAGATGGAGAAGAGGCTGTCCATCTGAATTGATGATGAGGTGGTGCGCAACATGCCCCTGAGCCAGGCTATAATTCTGGAAAAGGCCAGGAGTATCTACAGCCATATCCAGGACAAAATACCAGATGAGACAGAGAGCTTCACAGCCAGTAGGTGTTGGTTCGACCGCTTCAGGAAGAGGAACAGGATTACAGGGGAAGCAGCGAGCGCTGACATCGAGGCTGAAGAGGCCTTTCCGGCGAAATTGAGGGAAATTGTAGAGAAAGGCAGTTACCCTCCTGATCTTGTTTTTTATGTGGACGAGACTGGCCTCTTCTGGAAGAGGATGCCCAGCCGCACCTTGATCTCCCTTGACCAAAAGAGAGCACCGGGCTTTAAGGCGGCCAAGGACCAGCTGACCCATCTTGTGGGAGCAAACGCCAGCGGGGAATTTAAGATAAAGCCATTGCTGGTGTACCACTCCCACACTCCATAATCTATGAAGGACATACTCAAGTTTGCCGGTCATCTGGCAATACAACAAGAAAGCCTGTGATCACCTGTGACATATTTAAGTAGTGGTTCTCTGAGCATTTCTGCCCATCAGTGAAGCACTACTGTAGGCGCAAAGGCCTTGAGCCAAAAGCTCTCCTCAAGATGCATAATGCTCCTTGCCACCCTACCAACTTGGCTGAGCTGGACAGCTGCATCCCGGTAGAAGTGGTGTTCCTGCTGCCAAGCACTACTTCTTTGATTCAGCCGATGGACCAGGGGGTGATAGCCAGGTTCAAGGCCTACTATCTCTGCCGCACATTCCTCCAGCTCATCGACCAGACAGACAGCCAAGACAAGTAAACAATGTTGGATTTCTGGAAGAAATACAACATCATGCAAGCGTTAACCAACATCAATCTGTCCTGGAAGGATGTGACACAGCAGTGTCTGAAAGGTGTCTGGAGGAAGATCTGGCCAGAGCTGTGCATGGATGTGCAACCTGAAGTCCCCATCATTGCAGGCCTTGTTACCACTGCTGGACTGGGGGACATTGAAGAGTTGGTCCAGGCTTTAGGCGAGAGCCTGACAAATGAAGACCTCCAACAGCTGGCTGAGCAGGGAATTGAGGAATTTGCAGACAGCGGTGACTCCGACACAGAGGATCCCAGGGAACTGACCACAGAGCTCCTAGCCAAGAACCTGCGTACCATCCATGACGCAATGGATGAGATTGTGGTTAATGACCCTGACACTGTGAGGAGAAGGAAAGTCAGACGCAGCATTCATGCCTCATTGTCCTGCTACCAGAATCTGCTGGATGGGCGCAAAAGGGAGAGAAAGCAGATGTCCAAGGACCAATTCAATTGGACTTTTTTTTTCTTTTTGTGTTTTGTCACTATAAAATTTGTTTATTTATTTCTAAAAAGTTTATTTATATTGTTTGCATATTCTTGTACTGTATATGCTTGCAGTTAAGTATTTGTTGAGATACAGTAAAAAAATCAAATCTCTATTGATGCTGTGTTTTTTTTTCAAAGTCGTTCCCCTATCCTTATCTTCCCCATGTTAAACTGCCGCGTTTATCGCTGTTTCGCTTAACACTCATAGCGCTTGCAACCTATCTACAGCGTTAGGCGGGTTATTTTTTTCCTGTACAAGTAACACCAGATCTAATGAAGTGGTTGGGCCAAAGCTGAAAGGACACCCAGCTGCGGATGTGTCTGGAGGGGAAAGGAAAGTCTGATACTGCAAAGCTCAATTCAGCATAGGATCCTGGAATGTTAGAACTATGAACCAAGGTAAACTAGATGTGGTCAAGAATTAAATAACAAGGTTAAACATTGATATCCTGGGAATTGGTGAACTTAAATGGACTGGAATGGGACATTTCACATCAGACAAACACCAGATCTTCTATGGTGGTCAAGAATCCAGCAGAAAAAATGGAGTAGCCATCCTAGTCAATCAAAGAGTGGCCAAAGCAGCGCTCGGTTACAACCCAATAAATGACAGAATGATTTCAATACAAATTCAATGCAAGCCATTTAATATCACAGTGATCCAAGTCTATGCTCCAACCAAGAATGTTGAAGAGGCTGAAGTTGTCCAGTTGTATGAAGACATTCAACACGTCATAGAAATAACACCAAGAAAATATGTTACTATCATCATAGGAGATTGGAGTGCTAAAGTAGGGAACCAAATGAAACCTGGAATAACTGGCAAATTTGGCCTTGGAGTACAAAATGAAGCAGGTCACCCTCTTCCAACAGCCTCCGAGACAACTCTACACATGGACATCACCAGATAGACAACATAGAAATTATATACTATATACTTTGCAGCCAAAGATGGAGGAGCTCTATACAGTCAGCAAAAACAAGACCTGGAGCTGACTGCGGCTGAGACAATGAGCTTCTTATTGCAAAATTGAAAATTAAAGTGAAGGAAAGAGGGAAAACCATCAGACCAAGTAGATATGAAATAAATAATATCTCTTGTGAATATGCAGTGGAAGTAAAGAATATATTTAAGGAACTAGACATGGAAGATAGAATGCCTCAAGAACTTTAGACCGTTGTTTGTGACAAAATCCAGGAAACAGCAACAAAGAATATCGGTAAAACAAAGAAAAGTGTCACGATCTGCTTCTTCTTGGGGGCTTGATATGAACCTAGTTCAAACCTACCCCAGCAGAATCATGTAGTTCCTGTTCTCTGTGGCACAAAAGATGGCTTCTGAAGAGGGCAAGGCCAAAAAGCTACAGGCAGAGAATACTGGATCCAGGTTACTTAGTGGCCCATGGCAAGACCACTCCCCAAGTCAGGATACAACACACAGTAATAGCCTGACACCTTGTTTATGTGAAAACTATCTCTCAACAACCTTTATTTGGAAAACACACGTATATAAACTCTTTACAACATAGTAGAGGGAGGGGCTACCTGAGGTCAGCCCCTAATGGTCTCTGGCCAATCCTGTAGCGTTACACCATGGGAAACATGAGACTCCTCCCAGGTCCGCCCACTAGATGTGGCTACCTAATTCACTTGGCTTCTAGCTCTCAGGAGAGACACATGTCCCTTTGCTCTGCTCCCTGCACTGATAGTTGGGAGGGGACAAGCTGTAGCCCCCCTGGAGTTATGGTGCCTCTGTGTCTGTGGAGATTAAGTGAGTATATGTGTGATGTCAGACCATCTGGCTTGCAACCTTGGGCTATCAAAGCTCTTGAGATCACATTCATTAGATATCTAGTGAACAAACCTTTATGTTAAACTCAAGTGTTTGCCCAGGACCACTTGAAGCACATGCATCTGTCCTGACCCAAGGCCTGCATGTTTGAGTGTGCAATGATCTGCAGCTAACTTCTATGCAGAGTATTTCTACCAATTCCACATATGTTCTATATAACATTTTCCCTCATAATATATTATACCTAGGATACCTAATAACCATGTACAGGCAACATATAACCACACAATAACACATAATCCCAATGCAACAATGTCATGCTCCCTTGGACATACTCACAAACCACTGACAATATGAGCCCTTAAACAATTAAATCATGACAACTAGTAAGAAGTCAAACTGGCTGTCTGATGAAGCTTTGACAGTAGCCCAGGAAAGAAGGAAAGTGAAATGTAGTGGAGATAAGAAAAGATTTGTCCAACTGAATGCAGAATTCCAGAGGATAGCAAGAAGAGACAAAGAGACATTCTACGAAGAGATTGAAGAAGATAACTGAATGGGTAAATCAAGAGATCTCTTCAAGAAAATCAGGAACCTAAAAGGCACCTTTCATGCAAAAGTGGGAGTGATAAAAGTCAAAAATAGTAGTGACTTAACAGAAGAAGATCAGATAAAGAAGAGGTGGCATTATTCAACTTATATGCAGTATACATCATGTGTAAGGCTGGACTGGATGAATCCAAAGCCGGAATCAATATTGCTGGAAGGAATATGAACAACCTCAGATACGCCGATGATACTACTCTGATGGCTGAAAGTGAGGAGGAACTAAAGGACTTATTTATGAGGGTAAAACAAGAGAGTGCAAAAGTTGGCCTGCTGCTCAACGTTAAAAAGACGAAGATGATAGCAAACAGCAATCTCACTTCCTGGCAAATAAACGGGAAGAAGTGGAGGCAGTGACAGATTTTATTTTCATTGGATCCAAGATCTCTGCAGATGGTGACTGTAGTCATTATATTAAAAGATGTTTGCTTCTGGGGTGGAAAGCTATGGCAAGCTTGGACAAGCTAGTATAAAGTAAAGATATTAAACTATATAAATGTCAGCATAGTTTTTGGTATTCCCAGTAGTAACATACGAATGTGAGAGCTGGACCATAAAGAAATCTGAGCACCGTAGAATTGACGCCTTTGAGTTGTGGTGTTGGAGAAGACTACTTAGAGTCCCTTGAACTGCAAGAAGATCCAATAAATCAATACTTCAGGAAATCAAGGTGGTCTTGCCCACCGTGCTGCAGCT
Source organism: Discoglossus pictus (assembly GCA_027410445.1). NCBI lineage: Eukaryota > Metazoa > Chordata > Amphibia > Anura > Alytidae > Discoglossus > Discoglossus pictus. Next base: position 82,648,270 of record CM050171.1, on the reverse strand, counting down.
CAGTTTCAGGGTTCTTGGCAATCTTCTTATAGCCTAGGCCATCTTTATGTAGAGCAACAATTATTTTTTTCAGATCCTCAGAGTTATTTACCATGAGGTGCCATGTTGAACTTCCAGTGACCAGTATGAGAGAGTGTGAGAGCGATAACACCAAATTTAACACACCTGCTCCCCATTCATACCTGAGATCTTGTAACACTAACAAGTAACATGACATTGGGGAGGGAAAATAGCTCACTCACTTTTCTTGCCAACGGTTTAGACATTACTGGTTATGTGTTGAGTTATTTTTTTTTTATACAGGCTGTACACTTACTAATTTACATTGTAGCAGAGTGTCATCATTTCTTCAGTGTTGTCACATTAAATGATATAATAAAATATTCACAAACATGTGAGGGGTGTACTCACTTTTGTGAGATACTGTAAATATATATATATATATATATACACACATATTTTATAGAAAAAACATATATATATATATATATATATATATATATATATATATATATGTATACATACACAGAATATGTATATAATTGTATACATTCCCCTTTATCAAGTTCCTGGATCTTAGCCCATTAAAGGACAGATGGCTTGGCTCTAGCCACTCCATTGTATTGTAATCTGCTCTGGACCATTGTTAGCAAATTAAGTTAATCCCATCTGCCATGTACTATATCTAAGGTTTGGACCACTCAGACACAGAGACAGCAGGATGTTTATTAGAAGGTAGCCCTGTTGTTCTCAGGTGTCAGCTATCTAGGTACTGCTAGACCCCATGTTGGGTCATCTCCTTTAATTGTTCCACACCTTCTCTCTATTGTACTGTATACACCCCTCTGTATCTAACTGCTATAAATATTGTTTTACTTTTCAAAATAAAGCAGTTCACTTCTGGAGACATATATAAATTGTGTATCTCCTATTTTGCTCCTGTTCTCCTGAATGGCTGCAGGGAGGTACTGAGAGAAGCTGTAGTATCCTGCGGGGTAGGTTTGACTGTTAGAGGTCTTATCAAGCCCCCTAATAAGAAGCAGATCTGGAGTCTCTTAGTAGCCTGGAAGTGCTGATTTCTGATGCAAGGACCCTGACCGATACAGAAGCCAGATATGAGGGTGCTGGTGCCAAGATTCCCAAGAACTCCACGGTCCTTGCAGGTTGTTAACCTGTAGTCTATAGCAGGTGGCCCTGGACTTTTATAGCCCCACCCTCGGACCATCACAATATATATAAATATATATATATATATATATATATATGTTACACACACATATATATATATATATATATATATATATATATAAATATATATATGGGGGGGGGCTAGGGAAATATTTGCACTGGGCCCTCCATTCACTAGCTGCGCCACTGCTCGGTGAATAGAGTTTTGTTGGAAACCATTTTTGGCTAACGTATCTGATTATATGTTAAAGCCATTTTTGTAGATAATTCCAATTATACCTAATTTACTCAGATTATGTGATGTTTTTTTTAGAATTACAAATACAAATATTTATTGTAATCCACTGATGAGTGTATTACAATAAAACTGATTTTAATTACCTGTATTATTTTATGCTATCACTTTTATATTTGTTCCTTGAAAGTGTTTCTTTTAGAAGATTTCTGCAAGTAATGCTCAATCAATATAAAGCTCTATTTCTTTAACTTGCTTCATTGATCCATCTTACTGCAAAGCTGCTGAAACCAGTGTATTGTCCCATAACAGATTATCTTGATAGTTAGTAGACAAGACCTCTTCAATCCAGCTGCAAAACTGAATGTCTGAGCACTTTGTAGATACCAGGGGGAACTTCAAATGCATATAAAATGCTGAGGCTGTGATGAATTTTTTAAAGTACTTGTCTGAAATTAATATAAAGAATGATGGCCGTTTACTTTTGGTCAGCCATTTTTTTCAAAATCAAGAATTTAAAGAGCTACAGACATCTCAAAATGACATGGCTTAATTTTGAATCTGCTGAATAAAGTGTCTTAATTATATAAATAGGTAGAATAAGAGATAGAAATGATACCAGTTATTTTACATCTTTAACTGATGGACTTTACTACAGCTTTCTGATTATTATGGACAATTATTTTACTAACAGGAACCTTATACTACAGAAAAAAATAAGCCCAAAAACAAGTACACAAGGGAAATCTGAAAAATAAAAGGACATGGAAGGTTTCTGGATTTTACTAGGAATATAATATACCTATGTATCTATTTACTTTTATGTATGGTACTTTATATTAATGTATGAAGTATTTATAAACTCTGTGAAGTGCAATGTTTCAAATTAGCTCATCAGTGACCTCCCTGAAGTAGCATGTCACAGAATGTTGCCACTGATTGGTTACTATGAGACAGTGCACACCATTTACTTCTAAGTATACTGTCTTCATGAGCTGCAGCAGGGAAATGTAACCAATGTAATGCAACTAAAGTATGATTTTAGGCAGGAAAAAACAGCTTTTAAGTACACAAAAGGAAATAGTAGAAAGGTATATTATATTCCTTATAATCCTGAAACCTTCTATGTCTATTTAAACCTGAGCAGTCTTGAGCAGTGGCGGAGCTAGAGAATGGAGGACCCAAATGCAGAAAAAATGTTCAGCAAATTTTTGTTTACTCTGGGCCCCCAGTAGCAACTCTCTTAGTGCTTCTCTCTAAGACTACTTTCCATAACAGCACCCTCTCAAAACCCTTTTCCACAGCTGCTCCTCATATCATTGCTACTCTCCTTCCCTTACCTCCAGCCTGCCATCGTCTACGGGGTGGGGGAGTGGGGACTGGTGTGGGCAGATGGGGGACAACAGAATAGATACACATATTGTGACGATCCAATGGTAGGGGCTACTACAGCCCAGGGCCACCTGCTATAGACTACAGGTTAACTACCCACAAGGACCGTTTGGGTTCTTGGAAATTACGGCACCAGCACCCTGATATCTGGCTTCTGTATCAGTCAGGTTCTCTCCATCATGAATCAGCACTTTCAAGAGTCTCAGTAACTTTCCTGTGGTTGTAACTAGGACAAGTTACTTGCAGGGTGGAGATCGGTTCAGTATTGCAGCCGCCAGGAGCAAAATAAGAGACATACAATTTCTATATGCCTCAAAAGTTAACTGTTTTATTTTTGAAAAGTAGCAATATATATGGTTAGATACAGGGGGATGTATACCACACAAAAATGACAGGGAGTGAACAGATGAGATTAACTCCACATGCGGTCTGATAGTCTGGCATCCTGTCTGTGAACAATAAGGCAACCTGCAATACACATAATGCTGTCTCTGGCTCTCTGGCAACAGAGATGTAATCAGCTTATCTGGCAAGCAATGGGTCAAAACAGATCATAATACATTGGAGGTGTTTATGCAGATAATCTACTTCTGGAGCTAAGCAGTCTGTGTATTAATGGTGGCTCAATGGGCCAACACCCAGGCCAAGAAAAACAGGTCCATGACATTACTTCCCCCTTTCAGACAGCAGTTCTGTCTGAAAGGGGGAAAACTGATGATAGTCTTGAACTGCAGCTAATAGCCCAAGTCCATGTCCCCATCCAAATTATAAATGTTGTCCCAAGTGGCCACTGAATAAGTCCCAGTGCATGACCTCCAGCTGGAGGGAGTAGTAGGTTGGCCCGGTCTGGGTGTGGTTGCCCATCTTTCAGGAAAGTGGCTACAGTCTCTAACCCCAATTTCTGTAGGGTCTTGGGAACACAATCCATGTGTACAGTCCTTCCATGGGGTTTCTAGGCTAGCAGCCACTTCGCAGTCACCCTCCCCCTTTTTCTTCACAACATCTGGGGTCCCAATCCTCAGGGTCCCAGGTAACAACACAGCCCAACCCCATCTCCATTCCTTTCAATAACCCACCCCAAATTGTAGGCATCAATCTTGGGGACACATCCAGGGTCTCAGTTACAAGTATCCCATCCTGGGTCATACTGCTACCCCCTTGGCCACATGCAGGTAGTGGCGGCTCTGGGGTATCCCATCTAGGGATCAGCTCAGGAGTGGGTAAAAAGCACTTCCCCGCCAGAACAATCTCCTTAGGGTCGTTTGTCAAGCCAGGGTTGGGAAAAAACAGAGCAGCACTCAGGATTAGTGTCTCTTGATGGAGACCCTTTCCTGGCTGAGGCTCACCTGGGGTAGCAGACTTTGCTGGGTTCGGTAGCTCCTTAGGGTGAGTATCCTCCAGGGCTGCCAAAGTTGGGATCACTTTTGTAGCTAGGGTATGCTTTGTCAGGTCCTCTGGTACCATGGACCATTTGCCCATATCCTTTAACTCTTGGGCTGTCAGGACTGAAGTGATCCCCGTCAGCCCTGCTGGCAACTCTGCACAATTTGGGAGTGAAGCCTCAACTCCTTCCTCAGGGTCTCAGGGCCAGTGCCCTCACCTGAACTCCCACACTTATCTGGATCCCCCTGGTCCATGCTGGGCAAGAGCTTCAGGGTCTCAGGGGATGCCCTCTCTCCTGATAGCCTCATGCCCCGATCTTGCATCACACTCTCCATGACTGTCAGCCTTGGCATCCCCAACTGTTTCCTGACCACGTGGACATCAGCTGTCTGTGGTTCAGGACAAGTAACAGTCCATGGGTAGTTGGGCAGACTCTCACTGCTTGCACCCTCCTCTGCCAACTGTTCAGTCTTTAGCTCCTCGACCTTGGTTAGCGGCTGGAACTTTTCTGGTTGTTGTCCATCTCCCAGTGGCTGGTGTTGCTTTACACTGTTTCAGATCTTGCATCTACCAGTGTCTGGACTGTTCTCCCGGCTTCTCTATCCTGGTGAGTTCCCAGCAGTCCCTCTTATCTCACCTGTTCTGTAGCGGTCAGATTTCCAGGTTCCTTCTGGTTTTCTTCCTCCACCTGATAGTTCATTTCCTCTTGCAGTGTATCCTCTGCTAGCTCAGCTGGGGAAGCATGTGGTAACTCCAAGTACTTGAGCCAGGTCCCACCTGGGCCCAACTCCTCAAGCAGTTCCTCATACTCTTTTTCCAACTCCATTTCTTTATGGATCAATGATTTGAGCAACTTTTCATCTTCTGACCCTGGGTCAATTTCCACTTCCTTTTGTTTTGCCAATAGGATTTCCCAGTGCTCTGTGGTTCCAAGGCCACACTTTGGATCTCCCTGCAGCACATGCGGGAGCCCTTCCACCAGTCCAAGCCTGTAGAAGGAGGGCCCTTGAGGTGCATGAGTTGGAAGCATTAGGTCCACATACTCATGATCCAAGTTGAGCTCCAACCACACCAGGTCCTTAAGCCATTGTGCTAGCTTCTCACCCGGCTGGGGCCCAAGGGAAACCATCCGCTGATTTAGAAGAGCTGTCCACCTATCCTCTTCTGTGGCAATTCGTAGCCTTCGCCGCTCCAGCATACTTGTAAACAGGCTCCTTTTCTCCCTGATCACCTCTGCTCTGGAGGCCTCCATGTGGTCCTTGATCCCATCTATCTATTGCTGGTCTTCCTTGGACTTGGACCTGTATTTGAAGGTTTGGCAAAATCGCTGAATGGTTTTTACATCCACGCCAAGCAGCTGAAAGTACTGGATTTCAAAACTGCATAGATCACCATATCCCATCCTTGCTGCCGGTTGTTGAACTGAGATCCCAGCACTGCCAACCAGTTGTGACGATCCAATGGTATGGGCTATTACAGCCCAGGGCCACCTGCTATAGACTACAGGTTAACTACCCACAAGGACCGTTTTGGTTCTTGGAAATCTCTGCACCAACTCCCTGATATTTGGCTTCTGCATCAGTCAGGGTCTCTCCATCAGGAATCAGCAATTCCAGGAGTCTCAGTAACTTTCCTGTGGTAGTAACCAGGACAAGTTACTTGCAGGGTGGAGATAGGTTCAGTATTGCAGCCACCGGGAGCAAACTAAGAGATTTAGAATTTCTATATGCCTCAAAAGTGAACTGTTTTACTTTTGAAAAGTAGCAATATACAGTATATATGGTTAGATACAGGGGGGTGTATACCACACAACAATGACAAGGATTGGCTGACAAACAGATGAGATTAACTCCACATAGTGTCTGATAGTCTGGCATTATGTCTGTGAATAATAAGGCAACCTCCAATACACATCAGGCTGTCTGGCAACAGAGACCTGATATTCATTTAACACAGATTTGCAATACTATGTCTAGACATCACCACAAGAGGATATCTATGTCTGGGCTAGTGCTATGTTATAGAGCAAGTGTAAGTTCTTTTAATTTTATAGGGACATGAAGGGTTCCCTGTTTTTAATATTAAAATAAATTACATGTGAAGACAGCCCTGATGGGGAAGAAATCTGAAATAAAGTACTGTGGTGTTGCAGGTTACCATGGCAACAATAACAGTTACAAGTAAGACATTAGCTGTCTGTATGGGACAAAGTACTGAGTCACTTACCAATTGCCATCTTTTCTAAGTCTATTCATCATTTGAACTGAGGCAGATACTTTTACAAGGGTCTCAGCCAGTGACCCTAGGTTCATAATATTCCGCTGGTCAGACTCACTTACCCACTGCCATCAGGTCTATTCAACATTTGAACTGAGTAAGCTACTTCTACAAGGGACTCAGTCAGTGTCATTAGGCCTATCATCCATATAGGATAGGATCTAACCAATGGCAGGTGTTGACATTGCAGGGCATTACTGCTGGTTTGTTCCCCATTATAGTACCCTGGCATATCCACTGATGGATCTCACCAGAAATAAAGACAATGGTCACCTAATGAGATGGAGCCTAGCCCCGCAGACTCATAACGGCAGGGTAGAGCTTATGGTCTCTCCAGGCAATTGGGCACTTTGGATCTCCAGTTGCCCACTACCCATTTGGAGTCACTTACCAATTGCCATCTTTCCCTGTTCTATTCAGCATTTGAACTGAGGTAGCTTCTCTACAAGGGGCTCACTTACTGAAATTGTAAGTGATTCAGAAAACATTTATTATTTTTCTAATTTGGCATAATTGAACCTTAACCCATATTGTGTTTCTTTTCAAATCCAATAAATAATGTTTTTGTGGGTAGATTTTCTTTGTATTTGGGTTTAACCAAATATTAATATAAATGGTGTCATGTGTGGTCAGTGAGAGGTAATTAGCCTTGATTTCTGGATTGAACGAATTTTAATATCAGTTTCTAGCATGTCCGTTCTAAAGGGTAAATCTCTCAAAGGACCAACATGTACCAAAGGCAATGACATTTTTAAATGAGTTGCTGTCACCACCTTTCTCAACCCACACACCTGGCACAGAGCTTTACTTATAAAGTGCAGATGGTAATACGAATACAGTTGCAGAAATGCTGTAAAGGTATTTATGGACTGAGGGGAAACATGTAGTGGACACCATCCAGGCTGTAATATTTTGTTTAGACAATGTAAACTCTGCTATATTTGTGTTTCCTACATAAAATTAACTTGACTATGGGCCTCATTCAAATGTGATTTGACCAATTGAATAGGGCTCTATATAAGCACATAGCATATTTTTTTATAGAAGTTTTTAGTCAGTAAAGACCGTGCTTTCGGATAGAAGTTCACTAACTAAAAACGTCTGTAAAAAACATATGCTATGTGCTTATATAGAGTCCCATTCAATTGGCCAAATCACATTTGAATGAGGCAGTCTGTTATTACCAATGGTGTAGAGTGTCATTTTGTGGTTAGTTCTAGTAGAGACTAGAACACTTACTGTGTACATTGTCTCCAAGAGAATAGCTCACTAAACATAACAATCTAGTGTAGCTAGGTGCCTCATTTAAATTCAAGGCAAAAAAAAAACTATAGAGGTAGGATTTTGACATAAGGGTACAACTGTAAAACAAGTGCTGAATTGTGATAGGATTATAGGTGAACAGTGGGGCTGTGAATTAATATCGAGTGCCAGGACCCGGATTAGCATAGCAGAACCAATGAGTTGCTAATCTAAAGATAATGGCCTATATCCACTAAGACATAAAATTTGTACTTGTAATGCTTTCAGTCATTTGCAGTTGAGAGTTTCATTGTGTTCAATAATATTTGTTATTATAATAAGCTCCACTGAGGCTCGCAAGTATCACGACCACCTTGCTATCCTATTATGAATAAAGATTCTAATGAGAGTGCAAAAATAGAGAACATTTCTTAGTAAATACAAAGAGACAACAAAGTGCACTGAGGTTTTGCTACCACTTTGCTCTTTAATAAATGTAGACCAATGAGCACCTTGTTGGAGGTATTGATTGCACTTTTTTCTGTTTAATACAACTAAGAAAATATTACAGTAATTTAGAGCAGTCCAACTGGTGGTCTAATGGCCAAATGCCAACTATTGTCTGTAATCCACTGTCTGCCAAGAAGAGTCTTCTAACCTTTTTCTATATTCTTCTTCTTCTTCTTCTTCTTCTTCTTATTATTATTATTATTATTATTATTATTATTATTATTAATAGATTAAAATGTGTTGGAATAGTTAAACACTTGGAACATCATATATAAATTCCAAAATCTTTACTTATTTTGCACAATATATTCAATAAGTTTAGCTTTTAGATTTAGATATACATTTTTTAAAACATATTATTTTAAATCAAGCCCACCTTCTCACTGGCAAATAAAGTTCTGGCCCACCACACTAAAGAATTTGAACAACACTAATCTAGAGAGATGACCACTGAGATGATGTGGGTTTTGGGTATGTTGAATGTGAAATGAGTGCATTTTTGCATTGTTTGGCTATGGACAAGGAGAGAATTGTTTTCTTTGTTGCTTCAAAAAGAGGGTATTTGATAATGTACATTTATCAGATCACAAAAATATATTCAGAAGTGTAACTGCTCTTGGGGACTTGCCCTCTGCCAGTCATTAAGATCTACAGACTAAAGTATGCTCTCAGCATTTCCTGTTAGTTTCAATGAAGTTTAAACAGGATTTACTTAATATTTTTATATGTAAAAAAAAACAACTTTTGTAATGTTTAAAACGTCCTCTTTTAAATACTTGAAAAAAACATTTGCGTTCTATGTTCCTTTAAATGTGATTTTTAAATTATCCACTTAAAATTTAAAGATGTCCTACTATGGATAGGTCCTCTAAGTCTCAAGAAGATACATTTTCTAATAAACTTAAACAAATTCATAGATCTCTTGAGGATCTTCATCTCCTAGATGCCTGGTTGCTGAAACATCAAGGAGAAAAGGAGTACACGTTTTATTCCCCAGTGCGTGGCTCATATTCGAGAATAGATACTTTGCTAATTGATTCATCCTTGTCGGATGGCTTAGTTGCCTCTGAAATACGCGCTGTCACTGGTCCGACCACTCTGTGGTCCACATATCCCTAGATTTTGGCATTGTATACAAACCTCCTTATACATGGAAGCTTAATGACATGCTCCTCTCCAATCAAACTAAGGAACAGGTTGCCTCAGATCTCAGCCAATTCTTCTCAGATAACTTGATTCCAGGAGCGGATATAGGGTGGGTCTGGGCAGCACACAAGAATTTTATTAGGGGCTCTTGCATTAAAATTAAATTAAATTTCTGCTACCCACAAGAGACACACAAAAAAGGGGAAACTGAGATTAGAGCATCACTTTTAGCTTTAGAAAAATCTAATCCGATCATTCCCTCAACCCAGCGCCGTAAACAAATAGACTTCTTACGTGCAGAATTAGATTTAATACTTTCTGCTCAAACTGCAAAAGCCTTGAGATGGACGGGCCATAAATTGAACACAAAAGCTAACAAACCAGATTCTCTACTGGCTAGAAAATTAAGAGGGAAGCCGACCCTTTCAAAAATATTAAAGATCAAAAACCTTTCTGAGCACATCAATATAGCCCAAATGAAATTAAAGAAACCTTCACCATCTTTTTTCAAAAGCTATACTCTTCCCCACCTAAAGAGAGAGAGATGATTTGAACTCTTAAAAAGCTGAAATTAGGCAAAGCCCCAGGTCTGGATGGATTTTCTAATCTGTACTACAAGAAATACGCGGAAATTTTGGCTCCCCATTTGGTGACCTTATTTAATGCAATCTTAGACGGCCATAAGATTCCACCTGAACTGAACCAAGCGAACATGGACTTTTTCCCAAAGGGGGGCGTGATTCGTTAGAGAACTATAGGTCTATATCATTACTAAATGGGGATGTCAAAATATTTGCTAAATTGATGGCCAATAGAATCTCTAACTTCCTAACATCACTAATCCATAAGGACCAAGTGGGTTTCATCCCCTTTAGGCAATCAGGGATAATATTAGACGGATTCTGGATACCATGCACTGGGCAGGTAAACACTGTACTCCTTTATGCCTTCTAGCCTTAGATATGGAGAAGGCCTTTGACTCTCTAGAATGGCCCTTTTTAAGGTCTGTATTGACAAAATTCTGCCTTACAGGACGTTTTATGAACTTGATTATTAGTTACTATAAATGCCCTCAAGAAGTCTTAAAACTCCCTGGCGAAACCAGGACGTCATTTACTATTCAAAGGGGGACCAGACAGGGCTGTCCTTTATCCCCCCTGCTCTTTGCTCTAGCCGTTGAACACTTAGCCCAGGCCATTAGATCAAATGTAGACATCAAGGGCATAAATATAGGCCATCATCACTTCAAGTGTGCCTTATTCGCAGATGATGTCCTTTGCACTTTGACAGATCCCAGCATCTCAGTCCCTGCCTTCTCTGGGCTTCATATTAATATGGATAAAACGGAAGTCCTAAATATTTCCTTACCCCCCTCAGACTTAGTCTTTTTACAACAACACTTTAATTTTAACAGGGCCTTCTAATCACCTTACGTACCTGGGTGTGAATCTCACCCGTCACTGCAAATCTCCACAAATCCAACTATAGGGCCCTCTACAAAACATTTACTCAAAATTTATTTTCATGGGCAAAATACCCTATCTCTTGGTTAGGACTTATTCACTTTTTAAAATGCACCTCTTTCCCCGCCTTATGTATTTATTTAGCTCCCTACCAATCGCAATGAATCACACAGACTTAGATAAATTAAAACGCCAAATCTTTAAATTTATATGGCAGAATAAATCACACCGTATCTCTAAAGCAACTATGTTTATCCATAAATCGAAAGGAGGTCTTTCCTGTACCATCTAAAATTATGTTTTAAGGCTGCACAATTGGCTTTTATCCCAATTGCGCATTCGCCTACTCACCAACCTCTTTGGATATTTATTGAGAACTTTATGATGACCCCATATACGTTGGATTCCATCCCATGGATCCTGGACCCACTGACATGCTTGGGCAAATTGGACAGCCCGTATATAAAGCAATCCTTATCTATTTGGTCATGGGCTGTCCGTAAATTTAAGTTGATTCCGAAATATCCTACCCCCATAATACCCAATCCTAGATTCCCTGCAGCCTTTATTTTATGGTGGAAATCCCATAATCTTTTGACAGTGAACTCCTGGTACAGAGATAATATTACCTTAACATACACCCAATTAAAATAAGGATTCAATATCCCTATCCAGGAGCACTATACATTTTGCAGATTTAAATATTTTCTCTCCACATTAGAACATACACTAGGGAAACCTTCTTCAAATTGGTTTACTAGGTTATGCCTGTCTGCTCCTCTTACAAAAGGTATTGTGGGTATTCTATATGATATCTTTAATTCTCTTTCCGCCACACCCCTCCCAAAATATATTCAGAGATGGGAAAAAGATTAAAATTGCAATTAAGATACAGAGACTTGGCAAAACTCCTGGCGAAACCTAACCAGGGGATCTTTCAGTAGTAATATTTTGGAGATTTCTATTAAAGTTCTGCATAGGATATATATCACCCCAGATAAATTATTTAGATGGAACCGCTCCTCTAATCCTAACTGCTTTAGAGCTTGTCAGATTCCTGGAACCTTCTTCCATACTTGGTGGTCATGTTCCCAGGTTCAACTCCTTTGGAACAAAGTTTTCCATTTAGCCTCAGCCATATTTGTCATGCCTGTCATGACTAAAGCAGACTTAGGCCTTTTAGGGCACTCTGTTCTTTTACTATCAAAACACCAGAATAGACTCCTTCAGTACTTAATGCTAGCTACAAAGAGCCACATAGCAAGACAATGGAAATCTCCCACTCTTACTCTACAATCAGTTATCTGCAAGATGAATTACCTTGCTATTAATGAAAAGCTAACTCATTTAATGAAGGACAGTATACCTACATTCTTCCAGATCTGAAATCCCAGGATTCATTCTCCTAATAGCCCCCTATCACGACCCACTCTCTGGCTGGGGTCTGCTGACTTGATTTGGGTTACTCTGGACCTTGGAGTAGCTTTGAGTACAGGAACATCATGTCTCAGCCCTTGGTTTAGACTGAGCAATATTGACAGTAAGTCTGACGAATCTTACTGCAAGCATATGTCCCCGGGTAAATAATACATCTACACACCACGTCTTGATGAAAATTATGAACAACTTTTTATTTTGGAACCACATATTTAAAACATTTCACACACACACAGTGGAGGGAGTGGCTACTCTTAGTCAAACCCTCATTCCCCTCTGGCCATTCTCACAGAAGTAATTTGTGGGAACTTATTAGTCTCCTCCCCCAGTGCCTCCCCCAGGCGTGGCTACTAATTCATTTGGTGGCTGGCTCTCAAGGGAGAAACATCCTTTATTAGCTCTTGAACTATGCCCCTGGGCTTGTGGTTGGGAAACCCCATACTATACCATTGTCCTGCAGTGCCTGGCAGTCTGGCCAATCTATTTGTTTAGGTTTTATCCTTTGTTTACACTAAGGACCATATGGCCAACTCCTGACTGAGAGTTTATACAATGGGGGAGGGTTGACTAATTAAAACATAGCTATCACTCCACAATACAATATACAATATAACACTAACATATTATCACCACAACCCAAACCTTTTGTTCTTCCACATGGCAACAGCATGTGTAAGATAATCCAGCCCAAAATGGCCACTGCTGCCAGTCACAAAATGGCCCCAGCATAGTTCACACCAAATCCAATATGGCCCCTGGGTGATTCATGACACCCCCCATCACATGAAACCTTCTTATCTAACATTATACTTTCTTTTGCTAATCTCTACACTGGAGATGCGGACCAGGGACTGGAGTCGGCGGGACAGTTATGGATACTGTACTTCAATAATGCCAAACCTAAAAATAAAATTAAAGATGTCTTTATTTAATTAGCAAATATGAATCAATGGTGATTTTTTTGATTCAAATGTATTACATAACTGAAATAGCTATCATACAAGATCTGAAAGCAAAATATAGCTGTACATACTTTGCTTGTTTCTGCCCATATCCATTGCAAGGAACATCTGCTATGCCATCCTGGTTGTTTGGATTACTTCCTGGCAGGACAGGAGTATATCCACAAAAGGACTATATTCACTGAATGGATGTGTAACCCAACTAAGTTTAATATTGAGGCCACTTTTAGTAGCACACTTACCCACTGTAGAAAGATCCCAAAACGTTTCTACGGGATGGATCAGGAAGACCCCTCAAAGACCTTCTTATCAGGGTATTCGAATTTCATGCTAATCAACCCATGTTGAAAATTCCCCAGGGCTCAATATACTATAATTGTTATTACTGAATATTGTATGCAGATCTATACAGTTGGAGGTAGTTACAATTCAAGTTAGAGGCTAGTTTTTACTGAGTATTTACAAGTGACAACATTTTATGCAGAGCTATATACAGTTGGAGGTAGATACAATACCAGTTAGAAACTACCCAACTAATATGTAAGGCTGTGAGGGCCCTGCTCTTGTGAGGTTACAAATTGCAATTTCTACACAGATTTTGTGACCGCATGGAGCATTGTAGTATAATTTTGCTGATGGTAGAATTTCCAGGAAAGAAACACAAAACATGGTTCTGGTTTAATGATAAAATCCTGCTTCTTGCATGTACTGCATTTTCCTGGGTACACCTACAGATGACCTGAGTTTGTTCTAGCCTATTGAACGTAAGTTATACCAGGTCTGTTACCGCCAGCTGGGTCAGGACTGTGTTAATTACATCAAGTACAAAATTCACATTAGGAAGATGTGCAGGGGAATTGTTCATGTTCATGTGCCTCTTGCTTAGGTGTTGCAGCCTCTGGGGCATTTCAAAAAAAGGTGTGTATATGTAATGACAGATCATGTTCATGTTCATATGGCTTGGCATGTCTCCACTAACAGCAGAGTCCAAGACAGCTTCAGATCTTTCCTCATATTAATCCACTTAGAGAGAAGCTCAAGTATTGGTGCTGCAGAATGATTGTGCTGATCTGAATTGGCCATTCTATCCCCAGTTCCTAATTCAATTTTTTTCTTTGATAACATTGGCAGAATATGTATAAAACATAGTCAACACTCATAAAAGGCAGTCCATGGACTGAATACTTTCACTCGACTAATTAATATCCATTTTGCTTTTGTAGCACTTGTAATGGCTTGATAATGGCGATACAGTTGGCTATCGTGTCTACTGACAATTCTACCTAAAAAAGACAACGCTATTTTCAGCAAAGAGAACTGAGGCAGGTTTACAACTTGGCTCCCCTGGATCCTTTGGCAATGTCCCATCCATTAACATGCATAGTTTTGAGTAGATCAGAAGGAATCCTTTTTGTTTATTATTATTTCAAATGGAAATGTACGTATATTACCAATTTAGAAATAAGATTTTCCATTTTTATTATTTATATATTATTAAAGGCATATAATAGTACATCATGGTATTTCACATACATGAGTTACCTTAGCATCTGTGAATGGTACAGTACATTTCAAAAATACTTGCTAAGTCATATTGTACTGCAGTGCCTTGCAAAAGTATTCACCCACCTTGGCATTTTTCGTGTTTTGTTGCATCACAACCTGGAATTAACATGGATTGTTTGAGGATTTGCATAATTTAATTTACAGAGCATGCCCACAACTTTGAATATGTTTTTTTTTTATTGTGAAGCAAACAACAAATAGGACAAAATAACAGAAAAAGTCAATGTGCATAACTATTCACCTCCCTAAAGTCAATACTTTGTAGCGCCACCTTTTGCAGCATTCACAGCTCCAAGTTTCTTTGGATAAGTCTCTATGAGCTTGCCACATGTTACCACTGGGATTTTTACCCATTCCTCCATGCAAAACTGCTCCAGCTCCTTCAAGTTGGATGGTTTGCGCTTGTGAACAGCAATCTTTAAGTCTGACCACAGATTTTCTATTGGATTAAGGTCTGGGCTTTGACTAGGCCATTCCAACATATTTACAGGTTTCCCCTTAAAGCACTCAAGTGTTGCTTTAGCAGTGTGTTTGGGGTCATTGTCCTGCTGGAAGGTGAACCTCCGTCCTAGCCTCAAATCGAGTGGTACAGGTTTTGCTCAAGAATATCCCTGTATTTAGCACCATCCATCTTTCCCTCAACTCTTACCAGTTTACTAGTCCCGGCTGCTGAAAAACATCCCCAGAGCATGATGTTGCCACCACCATGTTTCATTGTGGGGATGGTGTTCTTTTGGGTGATGTGTTGGGTTTGCGCCAGACATAGCGTTTTCTTTGATAGCCAAAAAGTTCACTTTTAGTCTCATCATACCAGAGTACCTTCCTCCATACAGTTTGGGAGTCTCCCACATGCCTTTTTGCAAACTCAAAACGTGCCATTTTGTTTTTTGCTGAAAGTAACGTCTTTCTTCTGGCCATATTGCCATAGAGCCCAACTCTATGGAGCGTACGGCTTATTGTCATTCTATGTACAGATACTCCAGTCTCTGCTGTGGAACTTTGCAGCTCATCCAGGGTTACCTTAGGTCTCTGTGCTGCCTCTCTGATTAATGCCCTCCTTGCCTGGCCCGTGAGTTTTGGTGGGTCGGCCGTCTCTTGGCAGGTTTAATGTTGGGCCCTGTTCTTTCCATTTGGTTACGATAGATTTGATGGTGCTCCTGGGGATCATCAAAGATTTGGATATTTTTTTATAACCTAACCCTGACTTGTACTTCTGAACAACATTGTCCCTTACGTGTTTGGAGATTTTCTTGGTCTTCGTGGAAGTGTTTGGTTAGTGGTGCCTCTTGCTTAGGTGTTGCAGCCTCTGGGGCATTTCAAAAAAGGTGTGTTTATGTAATGACAGATCATGTGACACTTAGATTGCACACAGGTGGACATCATTTCACTAATTATGTAACTTCGGAAGGTAATTGGTTGCACTAGAGCTTTTTATGGGCTTCAAAACAAAGGGGGTGAATACATACGCACATGCCAATTTTCTATTTCAAAAAAATAGTTTTAAGTATATATTTTTCTTATTTCACTTCACCAACTTAGTATATAGTGTGCTGATCCATCACATAAAATTCAGATTAACAAAACATTGAACTTAAGGATGTAATGTAACAAAATAGGTAAAAAGTCAAGCGTGTGAATACTTGCCTTGTGTTTTTTCATGTTTTTGATTATAACAATAATCATAACTTTAAAGAAAAAAAGCAATATATCCTAGTATAATACTAAGAGAGCGATGAGTGCAAAATATCTAACTCATTGTAATATATAAGTGAAATACATCCTCCCAGTACAGGAAATAAAACAAGGAGGGTAATTGAGAAAAAAAATAGAAAAAAAATATATAAATCAAAAAAAATAAGATTTTCCCTTTAAAGAATAATTTGGGATTAGTATAACATATAATAGTTGTGAAACTGCGAGTTGTTGTCATGCTTGCGACCCTCGGAAAGTGAGGCGACCTGTTGAAGCACGAGCTTGCAAAAAATACGATTTTAATGGCCGAACCACTGAAATGGAAAGAACGACGAAAACACACAAATATGCCTCAAATTCACTTACACACTCACACACAGCACAGGGGGAGAGCCAGGGACCCAGTGAGTGAGGTTGCAAGTTAATTTGAGGCTTATTTTGTATTTTTTAACGATCGAAAATCGCAGAAGTGGGAAAAAAATGGTGGCCAAAAAAACTTAAAAATTCTGAAACAAGATGAAAACAAGACTCTACCAGGCCAGGCACGCAGAACTTAGAAAATACATGATGCAAAAGACAGTAACACTTACACAAAGGACGCCAGGCACTCGGGACTTAGAAAATACATGGTTGCAAAGACAATAACACTCATATCAACAACGCCAGACACGCGGGACTTTGAAAATAAATCCAATGGCATTCAGCACGTGCCACGCAAAGATTCAGCAGAGGCACAGAGGAGAAAGACACAGGCAAGGGACAGGGGGGAGATGGCGGAAAGAGACACATGGCAAGTTGCAAGTTGCAGAGGCCTGTAATGAGCAGTGAAGTAGATTGGAGGAGAGGCTCGCAATGAGAGCCAAATACGCTTATTGCAAGCCAGGCGATGAGCGCCAAAGGTGCTCTGAGGGGGCAAAACATTGCATTTTGTGGTAAACAGCATTGCCAGGCTTCAAATTTTATTGCCGTCATTTTTTGACAGGCAATTCACTAGTATAATCATATTAGTTACATTTTTTTCAGAATAAACCTGTCTTAAACTACCTTGGACAGGTAAAATTGCTTCCAGATGAGTTATCTTTAAATTAAAAAAAATGTTGGTGTCCCACTGTCTTCTCGTAGCAAAATGGATCATTATTAAAAAAACTGGAAAAACAAAAACAAATTCCTAGTTGAAAAGTAGTAATATCAATTATGATCAGAAAAAGAGATTTGGAATTTGATATAGCTGATTCAAATCCTTTATTGTCTAACTTAATCTCTAAATGGAACATTTGGGACACTTTTAGGTGAACTATTGTAACAGTGAGATAGGGAGCCCTGGGAGACTGCCTAGCAACTGAGGGCTTTTGATTTGGCTGAGTGCCGGGGGAGCCATTGGCTATTTTGAATAGGAGGTGTAGCTAAGGAGGGCATATAGGGGCTAGTTTCTTGCCCAGGGGTCAGTAAAGAAAGTGGGAATAGTGAGCTTCAGCAGCATGGCGTCCCCTATAGTGGATTCCCTCATTGCCCAACTAAAGTCTCAAGTGGCAGCACATGGACTAGAGTGGCTACAGGCCTTGGTGGCCAGCATCCAAGCTGGTGCACACCCAAGAGAGCAGGCGCATGGCGCGCAGAGTCACCACAGTCCAAGGGCTGCGCAGAGGCAGGGTCTGTCCGGCAAGAAGGGCAAGGCCCCCAGATAGGTTAAGCCCGATCATGGAAACCCCCAAGAAACCCCCAAGACGCAGCAGCTTGAGAGGCGTGGGAGTCCGGTTGCAGCAGGAGCGGCGGCGGAGCTGATGTGGGAAGCGGCAGCTGCAGAAGATATCAATGCGAGCAAGAGGATCCGGCGTGCCGGTGAGGACCACATGGAAGGCACATAGGAAGGTGAGGAGAGAGTTGCTGAAGCATCTGCAAGTAGGTCTGAACCAGGGGGAGTGAGGATGACATAAACAGCGTTCAGAAGCGCAGGAGGGACAGGAGGAGGCATGCTACAAGTGACAGGGGGGGGTAAGAGGCACTGCCAGGAACAGGGGAATCAGCCCAATTGAGGCTGCGGCGAGGGCCAAGAGCAGCCAGGCAGCGGCAGGGCTAATGAGCAGAGCATCAGATGCAATGTTTTGTCCTGTCTCTACATGTGGAGATCCAGGAGAGGGCTTGTCCATCTGGAACAGGTCACGGCCAGGGCATGGTGAGGGGGCGGTGCTTATTGGTCACCAGGAAGAGAGGAGTCCGGTGAGTGGTTAGCATGAGTTTTTGCTGTCACCCACGTCATCTCTTCGCTCCATATCCCCAGGCGCAAGGTCGGGAGGGCAGCCCGAAGGTGAACGGCATAGGAGCAGAAGTGGTAAGGAGAGTGGAAATGTCCCTTATACTTACAGATGCAGAAGATCACCTTCGCCAGCTCACAGGAATAGGCGCAAGCCCTCTCCGAAAGTAAGGTCTAGATCCAGAAGGCGGTCACAGTACCGGAGAGGTCGGCATGGTGAATATAGAAGGGGGGAGAGGGAAAGGCGCTCTCCTTCTTCTTGCAGGAGCGTCAGGGGTCAAGAAGATGGAGGGACCGGAGACTGCCTTCCGGAGAGGACCGGAGGGTACACGACACAGCTAGAAAAGAGTCATCAAGCAGCAGGAACAAGGGACTTCCCTCCTCTAATAGAGGAAGGGAGCAGATTGGAGCAGTCGGCGCATCAGGGGTTACAGCCTCAGCATTAGCAGCAGATATGAGGTATACTGGTTAGTCTATACACAACACATAACCTAACAATAGTGTAACGGAGCTGGAACACGCAGTCCAATTATCTCCGCTGGTATACGATAAAATACCCAAGAAGCACTACAGTCTCACCATTCCCGACCTCCCATATTGGACGACACACAATTTGGGAGTCAAATGAATACTGACTTTATTTTGTTCTGCAGAAATATTTATACCCATCTCTTCCCACAGGCAATACACATGCCCATATATGGCCGCACAATACACATAAAGAGAACAATAGGTGGGTCACACCTCCCTGGCAACTTTGATACAATCAGACATTGATTCAATTACACTTCTTTGTTCTTATCTGAGAATGAGAACACTGTATACAATAGACTTCCTTTATCTTATGCGGAGTCGTTGTAACAGGATTATCTCCCATGCCAAGTAGCTGCAAATGTCTGGGACAATATTCTGCAGAGCATCAACCAACATACATATAGTAGGATCATATTTTAACCATAATAATCATAAAACAGGGTAAAACAGTGATGGGTTCCGCTACAAATAGTATGCACAGTAGTTTGTTAAGTGTTTTGAACAATTTAAGTAGTTTGGTGTCTCAGTTAGAGGGGGCAAAAAATGCAGGGCCAGGGGCAGCATGGGTAGTTCCGGTGAGGGCTACGATCAATAATTTGGTAATGAGTCATCCAGGTAATGCAAGCTTGAGTGTGGAGGGGCAGGAAGTAACAAGGTTAGATGGTGAGGCAGCGGTGGTAAGTGCTTCAGCTTTGGTCACCCCCCAGGAGGTAGGTGTAGAGACAGTCCTCAGAGTGTCGGATACAGTTTGGAGTAAATGGGCCCTGTGTTCTATTGGCCTAATTGGGGAGCATGTTTCTAAAGAGTTGAGGGAAAAGATCTGTAAACGGGAGTTTATATAGATATTTTCAGTACTCCTGTAGAGATAGTTTCATAGAGATTAAGCCAGATGAGAAGAAGGAGGATTCTAAGAAAGAAGAGGAGCGTAAGCGTAGATACAGAAAGATTCCCAAGACCTTCAGTAATTGGTTACAGGCCTATGTGATATTTGCCAGTATAGTGGGAGAGAAAAACCCTGAGTTTTGTTCTGCTTTATTTTGTTATCTCGATAAAATTGAGGGGATTCATAGGACCTATGGAGGCTAGGCGTAGTGGGCATATGATGAAAAATTCCCTCACAAATTAGCGGTTAGGCCCTCCGTGCAGTGGGATGATAGGGACATGGGCAGTTGGTTAAAGATTGTGATCCTGTTACGCCCAATGTTTGGTACAAGGGTATAGTCGGCAGCGGTCAAGTAAAAAGGGGTTTTGTTTTGCCTTTAATAAAAGTTCATGCACTTGGGGAGCTTCATGTACATTTAAGCATGAATATTCTGAATGTGGTAGTAGTCATCCTCTTTTTCCCTGCTTCAAGAGAACAAAAGCTCAGAAGTCAGGGGAATCTGTTGCAAAAGGGGTGGATCCCAGTGCTGTTGGAAAGGATGGAGGATTGGCTAAAGTTATACGGTAGTAGGGCGTCTATCGCTGAGGAGGCTAGGTTTATTAGGGATGGTTTCGCTGTTGATTTTACTATCCCATCATTGGCTGGGGTCATAAGGGGGCGTCCATCAAGTTTGAGGTCGGCCAGGGATAATCCTTCACTAGTATTTAGTATGCTGATGGATGAGGTGGAAAAAGGGAGGATGGCTGGTCCGTTTGATAATGTCCCGCTAGCAACTTTAAGGATCTCTCCTTTGGGCCTGGTCCCAAAAAAGAAGCCAGATGCTTTCAGGCTCATCCATCATTTGTCTTATCCCAGGGGGCATTCAGACAGTGATGGGATTGAAAAAGATCTGTCATCGGTCTCGTATGCATTGGTGAAGCAAGCGGTGAGGTTGGTAAGGAAGGCTGAAAAAGGGGCTTTGTTAGCTAAGGTAGATATTAAGTCGGCTTTTCGCTTGCTTCCGGTTCACCCAAATTCTTATCAGTTGTTAGGATGTTCTATTTTGGGTAAGTTTTTTGTGGACTTGTGTTTGCCTATGGGGTGTAGTATTTCTTGTTCCTACTTTGAAAAGTTTAGTACGTTTCTGCAGTGGGTGGTTTGTATTAAGACAGGGTAATATTCTGTGGTTCACTACTTAGATGCTTTTCTGTTCGTGGGTTCGGCAGACTCACTAGATTGTCATATATTAATGAAAGCTTTCCAAGAGTTAGCGACTGATTTTGGCATTCCGCTGGCCGTAGATAAGTCCGAAGGTCCCTGCCAGGTGTTGAGTTTTTCAGGGATTGAAGTAGACACAGTTAGTATGGAGTGTAGGCTTCCAAAGGAGAAGGTGGTAGATTTAAGGGAAAGCGTTGGTGGGGTAATGGCGGCAAGAAAGGTAACCTTGAAGGCTATGCAGTCATTGTTGGGGAAGCTTAATTTTGCTTGTCGGATAATTCCGATGGGGACGATTTTTTCCAGAAGGCTATCCGTAGCCACTGAGGGAGGGTGCCAACCGAATCATCATATAAGGGTTACGGTGGAGCACAAAGCAGATTTCCGCATATGGTTTGTTTTCCTAGAGAATTTTAACGGTCGTAACATGATTTAAAAAGAACCAGCCTTTAATGAAGTCCGGTAATTATACACTGATGCTGAAGGTGCATGGGGTTTTGGGGCCTATTTTATGGGTAATTGGTGTGCGCAGGCTTGGCCTGCTAGGTGGAGGGAAAATGGGTGGACTAGGAATTTAACTTTACTGGGATTGTTTTCTATCGTGGTAGCATTGTTTCTATTGGGGGAAATGTTAAGGGATCATAATGTAGTGTTCCACAGTGATAACATGAGTGTGGTGCAGGCAATCAATTCAACTACTGCCTCTTCGCCTCCGGTAGTTAGACTGCTGAGGCAACTGGTATTAAAGTGTCTACAGTTGAACATTCTGGTTAGAGCTTCCCACATCGCTGGTGTTAAGAACATGGTGGCAGATTCGAATGGGAGAAGTTTCGGAGGTTAGTGCCTTTAGCTAATGTGGAGCCTACGCTATTTAATCCTGAGTTGTGGAATCTGTGTTTATAAGTCAAAAGGACAGGGCACTAGGGTACGTCATACTGCCCGAGTGTTATGGGAATTGTTGTATCTGTAATTTGTATTAATAAATTGTTGGTTGTTTCAATTTACTTGTCTTTTATTGCAGGGAGTCCTTTGCGGCTATGGATTGTGGGGTATTCCTTCATATATTGGGCCAGAAGGGCAGCATCTATCACAGATCGGGCCGCCAGTTGGGTTTCCCTGAGGAGGCAATGTTAATAAAATGGTTCGGCGTATGGGGAATGAAATGGGAGCAGGTGTTGGTAAAAGTAGTTGGGTTGGCTAGATCTTCTCCTCCACCAGACATATTGCTCATACATGCAGGGGGCAATGATCTGGGGTATATGGCTATGAAGGAGTTAATTGGGAAAATGAAGAGGGAATTTTTAAGACTTAAGGAGTTGTTTCCTGGCCTATATATTATTTGGTCCCAGATTACACCTAAATTAAAATGAAGGGGGGCCCATGATCCCAAAAAATTGAATAAAGCCAGGCTCAGAATTATTAAGATCATGTCTTCATTTGTTAGGAGATTGGGGGGCTATGCAATTAGGCATCGGGACTTAGAGACCATATGAGCGCATGAGTTTAACTTGAGGGATGGCGTACAACTTAATGAGATAGGCACGTCATTATTCCATTACACATTAAAGGAGGGTATTGTCCAGGCCATGGTCAGTTTTGGCAGTTCTGAGACCGGAGGGCTTACGAGTGGCGGGGGTGCCGCATCACCTTAGGGCGGAGCTCATTAGCGGGTAAGGTATCCGGTTTAAGAGGTCGATTGGGCACAGGGTTCCATGGGACCTCTGGGGCTGTGATGAGCTCCGTCCTTGGGAAGGTGTGCAGCTACCCATGGTTAGATTACATGTTATGTTAATAAAGCTGTGGCCTGATTATACCCATATAATTTTCTGTGTCTGTTTTTATTGGGGATGGGGGTTTGGTAGTCTCTTTGTGGACCATGTCATCCATGCACAGGTCAAAGGAAACTCTTCTTTTTTTCGCTTTTCTCTCTCTTGGTTCCCATGTGTATTTTGAATTTTTTACTTGTACATTGTTGTTTGTTTCTTCTCTTTTGTTCTTTGTTTATTTGTGTATTTGTATATTTTTTTTCAATAAAAATGTCTAAAAAAAATTAAATAAGAAGGAATCCTTTTCATGGCTAGTTTTACTTAACAGACAAACATTAATCTTACCTTTTTAACGAGCAACTACTGAAAGGTCTGAAACCAGAAAGCTCTCTTTGAGTGAAAGTTCAGAAATATATTTGTAATTAATTTCAGTTATTATTACTCTTCAAGGACGAAGAGTATGTATGTTTTAAGTACTGTATATACTCGAGTATAAGCCGACCTGAGTATAAGCCGAGGGTGGCAAATGTGCTGCCCCCTGTGTCCCTCTTGTGCCCTCTGTGTCCCCCTCTTGTGTCCCCCTCTCTCTCCCGTGTCTCTTCTCCCCTCTCCCTTCCCTGTGTCTCTTCTCCCCTCTCCCTTCCCTGTGTCTCTTCCATCCTCTCCCTCTCATTAGCACCCGGTATATGCTAATGACGCGGCGCGCATGTGACGTCACATGCTCGCCGGGTCAAGGAACGGAGGCCGGAGCAGAAGCAGGTAAGTGAGGGGAGAGGGAGAGGTATTTAGGGGGGTTTAGGTTGAGGAGGGGGGTTGAGGAGGGGGATTGGGGTTGAGGGGGATTGAGGGGGGAGGTTGAGGGGGGTTGAGGTTGAGGAGGGGGGAGGGAAAGAGTCACAGGGGGGTAGAGAGACACGGGGAGGTAGAGAGACACGGGGGGGGGGGCTTAGAGACACACGGGGGGGGTTAGAGAGACACGGGGGGGGGTTCGACAGACACGGGGGGAGAGTGACTCGCGTATAAGCCGAGGGGGCCCTTTTTAGCCTTAAAAAAAGGGCTGAAAAACTCGGCTTATACTCGAGTATATACGGTATGTAAACAAATGTATTGGATCTTTAAATTTACATTTCATCTTTGACAAATGTGGTCAGATTTTAAAATATCTCCTTAATCTAAATTAACTTCCATTTTTATAAAGCCATTTTGAATTTTATATAAGAGGGAAAAACAGAATCAAGACAGATGACACAAAATGAATAACTATCTTAAACAAGACACAACTAAAATTCTAATGCACTCTCTCATCATATCTTGCCTACTGCAACTCTCTCTTTGTTGACCTCCCCATTCTAGTCCATAACGAACGTACAGTGCCTTGCAAAATTATTCACCCCCCTTGGCATTTTTTGTGTTTTGTTGCCTCACAACCTGGAATGAACATGGATTGTTTTAGGATTTGCATCATTTAATTTACAGAACATGCCCACAACTTTGAAGATGTTTTTTTTTTATTGTGAAGCAGACAACAAATAGGACAAAATAACAGAAAAAGTCAATGTGCATAACTATTCACCCCCCTAAAGTCAATACTTTGAAGAGCCACCTTTTGCGGCAATCACAGCTCCTGGGGATCATCAAAGATTTGGATATTTTTTATAACCTAACCCTGACTAGTACTTCTTGTACTTCTAATATGTAATGACAGATCGTGTGACACTTAGATTGCACACAGGTGAACATAATTTCATTAATTATGGGACTTCTAAAGGTAATTGATTGCACCAGAGCTTTTTATGGGCTTCATAACAAAGGGGGTCAATACATACGCACATGACAATTTTCTTTTTTCTATTTCTAAAAAATAGTTTTAGGTATATATTTTTCAAATTTCACTTTACCAACTTAGACAATTGTGTTCTGATCCATCACATGAAATTCAGATTAACAAAACATTGAACTTAATGCTGTAATGTAACAAAATAGGTAAAAAGTCAATGGGGGGGGGGGTGAATACTTTTGCAAGGCACTGTAGACTCATCTACTAAACTAAACAGAGTCTGCAGCATCTCTCTGTCAGCCACTCCACTGGCTTCCCATAGCCACTGGAATAACATTTAAAATGATGACCCTAATGTATAATGCCCTCAACAATTGTGCACCCTCTTACATTTCTGTACTCATCTCAAAATACTCCTCCAACTGCCCTCTTTGCTCTGCTAACAACCTTCTTCTTTCCTCCTCTCTTACCACCTCTTCTCACTCCTGCCATCAGGACTTTTCTTATGTTGCCCCTATTCTTTGCCTCGCTCCACTAGACTATCTTCCTGCCTCAAAATCTATGCATCTGTTTAAAGAAGGTTATTTTCAGTTTACCTTCAGTCTTATTATACACAACAAATCTATCATGCTTCTATACATCACCCACAGCCATTAGGTTGTAAGTTTGCAGGTTTTTAATCTTGCTAAGTGCTTAAGGGAAAGCACTATATATGTTGATTTTAAGCTCAAAGACAGGGCCATCCATTATATTTTTGCATTGTGTTAATATTGTTTTGACTTGAACTTACCCCTGTATAGCAATAGGAAAAATGTTGGCGCATACAAATAAAGGAAATAATCATAATAATTAACTCACTTGTGTTCAAGTAGAGCCTTCCTTAGATGTCAGCTCTTGAGAAATATCTGGTTTATGTAACTAGATCATTTCTCTGCAACATAGTTGGTATGATTAATGTCTATATACCATACCTAGAAAGATGTATACTTGATTGGAATACTTTTAAGGGATTATTTAACATAGTGTTCTATTACACTATGCCAAGGAAAAACAGATTTATCAATATATATATATATATATTAGTTGCTTTAATCTATGTTTCTGCTAAACAAACTCTTACTAACTACCATGTCAAAATATAAGACCAGATGGACCAGTCACAAACAGGAACTCCTGGTGATTAGGTCCTCGTAACATGGGTAGATTGCCTAGTCTCGACTCTTGAGCCCATATGATGTAGGATATAAGGCAGATTTCCACAATGGTAGCATACAATAAGCTAATTGAATTCTTCTATTTAAGGAACACAGCTCTACTCCTTGACGTTCAACCAAAATGGTGTATTTTTTATTTGGCAGACAATCAAATTTTTACAGGTCAACATGCAATAGACCTTGAGAACCAACCAGTACAATAACTCAGAAATAACATGGTAATCAGTAGACATAAGAATAATATTTAAAAAGTGTCCTTGACAATCACTCCTCCCTCCAGAGGCTGCAATCCTCCAATACCTTCACAAGCGGAGGTTGGAGAATACAGTTACTGCTGGTCCTCGTGCCTAGAGAGTCTGTACTCGTAGTGTGCTTTCTCTGGCCAGTATTTGATAGTGAAATTAAAAGTTTGTATGGCCAAACACCTTCTAACAATGGCCATTGTCTCTAACCACTCAATTCAACCAACACAGGGGATTGTGACTGCAAATTACTCCCCATACAGGTAAGGCTGTAACTTTTTAAGAGCCCAGACTACTGCCAAACACTCCTTTTTATAGCTGAGTAACTTACTTCACTGGGTAGTAACTTGTAGCTGATGTACACTGATGTTCCTCTTCTTGAGCATTATCTTGACTCAATACGGCTCTGATCCCGTATGTCGAGGCATCAGTGTGTACTGAAAAGGCCTGTTGGTAGTCTGGGGGGCCAGGACAGGTTAGGAAATGAGGGCAACTTTGGGGCTGTTGAAGGCATAGTCACACTAGGGGTCCAAACTTCCATGCAGGGCACCTCTTATGAGTCAGATCGGTCAGCTGTAGGAGGGAACAACTTTTCTGTAATACCCAGGCAGTGCCATGGAACACCATAACCTGCTTCTTCATTTGGAGAATGGATCACTAGACAATCACCTCTATCTTAGTTGGTTCAGGGTGTACTTTATCATTACCAAAGCTGTGTCTCGGGTACTGTGCTTTGGCCATGGCAAACTGATATTTATCAGGTCTAATGGTTAATCCTGCCTGCAGGACACAGTCCAGGAGCTCAGCCAGACACAGCAATATCATCCAGGTACACATGCGCAAAAAGTTGGCACACATGAAGTATCTGATCAACTAGACGTAGGAAGGTAGAAGGAGTGTTCTTTAACCTGAAGGCATTACTGAGAATTGGTATAGCCCAAATGAGGTAACAAAGGCCAGCTTCTTCTTGGCTGAGGTGGTCAGGGGAATTGGCCAGTAGCCCTTGGGCAGATTGATAGAGGTAAGATAAGTAGCCCTCTCCAGTCACCCAAAACAACTCGTCTACTTGGGGCATTGGTATTGCATTGTTAGTGGTTCTATCATTACCCTTCTAGTAGTCCACGCAAAGCCGGATTGAGCCATCTTCTTTGTGGACTTCCATTACCAGTGATAACCATGGACTACAGGAAGTTTCAACTACCCCCAACCCTAGCATATCTTGCATCTCTTTCTGTATACTATGCCTCACCGCCTCAGGGACACTATATGGGTACTGCTTATCACGCACCTGATTAGGAGTAGATGCTTCATGGAAGACTACAGTGGTGCACCAAGGGTGTATGGAAAACCAGTTATAGTAGTGAGCTAATTGGGGTTGTAATTGCCGTTGCTGATCCGGGCTCAAACCATGCAGATCAGTATGGCTATCTGAGGCAAAGTCTGGGTTCGCGGCAAGGAGATCCTCTTCTTTGTTTTCGAATATGGTATACCTTGAGCATATTGATATGGATCACTTTTTAGAGACGATTCTGCTCTACTAGCCACACAATATATGTGTTGTCATTTAATTTCCGAATTCTCTTGTGTGGCCTTTCCTATGAAGTTTGTAATTTATTATAAGTGTTGGGGACTAGTATAAGGACATGTTAGCCAGATTGGAATTTCCTACTGTGGGATCTGTGATCGTATCACATCTTCAGTCATGCTTGGGCAGCCACTAAGTGTTCTCTAGCGAACCCAATCAGGTTCTCCAGTCGATTGAGGATGTGTAACATATAACATTCTGATACTCCCCCTCCCAGAACTCCATGAGCAGATCAAAGAGGCCACATATTTTCATTCTATACAGGAGTTAGAATGAAGACAACCCCATTGACTCCTGTGGAATCTCCCTGTAGGCAAAGGGGATATAGTGCAGGAATTCTCCCAATCTCACTACTTGTCCACTAAGGCACTGATCATATGTTTTAAGGACCCATTAAACATCTCACATGGCCCATTACTGTGGGAATGTTATGGGAAAGATCACGTTTCACCCCTCAATGCTGCCAGAGCTGCTCTGCAAGGTCCGCTATGCACTGAGTAAACTGATCCGATAGGGTCATTAAGGTCCGGGCCTCAAGAACTGCTTAACTGCCTACCACAGATGTTGATCCTGGTTCATCACCTTATACAGGGTTATACATTTGATCACTTGATACAGGGGTTTCTGCTCTTACCTTACTCTGAGCCTGGTTACCCTGTCTCAGCCTGAGCCTTAGCTCTAGCGAGAGTGGGGTCCGTGGGTATCTCTAAGCTAAAGGCGTCAAAACTAACCCAAGTCCCCCAGTTTTGGGAAGGCACTCACCACTGGAGTGGGTCCTGAGACCTCACTTTCCCCTGGTCGTACTCCAGCTTCATGGGTACATTCTGATTGTCCATATGTGATATGGTGACAATCCATGGCAAGCTGGCGCAATACCAGCTTCATGATTTCCTTGCCCAATCCCCAATCAATATGGACCTGGGCACAGCGGTGTAATGCTTCTTAACAGGAGCAAACACCATAAAAATGTTGTCCTCCTAGATGGTAGTCGGGCTGATGAGATCAAAGTGGATATGCGTGATAAAAGATCCAGAGTGCCATAATCCTTCTGCAGCTTTGCCGTTCTCAATAATAGATTGGATATGCTGCTGTCGAAAGTTTCTAGCAGGTATCTGCACCATTTGCATATCTCGGAAATGATGCACCTAGTCCCTCTATGATTGATAGCACTCCCATCTTCCTCATCGGGCCCCTTCTCAGACCATTTATAGACATATTAGACTGGTCATTGATTTGCGCCCTGGGGGGGTTGCTTATTTTGGGGCAGCCCCTGCACACATGTTCAGTATGTTGGCAGCTCATGCCTAACTTTTTAATTTGGCACCCAGGGGGTCTCGGCAAAGGGCTCAGCTTGGCTAAGCTGGACAGGGGTCGAGAGTTATCCTCCCCTCCTGGGTTCTCCCCGTGGTCATCTTATCGTCTGGTTGATTCCACAGTGGCTGGTTGTCCGTCCTGAATCCAAGGCTGCATGTCAGATGGATACAGATGGAAAGACAGCTCTAGAATCAGCAACTGACAGGCTTCCCCAGGGTCTTTTATTCCCAGTCCATTCCACCAACCAGATGCTGGAGAATTCTCTCTGGCAAACTTCTAAATCCACTCCTGCTGTACCTCATACATGATTTTATCCATTAACCACAGGCTAACTGGTTCAGATAGATCTCCCAACACCGCAACCAGGCAGTGATATCTGCGCAGAGCCTCATTTTCTATCAAGCTTTCTAGAGGATCAGGTCAGGGACTAAGGTGCCAACTATGTGGAGATAGTATACCCTCAGGCACTTGCGGCTACGGTCCAACCTCATACAACTGCCTCAGTTCCTGGACTATGGTAGGACGTCCCGATATCTTCACTCCTCAAATCTGTTCCACCACAGGCAAATCCTCATACTCGGTGATGTCAAGCAAAGGCCCATCCTTTGACGATCCCACCACCGCCACCAGTTAAGATACAGAACCTGACATGAATAGGAACTACCACCAGTTAGGTCCTTGTATCTGAGCTGGGTTGCATAGTTTCGCCCCCAAAACTGTTCATTGTAGGATATAATGGGCAAATGGTCACATTTTAATATGGCACCATGCAATAGAACTTTGTGCACCCCTTCTGGATCGCTACCTTGTTGTGCTGAAAGGGCTTGTGTACCCCAGTGAAGCTGTGAGCAATACCATGTAGGATCACCCAAGATGGGTCAGACAAATCGTTGTCCAATGGAGAAGGAACTAGTAACCCACTAGTAACCCACTGCATAATCTTTGCCATGATAAACTTATGGATAAGCGCAACCAGAGACATAGATAGATGTGCCAGGTGGGCTGTGGTCCATGGGGTCCCAGACTCAACAGCAACAACAAAAACATTGTGCAACACGGGCGAGATACTGAACTCCCAGTTGTGACACATACAACCAGTCCTGTAACTTAGGATTGGCGAATGTGCTGCTTGTCATGGTGTTCATATAGCTCTTTATTGCCAGCCAGTTATTCTGTTATAATCGTCACACAGGACCAACCAGTGCAATAACATAAAAACAAGTACACACAATTACAGTTGAGGGTCATAGAGGACAATTAGTGTTAGAAAGCCCATACAAATTGTGGTGGGCCTTCCCTGGCCAGTATTTAATACTGAAGTAAAAAGTTTGTAAGGCCAGACTCCACCCCAGCAATGGCCGTTGTACCTGGGCCACCAACCGAGGGTGTTGTGGTCGGTGATGACCATGAATTCCCTGTCCTTCAGGTAAGGCTGCAAATTTTTAAGGGCCCAGACTACTGCAGAGTACTCCTTTTCTATAGCTCCATTACTTACTTCACAGGGTAGTAACTTGCGGCTGATGTATGCAACGAGATGTTCCTCATCTTGATCCTTACTTTGGCTCAATTTGCCTCGATCCCGTATGTGGAGGCATGGACGTGTATCGCAAAGGCCTCTTGATAGTCTGTGAGGCCCAGACGATTTGGGAAATGAGAGCGACTTTGAGGCATCCTCTTATGGGTCAGATCGGTCAGTGGCTGAGTCTGGGAGCTGTATGAGGTGATCAATTTCCTGTAATACCCAGCAGTGCCAATGAGAGCCATAATCTGTTTCTACATGTGGCTGGTCGTGGTGCTCATATTGAGCTTTATTGCCACTCTGTCATCCTGGTATAATCCCCACCCCCACCCCCGAGTCAACCAGTACAATAACGAAGAAACAACATATCAGCCAGTACACATAAGAATAATATTTAGAAACTGTCCTTGACACATTACAACTCATGATAGAGGAATTTACCAACAACAGATCCTGAAAACAGATTGACCTGAAAGCTCTCCAAAAAAATAATTTAAAATAAACTAAAGGAGGGGTTTCAGGATATTATTAAAGTTTGAGATTGCTGCCATTAACATTTTTTTTTGCCAGGTCAAAATCAATTTACAGGTTCAAATTAATAGTCCCACAATAAACACATGGTAATTAGCTGATGGAGGTTACTGTGAACTCATAAAGCCTTTACCACAGTTGGCCATATTGTTCTCAAGCCTCCAATATGTAAGGGTATTATTGGCAGGTGACCTATAATGCCATCAATATAAAAAATAAAATAATAGACAAAATATCTTGTGACAATTCAGCTAGCCTGGAACACCAATTTGAATATTGTAAGTACCTAAAGTATTGTAAACCTTTTTGTTTTTATCAACTACACCCATCGCATTTGTAAGTTATAGAGTTCTGAAGATACTCTAAGCCACCAATTCAGATATTCATTTTGGCACACATTGTGGGCTCACAAATGGATTGATTACTCATTGCAGTGCTGTGGGTGATATAGCTCCTGCTTAGGAAGAAAGAAAAAAAACAGGGTAATAACTTCACCATCCCTCTACTTCTCCTCAATGTTCCTTTTCCTGTTTGTGGCTACTATTGAAATAAATGACAGCCCTTGTATGCCTGCAGCCTGGCAGGGAGCTCTGTGTTGTAAATCATGTCTATGAATTTTCAGATGGCTTCTGTGCTCAGCATATGATCTTGAGCGCTGTAAAGCATTCCCTTCCGCCAGCTCAGACGCAGTTGGCAGTAGCTTCTTGTTTATACCTTTTAGCACGAAGAAGCATTAAGTCCTAATCCAACCGCTTCTTTTTTTCCCTCCCTGATTCCTTCTCACCCTCCTGCGCACATAAATCTTAATTGCGTCCATGATTTTTACAGTGTTAATTAATCATATTTAGCTCAGTTTCCAGCTGTTGCCACAAAAAAAAACCATATGCGCATTACTTTTGGTAAATTTGATCAGTTCAGGAATTCTTTGATTCTGGAGCACTGGAAGGGCCGACGTGTGATTTATCAGTTTTTCTGCTTTACGCCTTCAGCTTGGATCATGTCCTCCTGCCTTTTGGGGATTATGTCCCACAGTGAGTGAGACCCAGAAAAAAAAAGCAAAGAAAGAACAAAGAGAACATTCCCTCTATTAAGCAAATGACACCGAAAGTTTTATGAGATGCCTTTTATTGGTGACAGAAGCTGTTGTAAATGCGCTGAACAATATTTTTTTTTTAAATAAGGTTTATGAAAGACACATATTAAACATACAAGATAATGGAATACGTGTGTACTTGTCTTGTAACTGTTATCCACAAAAAGATTTTTGTTTGAGAGCGGATAAAAAGAGGAAAGATGGCAGTGGAGGGGGGGGGGGGGGGGAGAGGACAACAGTATAGATCTGAGTACATGTTAGGTACTTATGTGTTGAAATCACAAGTTCTGAAGATGGGGGCTGTGTGGGAAGCAATGGAGACTGATTTAATCGAAGTGAGGTAGAGTGTTATCAGTTTCAGGGAACAACGTTTTAGGAGATGTCCAGGACGGCACATAAGTCAGCGCATTATCTTACATTTCATGTGCTGCATTGTGGAGTTGGGATTTTCTACCATATGTCAAGAACATTCAATGGCTAAAAATACAATATTGGTGAAAATAGACATTGGCGGAAAGTGGGGAGATGTGGTGTTGGTTGTCCCAACAGGGCCATTACTGGGTCTCTTGGGATGTCAAAGGCTGTTACTTAAACAATAGTTTCACAACATTTCTGCACAGCATCATTGTGCAGTGTTACTTTTCAGTTTTGGTGTGTATGCTATTTTGCATTTCGTTTGTGTTATGCTTTCTTCACCCAGACAGGAGTCTCTGTATGTGATTTGCTTGTAATGACATGTCGAGATTTGCTGCTCCATGGGGAGCCTCTGCCCTCCCTTAATGTCCTTGATGCCCTTTGTGACCCAGCCAATACACTGCCGGTTGCTATCATTTCACTTGGCAGTGAGTGAGCAGTGAGAGATTTTGCATCTGACACGGCTGGAAATATGCAATTACCATGTGATACCGAGGTGTCTGATGCAACTTGCCATTCAAGACATGGAAGAATTTTTTGAGTTGTTGATTGCAATGTACCCTTTGCAAACCAGTTTTAATCTATTTGCTGTCAGGGCAGCGGGCTGTGCTCTGCAATATAGGCCCCTGTGGAAGAAAAGAGGTTAATAAAAAATACACACCTGTTTCAAGACCTTGTAAAAATTGCTCTCAGTGGTATTTTGTATGCAGTGCGTATGACTATGAACAGTGAAAAGGAACAGATTGTATAAATATATACCTGGCACTTACAGCTTCTTAAGAAAGTAATAGAATTACAGACCACCTTGAGTTATCACATGAAACATTTAGCAAAAAAACGCTTTGTTATATCTGTAGGAGCATATTTACTGTTTTGATGGTTAATTTGTTTAAAAAAATGTATTTTCTGCCAGGGTTCCCAAGTCATTATTAAAGAAACATATTTACCATCATACAGGTTTTAATCATTAGAGTAATATAAAATTAACTTTGAACAATGGGTGCTTCAAGGGTTGGAAAATTTTATTGGAGCTTCTGCACAAACTGGTTTTGGAACAAACAGCCCTATTAAATTCCCTCAACGTATAAAACCGTAGTCCAAAACGTGGCCTGCAACCCGCTAACGATCTGCGGGTTACAGGCAGAAAAACCCTATGAGACGTCGGAATTTGAACTCCGCGGGCCGCAAATCCCTTGATCTGTCAAGCTTGTAACTGTTCCAAACATCACTAATAAATTGCTACGAATCCACTGGCGTTCAAACCCGTAACCCACAAATGGAACTAAAAAACCAAAGGGTACTAGAGAGTACCCGCAAAGGGTTAAAGTCCTATCTGTAGCACTGTAAGTGCAAATATAAACACACTACATTACTTATAATTAAAGGGAAAGTGATGTTAGGTATTAAAATTTACAGCAAAACATTCTCAAGCTCGCAAATCTGCAATATAAAATAAACACATTCCTGTTGAATTTCCATGTTATATCAATCCCGGCAATCAATGAGTTAATACATATAATGGAACTTGCATGGACTAGAATATCATATTTACTGATTTATTAACTGATTTATTAATATTGCATTATTTCTGGAATGCGGGTTTGATCGAAACTCGCAATTCAAACCCGTAAGGGATTGAAATCCAACCTCCATTTTTCTGTGATGTAATAATGACGATCTCTTTTACTATTGGCTCCGTCTAAACCCGTAACTACGGGTTTGACTAATTGATCATGTTCACGGCCGCACATACAACGTGCACAAGAATGGTTTACAGGCTTGAGTCTACGGCCCATAACTCGCGGCATGGTTCAATTTAATAGTTCTGCAACAAAGCCAAATTTCAAGCCCATAGTCTTTGCGTGTGTGCCAATGCCGCTACGGGCTTCAAATTTAATGGGGCTGAAAGTCAGCACCTCCCTATGATTTTTTTTAGCCGTGTGATTTTCAGCCAGTAGAGGGAGTAATTTGATTTTCCATAGAGCTCCATAGCTTGATTGGAGCAGTGGCCTGACACACCCCAGTTAGAATTTGTTAGGGGAGATTCTGCCGATACTGATTTTTCACAGGGATCCAAAGACCATTGTTTAACCCTTGCAGCATTTTGTATGCAAATATTTTATTTGAAGTGGTTGTAATCTGCTCTTTCAAATGCGCAATAGTCATTGTGTGACTTATATGTCCATATAAAGGATTCCTTCCATTTTTCATGTTACAAAAAAAATGTAAGAACATAATATGTTATAAAAAAAAAAACAGCAAAATAAAAAGTTATATCCATTATACTTAACTAGTTTGAAATATATTTCAAACAGGGTAGAAACTCTACTTAATATTGTCAGTATTGTCCCTAGATTTTCTATAAGCAACGTTTTAGCCATGAAACTTGCAATCTAACACTAATATGTTAGCCATTAAAGGGTATCATCTCTATTCATAGCTGTTTTCTTGATTTTCTATAAAGAATATTTTTGAATGGCATACATTTGTAATCCATTTGATGAATACACTCCATAAAAAACATAGCAAGTGATGTTCTCCCATTTTTTTATAAATTTGCTCCATGGCCTTTTTTTTGGGGAATGTCATAGATCTGACCGTTTATGTAGGGGGAAGCAAAATAAAAATATTTAGAAGATTGGGGTTCTTCAAAATGTAACAATATAATTTGAAAATTGATTTTAAAATCATAAAAACAATACATAGAATATTATAATCTGCAATAAAGATACTATAAGGACAATCTACAGTACAATGCAGTCACAATTGTAGCAGCAGATCCAAAGCGGACAGGCTACATTTAGAAAATCATTACTGTTGCCCTTTTAAAAGATTCTTGTTAGTCCCTTTAAATGTCAAGTTTTTTCCGAGAGTAAGAACCTTTTGGATCTTCCCACTATGAAGTATAAGAGAGGGATTAAAAATGAGAAATACATGCAAACAATGAGACTGAGTATGTTCGGGAGCTGCATTTTTGAGTGTATTTAACACCAACAGCACAGCTTGAGACAAATATGTTGCTGTGGCCAGAGAAACATTGCCAATTACATTTATAGGGAATAGTAATTCAACACCTCCAGCTCTAAGACAGCAAAGCGTCTGTATTACATCTCTCCAGAGGGAGCTAGGGAGCAGTTTAAACACAGACAAGAAGTATGGTATCAGTGTTGTCAGCTAGACACAGACAATAAGTCAGTATAACAAGATTTGAATGATATTATAAAGGAAATTTTCAGCAAGAAAGATTGACACCCAATAGGTTTTAACAGGAAGGCCATCAGTTATTTCTATATGTTATTTCCCAGTTGAAAACATTCAATATTGACTGCAATCCACAGTGGACCAGAGAAGAGATGTGGATATACTCTTAGATACAAGCAAATATTCTAAAGCAAGCAGTGAGTACTAGACATATGACTGTGCCAGTAGCTAGAAATTATATAATAGAGTTTTTAAACATCAGCTGTCAGCTAGCTGTCATTTTTTCAGATTAGGGATCACTTTGCATTAAATATCCTATCCATTTCATTTTTATTTTTAGCCTCTTTATTCATGTTGCACTTACAGAAAAACACACATGCATACATAGCCACATACATGTATTATATGGACAGACAGAAGACAGATACTGAAATGTTTATTAATAATATCTATAATTTCTGTATTTACACATTATTTCCAACATTTACCAATACAAAATCCTTATCTGTAAAGCATCAGGGCCCTCAACAAGGTACAGACCCTCTGCTACTGGCCAGTCTGGAGTAAAGGGTGACTACTAAATTTTCCTGGCAGAAATGGTGATCTGATCAGCCGAGAGGTGATCTGACCACCTACATATACTTTTTGCTTTTTATAGACCCCTACAAGCACCTACCTTGTAGGGAGAAATAACAAAGGGCTAAAAAAAAATTGCACGTTGGCCCTCCATTCGCTTGCTCCGCCACTGCAACATTCATATATATTTACACATTTGCATGTAACATCACAGAATTCCCAGTGTGC
Source organism: Discoglossus pictus (assembly GCA_027410445.1). Taxonomy (NCBI): domain Eukaryota; kingdom Metazoa; phylum Chordata; class Amphibia; order Anura; family Alytidae; genus Discoglossus; species Discoglossus pictus. The sequence continues at coordinate 82,611,455 of CM050171.1, read as the reverse complement.
AATGGAAATAATGGAAACATTGTATTGCTTCAGATTTGGTTCTGAAGGCAATAACCTACACACTTCTGATTCAATGTGGGTCCTTGCCCAGAATTATCACCACTTTTTATGACTCCTTATTTATTATGCTGTTCAAAAAATGTTCTGCGTGAGAGTCATGGTGCTCCCTGAATATATATATACTTCAGCATGATTAAACTGTATGTATAGAAGCATCCAGATCTAATGAGTGCAACAAAGATTTATTTATTTTGTGAACCATTAACTTACTGAAGTACTTTTTTGATCTGTACATTACTATATATGCCATCTAACCATGCTCAAGGACAAAGATTTAGAATTTGAGAATAGCCTATATAATGGAAAAAAGTAAGAAAAAATATTTCTTGGTCGTAAATACAAGGCCCATAATAATTAGTAGTGTATCATTGTCAGGTTTATCCTCCCAGTTGGCCCAGGCCATTTTTTAGAAGTACATTAGACAAGAAAGCAATGGTAAAAGTTAGGTTACAATAGTATTTCTAAGAGATAATGTAATTGGAGTAGCAGGGAAAAAGTAGATAGAGTGGTAAACAAACAATAATAGGAGGAGGTGAAGAGGTAGAGCAATGGTATGGGAGAAGTGAAAAGTGGTAGAGAGAAAGAGATTGTAATGGCTGATACAATAATCTTGAAGAGTCATCCTTGATCTTATGAGTCCTGTTAACATTTTAAGAATTACAATCCAGCTCCTTGGATAAATACACTGAGAAATCTTCTATGAGTTTCAGTTGCCTGCTTTCTTACAGCTTTGATTTTGTTCCTAAATAATATAAAATAATGTTGCTGTTACATGGATTTACCATATCGTATAATAATGCTCTTTCTCTGGTACTCAACTCCACCCATAACGTTTAGTTCCTTAGGTGTTATCGATACAATTAAATGGATAAATCTGCACATCTTTTAAACCTATGAAGCAAAGGTTTACATTGGTTTAATAATATTAGTGACCTTTTAGCAATATAATAAACAAATATAATATAATAAACAAGAATACATTTAGTACAAGGAGCAGTTTATTAAAAGTATGATTTAGACATTTTTTTTCACCTCATATCCATTGTTATTTTTAGAAAAAGTAAAACAAGTAGAATTTACTGGATTCTAATATGTTTTTTTTTTTTTTTAAACAACCTGGGGCCATTATTCTTTTTCTCTTCAAAGTATTTGATCCATGTAAGAAATATTTTCCTGAAAAGTGCTAGGTTTAAAAGAACTGAATAAAATAAAATATAAATTAAAATATTTTCTAATATGAATGTTGTACATAAAAAAAAATTGATTTTTTTTTTATTATTTAGCACATTTTAAGTAATTTCAGAATATTTGTATGTTTCAGAGAATATTTTCTATTTTATTCCATTATATGAAAGTCTAGTAAAATGGAAATCTATACCCTTTCTGTCATAAGGATTTAACAATTATATAGCGTGGAATTCTTCTAGGCATTAACTGACATCTGTCATTTAGTTTTTCTTAGTGTGAAATAAAAACAGAACAAATGGCCACCCAAAGGGAAAGTGTCTATGTTCAACAACAGTTTGGCATCATTTGTCATTCAGTAGAACTAAGCTTAATTCGCAATAACTGTGACATTGTGTTCCGTTACATGTACAGGGTTTACTTCTATTAACAAAAAGTTGCAAGTAAAGCGGGATTATTGTTAGCACTGCATTTTAATAATTATCTCAGAAGTTACAATTAGTTGTCTACATTTGATTTTTGCAGTGACAAACAAAACCATATGAACAACTGACATATCCAACATATTCCCCCAGCCCGCGGGAGGTCATTTTATGGCGCAGGTTGCAAATCCGTCTGTTGATGAGTTACAAGTACTTGATAAATTACAGAAAGATGAGTCTTTCAAGCTGGTGCGTTGACAGCGCCAGCCTTTCCCGCAAGTTCTTACACCTTATTGATTTAACTCTTTCCTATCTCGTATGGTTATCCCCTTGACTATAACGCTCTGAAGAAATTATTCTTACATTTTCAATGGTTCTTGGTGTATTAAATATAGTATTACAAATTTTAGTATCAGTATTGTTACGGGGAAAAAAAATTCTGGAAATATTACAATATCAGTTATCCGAGATCCACCAGAAAGATGTTAGTTTTTAGCCTTCAGATGTATATGCAATCCATCTCAAATATTCACTGTAAAACTTCAAAACATTGCCCAAGTGAAAAAGAACAAAACCATTAAATGAATTAAATATTATCCAATACTTTTAACAACCTACTAGGGATATGAACAATCCAGATTTTTTATTGGTTTATTTTATTTTTATTACTGATAGGAGCCAAATCATCTAATCATAGGCTATACTAGTCTTTAAAACTGTTATTTTATTAAACCACAATGTGTGTGCTTTAAGAATATGGTCTTATTTTTCTTTTTAACATTTAGTTTTGCTTGATCTGTTCTGGGTGAAAGGGTGCAACTGGGGCTAATCACCCCCTTATGCATAGAGATCATGTACCAGTTACATCACACATGGCCTGATGTTTAGAGAAAGCTGATGGAGCCATATCCAAACCATGACTGAATTCCATTTTGTTTGCTAGGAGTGAGATCACAAAAAGTACATAATTTGGACTAAATCCTAGGATAAATTTATGGGTGCTATACAATAGGTATATGTCAAAAGGTATATGAAATCAATAAGAGTATACTTTTAAGACTGTAATGCAGGTAATGTACATTATTTGATGTTAAAATGTCATACCAGACAAAATTGTGCGCCATATACAATATATATGCTTGTTGTTGTACATTTGCAGAGTGTATTTTAAGTAATTTTACCTTCAGCGTCCTCCTTGTGTAGTGGGCTTAAGATTTAGAAGATGGCAGATACAGTGCTTTATATTCCTGCAGTAATATCATAGAGGATGTTAGAAAGTTTTGGTATTCATGTTGTGCTCTTAAGATTCCTGAAGAAATTATGAGAAGTTATGAGGTTCTGGGTTCGATTTTGAGCCCCTCTGTGGGTTTCTGGGAAATTATTTCGGACATTGGGAAGATGTTTTGCTGTTCTAAGGGATGGTTTGTGGGTTTCAGCAAAGATTAGTTTGGATCTTGGATTTAGATCGATACTTTGGGGAAATATTAATCTATAACTTTTCCTGTGAGACATTTGATGTAATATACCTCATTATATGGAGATCGTTTTCCAGCACATATTTTAGCCAGGTTTTAAGTCAAACATTTTATTGTCTGAAAGAAGAAAACACATAGACCAATTAGAAACAAATGATGTCAAAGAGGACACATTTAAAATATAAGGGTAGCTGTACTGATGAGGAATTTCATACACAGAGTTATGGGAGTAAAAATGCATGCAAAATATATTGACACTAAGCCAGGACTTAATAATAATCTAGTTAATCTAATTATTTCCTTATGTTAGTTTGCAATCTGGTCAAAGTTGACACAGGAGATTTTTGCTGCTCCACAAGTGCTGTAGAAAGTAAATCTCCATGGTGGTGATAATCAGGAAGACTGTATGACTTATGTACGAAAACGGTGTCCCCACTAGAAATAAAAGTAAATGTTTTGCAAGAAAAGATTTTTAAATCTAACTCCACATACTTTTGACATTCCCCACAAATTAGTTATAATATAATTTTAAAGAGCAACTTGAGATGTTTCCATATTTAAGAAGATAACTAATCTTCCACATCAAATGCTTTTTATAGAAATCATTGTTTTAATGGCTTTAACATGTTACTATAACAAACTAACATCTAGCCTGTAAAAATAGATAAATACATACTAGCAGAAAAACCTATCATGCCTTTAGATGTGACAAGATGAGAGGATCTGTGGTTCAATGATGACATCTCCGTCAAGGCATTTAAGGCCACATAATCTTTTTTGGACTTGCCTTGGTACAAACTGGCTACGTGCCACTGAAATTGTTGATGGGCATGCTCTGTATAAAGTCCTGTGCACTCAAGGGTTTAACAGTCAATTAAAACATAATCCACACTGACATGAAGCAAACTCCTTTGCATGGTGTCTTAATTACCTGGCAATCACAGATTTATCTTCTTATGGGTCTCTCTCTAGCAACAGGGCATATTATCTTTTCACTAAGCAAAATGCCTTCATCTGAAAAATAACTTCTACTTAACTTATAATTTAGAAGAGCAAATTATCAGAAAATCCAATATGGGCACGTTGTATTTTACAATAAATAAACCAATGAATAATCAGTAACTTATTAAATAATTATAATTTTGCCCGTGGTATTTAGAATAAAGTTTTGGTCATAGTAATATAATATATATTTATTCTGCTGGTCTTCATTTATTTTCTAGATAGATAGATAGATAGATAGATAGATAGATAGATAGATAGATAGATAGATAGATAGGATCAAGAAATACATGTTTTTTGACAAGCTTCTCACATATATATTTTGTGGTATTTACATTTAATAGAAACAGACTATAGACTTGCTCAAGACTAAAATTATCCGAAAAATCCTTAGTACATGTATGTAGTTTGTAAGACCGGCTCCACCAATGCTGAGGAAACACTGAGTTGAAAGATTATAGCTTAGAATTCTCTCTCTGAATTTCTTTAGCTGCTCTCACCAGGCTTTAACTACTCTTTATAATTATTACACGTCACCAATACTTTCACACTATAGAATTTAGCTTTATTTGCTTTATTTCAACACTCTAAGTATATACTTTGGCCTCTATTCAATTGAGCAATTGTTGGTTACTGGAGTCCGTAATGTAGCCCGTAAACGTATTTCCTATTCAATTGGCGTCTCTTAGCTACCTGCAAATGATCTGGGGGTTACAGGCTGAAAATCGCAACTGCGACCCAGATAAGCTTTTGATCTTTCAAGCCCATAAATGTAACAACCGCAAATCGCTATTCAATTGAAACAATTCCTCAAGCCCGCAATTGTTTTCACTCAAACACTTAAAAACGGTTGTCCTCATATCTATATATGTATTATATAAGTTGTTCATTTAAAAAGATTGTTAATAAGACTATGAGTAATTACACAGGTGTCACCATGTTCGGCTTCTGTAGAATTGGTAGTCGGAGAGTAGGAGGAGACAAGTAAAGGTGGGGTATGAAAGTGGCATAACTATGTACTGTACATTGTAATGCAGAGCTTTGAAGGGCTTTATCGTTAAAAAATATGCATGTAATTTATCTACTACCTTTACATCATATTAAACCACAAAAAAGGTGATTTCCAGTGTCCCTTTAATGTAACATGTATTTGTGATAGTTCCACTCCTGTAATTATTCTTTAAAGGGATATTTAAGTTTCAAGGATTATGAATGCATCCGATAGAGGAGAATCAGTAGTGTATGAAAACATTTTTTTACATGAAAAAATACAAAAATAAACATTATTAAACATAAACTAAAGTTTGCTAGCTGTTTATTTTGAGAGTTAGCAGCACTGAAATTCCCTGCTAAAATTAGCATAAAATTCATAATTTGTTTTTTGCCAATCACAGGTAAGCTATAACATTGTTTCAATCTGTGATGGCAGTTTGTGCAGCAAAGCATCATGAATATGTAGTCTTGTTTTAACCCTGCACAAAGAAGCAAGGTGGAGCTCAGACACTGCTGCATGGATCACTGCACTATGCGTCTTTTCACTTGAAAGTTAGTATAGGATTAAAAACTGTACCCAATTGCAGTGTTTCTATTGGTAGGTACACAGAGCCTATGTAAGCAGCTCTGGTGGTGTGGAAACCAAATTTAATTTTTAAATAAAATCAATCAGTATGTATATAGAATGACTCAGTGTAATGTGTATTTGTGATATAAGCAGTATGTGTTAGATTAGAAAAAAGTTAAAGACAGGGAAACTTAGATATACCTTTAACTAAATATTTTAGGGCTTGTATCACATGCATAGTATTGTCAATATTGTAGCCAGGGCTCCTAAAATGTGTACTCCTAAATATTTTCCATGGTATAATTTATCTCTATGAAAGGTTAACTTCCTGGCTCCTAGAAACAGCCTCTCTAGTTCCTAAGTGTTACATATTTTTATGTACACCTGATAGAGGTTTAGCTCCAGATATGGTCACCTGGGACATATTTAGGTTTTGTGATGTTCTAGGTCCATCAACATTTTTGTACCCTTATGCCCTAGCTACCTCTTGCTATATCCCCATCATAATATTAGCATACATAGAATATATAGCTAAACGACTGACATAAATGTCACTGCATATACACATTTACCCGCAACTTGAGACAACCTGCTTCCCCCAGAAAATGCTGTTCTCTGACTAATCTGCATCCCCTGTCTTCGTGAATTGAAATGCATTGAACACAAGCCATATGGCGAAAGGTGAAACCTTTATCAGGTATTCAGTGCCAATACGATAAAACATAAAGTTTTCCTATCAGATTACATTTAAAGTCACAGGATAGCTATTTCCTATTCATGAAGGTGACCATCTACAGGAGGTGATCCAAAACCTTTCGGGAAGAAAGAGAAATTATATCCATCTTGTCAAAAGATAATAGTGATAAATTTTCTGTCTGTACCAACTTTTCTATTTAGCCTCTCTCTGAACCCAATTATACTAACTAAAATGAATGCACTCTAATATGACAGAATTTTCTTGTTGATTAAAGACTTCCAGGCTTTTTGCAGATGGCACACCTATAATTCACTGTAAAGATGGCTGAGCTCTATAATCTGTTTGTTTTTTTTAGCTCCTCTTTCTAGATCAGACAGAACTGGGTTTAACTAGGCCTGAATAATTTAAGACAGTCATTACATTCAATGTTTTTCCTTACTGTCAACTGTAAAATCCATACAGTAGCTTGAGGAAATCGAGGCTAATTTGAATTGATAATGGGAAATGCAGAAAAAGTCATCTATTTTGAAGAGTTCTCCGAGCAGATGCATGCTAAATCTTGTATAATGAAAGAATATGCCGATGTCAATTATGTAACAGAACGACTTTACAGTGGTTTGAGGCAATGGGTTAGCATTCTGCCTGATATTATCGCATAAAAAACACCCATCAAAATTTCTCATAAATATGGAAAGGGAAGTAAGATTACATTATAAATTTGAATGTTATGAATGTGTATGAGTGCAGAAAGCCTGCTTCATAACTGAATAGTAAAAGGGCCATATTTCAAAATTTACATACAGTTATTGCTATGAGTTTATAAGTAAACCAAAATTTTTTCCCCGGCAGGATTTTTATTTAGAAAACACAAGACCTGGACATGGCCCTCGGATTAATCTTTCAGAACTGTTTGCGAGAATCAGGTTCTGTGTGTTCTGGATCTGTCATGTGGGGATATTTTCAGCCTATCAGTTGAAATTCCAAATGTTCCAAATGTGAATTCCTGAACAGGTATACCCAGCAATTAAACATATAAGAAATTAATAATTCTAATTAGTTCATGTGTGTTCATGAGAACATAATACATTTTTTTCAGTACTATAATATCAGTTTTTCAGATATCCCCTGAAAGGTACAACAAAGAATATGTAGCGTTCCATGATCCTTTAAGGGATATTTTTCTCAATTATTTTACAAGGACACAAAAGTAAAATAATATTTAACTATGTTCAAAATTATTCTAAATTAATGCACCTTAGAATAAACTGAGCATTGTTAATAGTTTGCTTCTCATTTTCTTAAGTAATACATTTTATAATTAACGTGAAATATCTATTTGTTATTCTCATATATCTTTTAAATATAATTATTCACTTAGTTTAGCCAGCAAATGTGTTTAGAGCATTTGGAAATTTGGAGTCAGCGGGAAATAAATTCACAAGAACACATCTGGCTTCTTAAAGTACATGTAGCATATATATTTAATGTGTGCAACCATGGCCGGATAACCCATTAGGCAAGCTAGGCAGCCGCCTAGGGGTGCTTCCCTATGAGAAAATTATTTTTGGGGCTTAGAAACAAATTGCTGCAGTTCAAAGACTGGAACTAGAGTGTAGTGTGCTGATTGCTCCTTTCCTCAACTTCATTCCATGCATTTCCCGCTGAGTATAGAGAAAGGAGCTGCATCAGTTAAAACAAGGCAGCATAAGTAATCAAAATGTTTTTTTTGGTAAGGAAATATTGGTAGAAAATACTTTTTCAATAGCATTTATTCTTGGGAGCAGGTTATTCTGTCAGACAGCAAGAGAGAAAATGGGTGCGTGCACACCTTGCACATGTACTCGCAGGGGCTCCTTCACTTTACTGACTAGGGGCTCCAAATATGTAGATCCGGCACTGTGTGCAAAATTTATATGCTGTAACACAGTGTGGGCAACTAAGTCCTATGAGGGCCGCCAACAGTACATTCTGCATCTATCTGCTTCTGTATTCATATTCACTCTGTATTAGAACACCTGAGTTATTCAGCTTCATTCTGATTGTTCCACATTCTGACAGCAAGTATAGGACCAAGTTGACCACCACTGCTCTAACGTATCACTGACATAATAGACAAAATTCTCTGATGAGTTTTATAGTATCTCTATATTTTTATAAATTAAAAAGTTTATAAAAATGTTAAATATTAAAGTATGTAATATAACACAAGTATACAAACAACTGAATAAGACAACTTAATTTAATTATTTATTATTACATAGTATGCACAAAAAAGTAGTATCACATGATCTGCCCTTTCTGCCTCTCTCTAAATCCTGCATCTTTGGCACGTGACATTTGTATCATCTTAAACTCCATGCAGCCCTCACTGGTCATAACCCATTGGCATTTAATTATTATACAATGTAAAGTAGTTAAATATTATAGTTTGTTTAATAATTACTTGCACATTAAAGTAAAAAATTGTTTTGCAGTACACTCAATGCTTCCCAGAAGGAATATGCCAAGCGTTTGGTTATGTCAGTGTTCTAAAAGTTTTGTTCTATTACTGAGTGCAAAGTTATTATTACTATTATCCTTTATTTGTAAGTAGCCAACATATTTCTTGGTAGGGGTTAAGTACATAACAAAATATAATATTAAACACAGGACAAAAGAATGTAGAGTCCTGTCTTTGAACTTAAAATGTTACGTAAATAAGGCCTTATTCAATTGCAAGCCTGTAATTACATTCAACCCAACATATTGGCTGCGGGTTAAACTTTTCCTATGTATCTAGATGTATTCAATTGTCACTAACTCGTAATTATAGGCTCACAGCCTCCACACGCAAACCATGAACCCGTAAGTAGCATTTCAGGGCATGATCATGATCAAATAAGCAAGCTTGTAAGTTACTTTTTAGACCGAGCCAATAGTAAATAAGACCGTCATCATGACATCAGTAAAACATGGAGTTTAAACTAGAATTAATTAGTATTTAGAAGTAGGATTCCCGATTGGACTCGCAATCCAGAAATGTAGAAATCAATAAAAATCAATAAAGCAACTATTCTAGTCCATGCGGGTTCCATGATATGTATTAACTAATTGAATCATGGGATCGATATAACACGGACATAAAAAATAAATATTTTTTTATTGCATATTTGCGAGCTTGAGACTGTTGTGCAATTAATTCTAATGTCTTTTGTTGCTTTCCCAGTATTTTTAAATACAGTAGTGTGTGTTTATTTGCTTTTGCAGTGTTACGAACAGGTGTTTAACCCACTTGTGGGTTCTATCTAGTATTCGTATAATTTTTTTATACATTTGCCATTTACAGGTTTGAAGGCAATTGCAGGCTTGTTGAATTGTTGTAACTGAATATTGATTTTGCGTCTTTAGCACTGGTAACATTTGCGTGCTTGGAACATCAAAAGGAGGAGATAAGACTGAATTACAACCTCAGTTATTTTGAGCCTGTAAATTGCAAATCAAATGAGAGTAGCTAAAATAAGCCAATTGAATATCAGTAACATTTACAGGCTCCATTACATGCTCATGTGATTGCGATTTGGCCAATTGAATGAGACTCATAGTGTTTTTTCCCGAAGCACAAGATTGAAAACCTGTAAACTTACAATCTAAAGCGGATGGGAGAGACAGAATCCTGGGCAAGGTTAATAGATAAGTATTACAAGGGGTCAAGAAAGAAGTGAACGTTTATTTAGGTAGGAAAATGTGCAAAGTTAGAAAGAGGCATTCATTTTGTAGGAGAGAAAAGAGATCTGATAGAAACTAATTGTGAGGAGGATGGCTCTAGTATGTAGTATATTATCTTCACATTTTGGTCAGATAATATAACCTGCTAATGAGAAATTATCTGATTGTAATTTCCCTAATTATAAAGCTACAACATTTGTGAGTGTGTGGAGAAAAGTTGCTGCCTGAATCAGGAGGTGAATGGAGCTGGGAGGCAGAACAAGGTACATACAAATAAAATAAGTAATTTAATGTTTTTCCTGTACTTATGCACATCTAAAATGGTGGAAGGAACACAAAAATTCAATTATTCTAAAATGGTCAGACATATAGAAATACCCAGATTGTTTCAGAGATATAATAAAATACATTGAAATGTAGTTTATACTGAGTTTTACTGGCTCTTTAACCTACTGTAAGATATTGTTGCCTTAATTTCATAATTGTAACGTTTCTTGGAATTTGCTTATTAAAGATTATGCATTATCCAATTCTAGTATTTCAGAGTTTTTCGGTACGTAATTACTAGAAAATTATTCTGATATATTCTACCAGAGATAGTAACACCAATTAGTCTATCGATTTAATTATTTTAAATAGTTCATAGGATTTTTTATTATAACATATTCTGTAATTCCAAAGAATTTTAACTATAAATTATTACTGTTTAATATGTATTTTTAATGTATTTTATTAGTATAGCGCCATCAATGTGCAGAATTTTATAGAGACAATGTATAAAACAATTAAAGCATTTTAAATAAACACAACCAATGGTTTGCATAGTCTCAGCAAAGAAGAGCTTACAGTCTCGTTACATGGTTTAAAAGGCACATGGAGGGTTATATTAAATGTCTAGAAGTGCCTATACTAAGAGTTCTCTTTAAATAGGTGCTTTTAAGATGAACCTTGAAAGTGGTGAAATTGGGGATTTTTCTGATGTTGTACAGCAACTGTGTTCCAGAAGCACTGGGCTTCTAGTTAGGAAGGTTTTAGCTAAATGGAACTCTAGAACTGTATCATCTAGCTTAGTCTGGAAAAGAATGCAATGTCCTCAGGGGTGTTAGGAGAGCAGGTCTGAGGAGAAAATCAAAAATAGAAAATATGGTGTCCAAGCAGAGACCAGTCACACAAAAAGCTTAACTTCTGCTCCATTTCACCTTATTAGACTAAATTCAAAATGTTCTATATATCAGTATTCAACATTATTTAACCTAACCTACAATAGAAAACGTATATTGTTATAATACAATATAAAGAGGGAGCTGAGTACCTAGTGGCTGCTATCCAGCAACTACTGATCAGAACAGCTGCAAATTACGTTATCTGCTGTGGACTGGATCTGGGGGGAGAAAGCAACGTGGGGAGCGGCCCTGTTCTAGGAGAAGGCGGTACACCATTTTCCCACCACTTGGTGCCCATATTTTCGACAACTCCTAATCAGTCTTAAAGTGGTCAGACATACAGTAATTATTGGAAGAAGACATTGATAGTCTAGATGGTCCAATGGGCTAATGGAGTGGCCCTGGAGGGTGAAAAATGGTTGCAGAGAAGTAGGGCTGGAAAACGGAGGCACTGCCATCTTGTATCTACCTCATGGCTGGAGGCTACTGTGGCGGCCCAAATTATTGACAGGGTAGTCGGAGTTAGAGACCCTATGTCAACAAGAGAGAGACATGAGGAATCCCATCTATCTTCGGGACTTCAGAGCAACACCAGATATCACGGGAGTGTCTGACAGAGGTCTAGGATGGAGACGAAGAATCCATCCTGCTGGCGAGGAAGTTCTGTTGGAGTGAGTCTGGGAGTTCTGGTGTGGATGAGCCTCTATGTGGGGAGATACAGTATCTGGAGCTCCTGAAGCAAATGTGGCGTGTAGGTAGACCTAACGATTACCTAAGAGCCTATCAGCATCAAAGAACAAGACACCAGGAGTTGCATGCAGGTGGAGAGGAAGAAGAGGAGAAGTGCGGACACTCTGTTGGGGCCCCGTGGCCACCACCTGCAGGGCAGATGAGGCCTACAGGTGGGCAATAGAAGAAAAGTAGAGAAAGCATTCACTTTTGTCATGACTGGATTTTAGGAGACACAGGAGGACCCTTTGACACCTAATTTCTTCATGCCCAGAGCTTTCCTGGACTAATGTGGACTGTGTTAAAATATGATTACAATATTATATGTTTTGGGGGTTATGAGTATACTAGCAGCCCTATTAAACTCCCCCAATGTGAAAACCCATAGCCTGTAACGGAGCCCGCTAGACTTACGGCTTTTAAATTGGCCTCTTACAGCTACCCACAAACGATCGGTGGGATACAGGCGGAAAAACCCTTTGGGCTGTTGAAATTGGAACTTTGTTACCGCAAAGCCTTTGATCTGTCAAGCCCATAAATGTTAAGTTTGCAAATCGTTATTAAATTGCTACGAATCCACTGGCGTTCAAACCCGCAATTAGGTTCGGGGGTCGGATATGCGATGGGACTCGCAAACCCTCAAAAGACAAAATAATAAAAATGTATGCCAGTACTGTTCTAGCCCATATGGGTGGCCTGAGATGTATTACCTTATTGATTCCCGAGATCGATATATAAACCCGAAATTTAACATAAAAAGATATGATTTTTTATTGCCTATTTGCGAGCTTGAGACTGTTGTGCAATTAATTCTAATATCTTCCATCACTTTCTCTGTCATTTACAGGGAAGTATTGATTTTTTATTTACATTTACAGTGCTGCAGACAGGGGTTAAACCTTGTTGCGGGTCCTCTCTAGTACTCATAGGGTTTTCTCCTACATTTGCCGTTTACGGGTGTGAAAATATTTGCGTGCTTGGGGAATTGTAGCAATTGAATAGTGATTTTAGCGATTGTAACTCTTGTGGATGGGAAAGATCAAATGCATCGGGAGGCTGTAATTTCCAGGTTTAACAATCGCAAGGTTTTCAAGGCCGTAACCCGTAAACATTTTGAAACCTGCAAAAAAATGCCAGTTGAATAGCAGATTAAAATACGGCTTAACTTATGGGCTACAGTAACTTTCGATTGCTCAATTGAATTGGGATCTTATTGTTTATCCTGTAAGTGATTGAGGTGTGGACAAGAAAAGATCCCACAAGTTAGTGCAATGCAGCATAAACCCTGTGGTGATAAACTCATAAAAGGGGGTGTTGCACAAACAGGGGCTCTGGGATACACCCCAGTAAATGCTGTAGTAAAAACTATGTAAGATGCTCTGCAGAATATTGCAGTTAAACACATAGCCCAGTCAGATGACTTATCCTTCAGTCAAGTGTTAGGTCAACACTCTTGAGATAATGATCCTGACTATTACAGAGCAGATGGTGTGGTCTTGCCTGTACACCTGATGCTCTGTTTGACATGTAGGCATGCGTTCCTAAGGCCGCTAAGTGTGCACATTGTTCTGATTGGGGAATCTTAATTGACATGTAGTTTTCTACTCATTGGTTAGCAAAAATGCACAATTCTCTGAATGGTTGTTCTCTACTGGAGAAACTGTATAAATATTTCCATATTTCATAATAAAAGGGGTCAGCTCTGGTTTTCACATTAACAAAGTGTGAGACTATTTACTGTGTGCCTGTATCCTGAGTGGGTAGTGGTCCTGTTCTGAGACTACTAATATCTGGCCTGCATTATCTTCTGCGCATATTCTTGGTCGTTGTCTCTATCCTGAAGCCATCTTTTGTGCCAGAGGTAACAAGAACTACATGGTCCTGCTGGGGTAGGTTTGAACTAGGTTCTGATTAAGCCCCATTGAGGATGCAGGTTGTGACACCTGTTTATAGAGAGGAGATATGTTTGGATCTTTGAATTAACAATCCTTCAAGTCCTACAAGCTCTACTATGTTATAAAGGGCAAAGTGCTTAGCTTTTGTCAAATTTTATCAGCTTATTAACTAGGGAAATCTCCTCTAAGGCAATGGGAAAGTCCAAGAAAATCCTACCTGCCAAGAGTATATCTGAGCACTTTAAAACGAGAACTCCAAGTTCTGCTCCGTCTCATTGCTCGCTGTCAGGTTCATCAGAGGACTCAGATACATACAGACATTTAGACATAGGAATTTCTTCCTTAATCCCCGTAATTCCCCATCCACAATTTTCATAAAGGGCAAAATGAGAAAATATTATAGTGGTGGAGGGTGAACATGATTACGAGGTTTGGAGCCTAGTGCGAGGGGGGATCTGTTTTATCATTTGCAAGCCTGAGGGATAGGTATGGTTTCCCCTTAAAAGAGCACTTTACGTTTTGCAAAACTGAACAATTTATCACTTATGTTATGTAAAGATGGGGCTTCCTCAGGATAGTTGGTTCTCACATATTTGTGGAAAGGCCTCTTTGACACGAGTCATATTGATTGTGCTGTATGATACTTTGAAATCAATCAAAGTAATCAATCAATGACTTTTCCAAAATTTGGGACCATGATAACCTGGCTTGAATCATGGACTAATCTCTCTAGAGGCTCTCTTAACTATAGTATCTTGAACATCTCTTTTGAAGCACTTCATATCACATATTATAATTGTCCAACTACGAATGGTCGTCACGCTGTGTTGCGTAGTGCGTACGACTTAGCGATGAGCGCCACAGGCTAAACCGTACCACTTTGCCGATCGTACGACTTTGCGATGAGCGCCGTGAGGCGAGCCGTTAAACCGTAGCACTTTGGCAATGAGCGCTGCAGGCACTCATTGCAGGCGAGCCTCGCGCAGCGAGGCGAGCTGTTAAACCGTAGCACTTTGTCAATGAGCGCCGCAGGCGCTCATTGCAGGCGAGCCTCGCGTAGCGAGGTGAGCCATTACGTTAAACCGTAGCACTTTGGCAATGAGCGCCACAGGCGCTCATTGCAGGCGAGCCTCGTGTAGCGAGGTGAGCCGTTGAACCGTAGCACTTAGAAAAAAAATACGAGATGAAAAAAATTATGAGATGAACCAAAACAATAAAAAAAACACTAAATACACACAAAAAAATAAAAAAAAGGTCACTTACAGCATTGGGACCCAGGCAGGACGTCTGGGAGTGAGTTGGAACTCCAATTTACATCGATTTAGACGAGTTACAACGATCGAAAATCGGCTAAGAGAATGAAAACGAGGCTATACTACTAAAACATAGCCACAGACGTATGTGCTCGAAAAACAACGAGACAAAGGATGCGGATTAACCAGACAATGAGTAAAAAGACAGTAGCGAGTACATTTTACGAAACGCAATTACAGATTTACGCATTAACACAGATTTAACGCCTTTGTCTCGCGCAACATCGGATTTCACGCCTAAAACAACACATTTGATGAAATATAAGTTGAAAGTTCAAAAAATAAAAAGTTAAAAAAAAAAATGTGTATTTATTTTAAGAAAAAAAAAAAGGGACAAATGTTGAGTCATTTTGTGTTGCAAAAAAATTTCACAACATTTAATTTTTATTGACTGTCATTTTACCGTTTTTCCATATTTACTGTTAAACCGTAATACTTTAGCGGACTTAGCAATGAGCGCCGCAGGCGATCATCGCCCGGCGAGCCTCGCACAGCGAGGCGAGCCGTTAAACCGTAGTACTTTGGCGATGAGCGACGCAGAAAAAATGGCGGACGAAAAAAACGAAAACGAGGCTACAGCACTATAACCATGGATAATCCGCTAAGAGGCATACCACACATTACCCACCATTAATCGACGTACGGATGATCCGCTAAGACGCATACCACACATTACCCACCATTTTAGGATAATGCGGAAGTACACAGCTACGTTAACAGTTTCGGCTCGCGCACGCACACTATTACACTGCACATGTTCATCACGCTTACACAGCACCTCCACACCACTAATGCTGCAGCAACATCAACACAGATTGCCAGCTCTTCAACACAATGCATAAAAATAGGTAAAGTATATTCATTTATTCATTTGAATTCTATATTTCAGTAGTACACACAAAACAACATTAGCTACCTTACAATTCCATATGTATATTAATAACTAAAAAACTTTCCAAACATACACATCTCATTGCCGTCATTTTTTGACGGGCAATACGCTAGTAGTACTGTATATATTACTCCAGAGAAACTCCACTCTTGGAAACGTTCTGCCCATTATGCATTAGGGGATGCCCAGAGATGAGATTGTTTGTGCATATGAGGTGTACTTGTCTTGTGCTCAGAAACTCCGAGGAGAGGTGATGTGCCTTGCCTCTGGAATGTTGGGTCTGAAGTTGGACCCAGATATATGGTATGCTTACTGTACCTGCCTGTACCAGGTCTGTCTAACGCCCAAAATCAATTCTTACAATTCTTGATGTTAATCACCAGAGCAAAATCTGACATATTAAAAATACTACAGATCAAAAATGAATTGAAATTCATACTTATTAATGATAGACTTACTCATCATAGGGGATCCTAAACCTGTATTTATAAAATTTGGAAAGCTTAGCTAGCTACTAGTTATAGTCCTTCTTTTGTGTAGGGAATTTGAGACCCTCTAGATGTCTATAGTACTAGAGGGAGAGGTAATCTTGAGAGGGTGAAGCTACTCAACTTCTCAGGTTATTGTGCAATTTTCCATTCTAGATGATTGGGGGAGCCGGGGGCCTGGTTTTGGTGGAGGACAAATAGACGTCAAGGAGGAAGGTGTCTTATTTAGACAGATATTGAGGATGAGGAGCCGGAAATGTGGAATGATTTACATGTTGCTAAGAGTTAAAACATGAGAAAAAAGGATGAAATTTGGTTTCAGCTGTAAGAATAACCTTTATTAATATGTATCTTAATTTGCTGAAGTTTATTCATGAAATGCCTATATAATTTACATTACCTGCTGTGCCTGACAATATGATATGGTTATATGTTTAATATGTTTTCTTCTGATAAAATATGAAAGTGAAAAATAGAAAATATGTGACACGTTAGATTTGAGTATGATATTAAGGGTGACAAAACGGATCTGTTTAACTTGGTAAAGAGAGAGATGAAGCCAGATAGATTGTGTGTGGATGAATCTAGCTAAAAACCTAAGGGGCATGTGGATGCTAGTGCATTGTATTCCTGGTCAACATCATCTAAGTTTTAGGTGGGAGAAGGAGTAGACAGAACCGATCGTATTGTATGGAACAGCTCAGGTAAGATAACAGATTGCAGGTTTCTGCTATAATATGTTTTAGTATGGGGTAAGGAGGAGTGTTTCTGTGAGTGAAAATGAGATTAGATGGTGGTGGGAGATAGTGACCATTTTGTTTGTACTGGCAGCAGTCCCCTATTGGACATCACAAGTATATGATAAGGAGAGGACGCAGGAGGCCCAAGATAGAGAAGGTATCAAATGAGTGAAAGCATGAGAGCTAGGCTTCAAAGTGAGACAGAAATGCAGAAGTAGGGTTGGTTGAGGGTGGTCAGTGTATCACTATAACCTGTAGACTAATAGAAGATAAATCAGTGTGCATTTCAAAGTATGAAAATGTGAGAGAGGAGATTGTAAAAAGATTGCAATAGCAACAAAGATGTTTTGCTTTTTAGTGTATATTATACTGGATTTTTTGGATGGTGATGTTACAATGATTGGAAATGAGAATCAAGGACAGATAAATCATTTGCCATTATTAATAGACAAGGAAATTATTTGGAGTTTTGGTCAGTACAGTTGTGCTCAAAAGGTTGCATACCCTGGCAGAAATGGTACCCAGGCAGAAATGGTGACAATTTGGCATTTATTTTGAAAATATGACTGATCATGCAAATAAAAATATTTTATTGAAAGATAGTGATCATATTAAGCCATTTATTATCACATAGTGGTTTGGCTCCTTTTTAAATCATAATGATAACAGAAATCACCCAAATGGCCCTTATCAAAAGTTTACATACCCTTGAAAGTTTGGCCTTGTTACAGACACCCAAGGACACACACAGGTTAAAATGGCAATAAAAAGTTTAATTTCCCAGACCTATGGCTTTTTAAATTGCAATTGCCTGTGTATAAATAGTCAATGAGTTTGTTAGCTCTCACATGGATTCACTGAGCAGACTGTCAAAAGACCTACGTAACAAGGTAATGGAACTTCATTAAGATGGAAAAAGGATATAAAAAGATAACCAAAGCCTTGAAAATGCCAATCAGTACTGTTCAATCACTTTTTAACAAGTGTAAATGCAGCAAGGAATGTGCTGAAGAGCTAACAATCTGTTTTGATGTTCTTGCAGCATCTAATGTAGATTTGCAGTGTTTTTGAGCTGAGCTGTAAGTGTCAGCAATGTGTGCAGTGTGTAGTGTAAATAGGCTGCGTCCGCGAGGGGAAGCCATTTGTGTAGCTGGATACTTCGGCATTCTGTAAGTTAGTGTTGTAAAATGGCGGCGAATATGTATGTGGTACGCGGGTGTGGATGATTTAGCGTCCTTGCTAATGGTGTATGTTGTAGCTCATACAGGTTTTTGTAAAAGTCGTATGTGCTTGGCAGTGTTTTGCGGCTTTAGGGGTCGTGTAGCCTTGTTTTCTTTTTTTTTCGGCGGCCATTTTTTCTCTTGTTTAGGGGATTTTCGAGTGTCAAAACTTTTTAAATTGGACTGAAATCGAGGTGTATCCTGCCTTCCAGACATCCTGGGTGTCCCCCCTTGCTATGGGTAAGTTTCTTATTTTTTTTTTGTGTGTATTTTTTTTTTTTATGTTTTCCGCTGTGCGCGGTTTGTCCGTTAAGGTTGTATTTTTGTGAATCCATAACCGATTTTTCTAAGTCCCTCGAGTCGTATTTTTTTAGTGTAAGTCCGGAATTTATTTTTTTTGTAAGTCCTGCGGTTCAAATTTTTTTGTGTAAGTCCGTATTTAGTCATTGCGTGTTTTTTTTAAAAGTGCCGCTTGTGTGGGCGTTTTTCCTGTTAAAATGAAATATTTCTCTTAGTTGGTAAATGTGGTTTATCTAGTCAAACTTGACTAGGCCACTGTGAGCATATTTTCTCATGAGCAGAAAGACCTTCAGAATGTTACTTCTAAGATAGCGTGTTATAAGACAGACGGTTTCATTTCAATTCTCCATTGTCTATTATCACACAGGTGGATAGATATGGCGCAATAGTAGTCTAGTCTCCTAGAAATTATTTGGCACATAATTAATGTCGAGGTCATAACATTTTATTATGACCAGAGCGCTCCTATGTGGATAGAAGCAGACATTAACAATATTTTTATATTATATCTCTAATCTATTGCAATATATTAAAAAGGGGAGTAACTTTTTGTCATTGGTTGAAACCATCCTTGTGACGAGGAGAGAGAAAGAGTTTATCAGAAGCAGAGAGAGAATATTCTGGCTCTTTTGTCTTTTTGTCTTAGGTCTTTTGCTATTTTTCCGGTTCTTGGGTCTTTTCCTGAGCTTTACTGTATACTATCTTCTTATCGTATCTGACGGTCCTGTTCTGATAAACTTATGGCCCCTTCAAATCTTCCTTAAGATATATTACTATATCTGACTATATCAAATACTATTCTATCTCAACTCTCTCTAAACAATCCAATCACACAAAGAGGGATTTCTTCAGTGAGAAGGGATTCTCCAGTGACAAGTGTTATCCTGAAATTCCATACATAGGTAATGTATAAAATGGTATTAACTATTTAGTTTGTAGTAGAGTTAAACTTAGCCACTGATATCACAATCCTTCTGTTACCCTTTTGGGAGTGGTCACCAACCCAGACTATTTAGCATCTATATTCCGAACTGTTGATGTTAATTAATATTTTAATCTGTGCCCATCTCCCCTAAAACAGACAATTTAACTTCATTCAATAAAGTATTAAAACTCAACATATATATTCTTGTATCACACCATCAACAAAACTGTCTTCATTATTGAATGAATTGACAGACTTGATAAATTAAATATAATCAATTCTGATGTAAGACCAACAACCAAATAGTAACTTGCCAACACCTAAATACAAAGGTTAATTAGCTTACAACCTCACATACAATATAATCAACTCTGATACATATTGCTTCAATATATATTTCTATATTCTAACTGCTATATAAAGTGTCATACTATATTTTACTGCTTTCATAGAGTAATAGGTTATAATTATTAATATCATATATCTATAACATATAGACAGCTAATTGGTTATATACTAATGTACTAACCAAATATAGACAGACTGTTAACCAAACTTTATAAGATGATATACTCTGGTTATATACTCCTATATTGAAATAACCCAATATAGATTGCATTAAAATAAATCGTTAATCCATATTATATAAGTATGTATACATTGCTTATTGATTGATATATTGATATAACCAAATATAAAGTGTTTTTTTTTTTTTCAATAGTTTTTATTGGTCACTTCCAACATTAAACAAACAATATATCAGTAAGCCATGACTCACAGATCAGGAATTAACCTTCTACAACCATTTTTATAAACATATGTAGCCTGACTGCAATCAACGTGACCTCTCTCCTTTCCTTTTCCGTTTTCTAGTGATACAACACTAACCATAAATGGGTATAACTTGTTTTTTTTTTTTTTTCTCTGTAACTTTTCATTTATCGACTCAGTAATCCATAGCTCGCAGGCTAGGCTTAATGGGGCCTATTACAATTGGCAATAATAACCTTAATCCCCAAATGCCCCTTCTTGTGTTCCCTGTATTTGCCCTACCTGCAACATTCCATATAGCATTTAACTTAAATAAATCCTACCCACGCCAACTAAACTAACCAGATGTGAAATTCTAAAATAAAACAAAAAAACACGAAAAACAATCTCCAATAGGGTTTTTTTGTCCTTATTTATACATACTCGGGTTTAAGCCTGGTCATTTAAGTCTATAGCCCTTCCCTCCTTACTAGCCTTAAAAAAATAACCTTCCTATGTACAAGTTATCTATTCTTGATCCCAGAAACCTAATTCAACATATCAATCCCCCATATCCTTTATTCATTCTTACACACCTAAACTTGAACAAAATTCAAAACTGTAGTGTCATCTGTATTTTCACATATAATATATAAGAAAACAAGAATTATAATTTCTATTCATTTTACCTTGCTGGACTTCATAGCTCCTCGCCGGACTCTCCAGCGCCTCCCACGTTTCCTCCTCCTCCTAGTTTTTCCCCTTCTTTTTTTTCCCTTTTGTTTACCCTCTCTCTGTTGCCTTACCCACTTGTGTTCCCACCTTGCTAGCCCGCATGTGCTAACCATGGGTCCCATATGTCTCTGTATTTCTGGACCGAATCTGCCAAAATATGTGTCATGTGCTCGTTTACTGCTAGATAGTTTATTTTGTTTTTTATAGCCTGAAGCTCAAGTGTATCCGTTTTCCAATGTTTAGCGATATGTGACTTGGTAGCCATGTACATAAACTGTAGTAGCCTATTTTGTGTTGGGGATAGCCGTGGGTCTGGGATTCCCAATAAACATGAATCTAATGAGCCCCCTCCTGGGGTTTTGAAAATGTCAACTGCAAGATCTGTCACAGCTGTCCATACCTGAGCAACTTTAGGGCATTCCCACCACATGTGTATGAATGAGCCAGGGGTCTGACAACCCCTTGTACAATATATCCCCCCTGATTTGTTCCACTTCGCCATTCTTACAGGTGTTAGGTAAGTTCTGTGGAGGACCTTAATGGCAGTTTCTAGAAGTGTGTGGTTTAGTGAACCTTTATAAATATTTTTCCAAACTTTCTCCCATTTCTCCGTTTCCCAGTGTTCTCCTATGTCCCTCTCCCATTCCTCTATGTATTTATCCCTTACCCGTTCTGGAGGTGTATTATAGATTTCGTATATACCCCCTATAATTCCTTTAGTCAGAGGGGCTTTTTGACATATTCCCGAAAGCCATGTTTTTTTCGGGGAGCCTTGCATTCTACCTATAGTATTGACCAAATGTCTGATTTTGCAGAAATTAAAATGTTGGTCAATAGGGATATCATGATGATCTCTCAAGTATTCATATGTTATTGGAATGTCCGTTCCTAGCCAAGCTCCTAGCCTATCCAGCCCCCTAGATTTCCACCACCATTTTGCCTCTGAGCTGATCCCTGTTGGAGACTGTGGATGCCCAAATACCGAGAGCATCGGGGATGGGTGTCTAAAAAGGTTTGTGTGTTTCAGGGCCCATTTCCATCCTTGTAACGTATTGGCTATAACCGGGTGCTTAATCTTTCCCACACCCTCCGGCACCCCATCCAACCAGACCAGGGTGTCCCAGGAGTATGGGTTTAGCCACTGGTCTTCTAGTGTTTTCCATAGCGGTTGGTGAACCCCTGAATGAATTAAGGGAATAAACGATAGTTGCGCCACTCTATAGTATTTCTTCAGGTCTGGGAATGATAGACCACCCCTATCTTTGTGCTTATACATTATCTCCTTATTAATTCTGGGGGGTTTGCCCTTCCATGTAAATTGGGATACTTTCCTTTGAAACCCTTTCAGGTCTACCTGATTGACGGGGATTGGCAGGGTCCTAAACAGATACAACAGCTTCGGTAGAATTGTCATCTTAAAGGAGTTAATCCTTCCCAGCCATGAAATAGGATAGCTAGACCATTTATGCATATCTTCACTAAGTCTTCTATAAAGCGGGGGATAGTTAGACCTATATAAGGAATTTGTATGCGGCGTGATTTTTATCCCTAGATACTGAATGTAGTTCTTGGCCCATTGGAATTTGAACTTGTCTGATATTAATTCTTTAGTGTGAGAATCTAGATTTATAGCCAATGCTTCAGTTTTCCCGACGTTAATGAGGAGCCCTGATTTGCGACCAAACTCTGAGAGGGTGTCCATCAAGGTAGTGATGGACTGTTCCGGTTCTGTTATTGTGCACAACATATCGTCTGCAAACAGGTTAAGTTTATGGTGTTGTTGCCCTATTACCAGACCCTTGATCCCTGAGTTCATCCTAATTGCCTGTGCTAATGGTTCAATTGCGATAGCAAAGAGTAAGGGGGACAGGGGACACCCCTGTCTCGTACCCCTTCCAATTTTGATGGCCTGATTCAGTGTGCCCGGGAGCTTCAGATGCGCTTCTGGGTTTCTATAATATGTATTAATTAAGTTTAGGAATCCTCCTGTAAAACCAAATTTCTTTAAGACCTCCCCAAGGTATGGCCACTCCAAAGAATCAAAGGCCTTCTCAATGTCTAACGCCAAAAGGCATGCTGGGATATTGTTATTATTGGCATGGTGGATTAAATTGATTACTTTTCTAATGTTATCTCGAGCCTGTCTATGGGGGACAAACCCTACCTGGTCCTTGTGTATAATACGTGGAAGAAATTTTGAGACCCTGTCCGCCATAATCTTAGCCAAGAGTTTAATATCCCCGTTCAACAAAGAGATGGGCCTGTAGTTCTTAACCTCTGTGTTGTCCTTCCCTTCCTTAGGAAAAAGAGTTATTTCGGCCAGATTCATTTCAGGGGGAATTGACTGCCCCTCTAAGATATGGTTGTACAATTTGGCTAATCTGGGTGCCAACTGATCCTTGAAGGTCTTATAATACATGTTGGAGAACCCATCTGGACCCGGGGCTTTACCATTCTTTAAAGCTTGTATTCCTTTCCTAACTTCTTCGAGTGAAATTTTAGTGTTTAGCGCTTCTACCTCAGTTTCCTCCAATCTTGGTAAATCGTACCTGTCTAGCCATGATCTTATGCTACCTTCCGTTTCCTTACCGGCCGCCGAGTAGAGGTTCTGATAAAAGTGGAAAAACATTTCCTGTATCTTAGTGGGATTAGCCGTTCTCACACCGCCCCCTACTTTTATATAATGAATTCGTGATTGCATATGTTTTGATCTTAACTTTCTCGCCAGCATCCTATCAGGTTTATTTGCTTGGAGGAAGAATTTATGATGAGTTCTCCTAAGCAATTTTTCTGCACTTTCTGAGTAAATCTTATCTAATTCTACTCTCACTCTTTCAATTTCCCGCCTAGTCTGCTTGTTAGGTTTTTGTTGGTTACCCTTTTCTAGGACGCCTAACTCTTCCGTAAGTTTCCGTTCTCGAGCTTTCTGATCCTTCCTAAACTTGGCCGCTTCCTTCATACACATGCCCCTGATGTAGGCCTTATGCGCCACCCAAACCCAGCCAATCCCCATCCCCGGTGTCTCATTAGACTCAAAGAAAAATTCTAATTCTTGGGTTATTCTATCTTTAACTGACGGAATCGTTAATACTCTTTCGTTCAGTCTCCACTTGTATGGGGGTTTAGTTGTGGGGCCTAGATTTATGGTCGCCTTAACCAGGCTGTGGTCTGACCAAGCACAGGGTACTATTTCCACCCCCCTAGCCTCCTTCAACAGTATTGAGTCCGTTAGTATGTAATCTATTCTGGAGTATACTTTGTGGGGGTATGAGTAGAAGGTGAACTCTCTAGCCCCTAGGTGACATTCCCTCCATAGATCCACTATTCCTAGTTTCCCTAGCAGTAGTTGAATTATTTTCAATTTTTTAGAGAATTTGCCTCCTAAATTTTTCCCCGTTCTATCATTTTTCACGTCCAACGTCAGATTGAAGTCTCCCCCCAGGATGATCTTACCCTCCCTCACTTTCGCTAGGTGTCTCAGCGCTCTGATTAAATGATTGTGTGGAGAGTTAGTAGGGGCATACATGGTGGCTAAGGTAACCGGAAGGTCTAGGACGGTCCCTGTCAGAAACAGGTAATATCCCTGCTTATCTACTATTTTTTTGTCTAGTATGAACGGGAAATTTTTGTGTAACAGAATCGCTGTCCCTTCCTTCTTAGAGTTACTACATGTAGTGTGAAATGTGGGGAAGTTTTTGTCCATAAAGGACGGGACCTGGCGGCGCTTAAAGTGTGTTTCTTGGATAAATATAACCGCCGGGTTATGGGCTTTGTAAGATTGGAACGCTTTGCTTCTTTTGGAGGGGGTGTTAAAGCCTCTAACGTTATGTGTGATGCAGACGTATTCTGACTCAGCCATAGGTATTATAGTCATGTGTTACTATTGTCAATGGTGACTCACCATTTGTGTAGACAGAGGAATTGGATTCCGCGGGAGAGGTCCGTGAGAGCCGGCGAGTTGCCAATGCATCCGTTTCTTTACCAGCCTGAGCAAAAGAAATACAGTAAAAACACATTAACAACAAAACTTGAATAACTAAACCCTTTTGGGCCCTGTTCCCCCCACCCTCCCCCTCCTCCTCACATAACTAACCATCTTGCACCTTCGTGCCTAGGGAGTGGAGATCCCTGAACCCACTAAAGATCCCTAGTGTGAGGAACTTCCTGATAGTAGTCAACTATACTACTCAGTTTTCTCTACTAAGAGAAGAACAAAGAAAAGAAAAAAAAACCTTCCCCCATTAAACTATGGGCGGCAAACAAGCATTATAAGCTTCCGCTGTAATTATCCTAACTGTGATCCTCGTTCTTGATACGCTTCGTTGCTAAGCAAAGCAAAACCCCAGCTTCCCCCTGGCCATTACTCTGACTCGTCCCAAACAGTAAAGTAAGACTCTACATTATTAACCGTCAGTACTGCCTTTAGTCCCTGTTACTATGAAATAGCTTATCAGTCCATTATATCATTACATGGTGGCTCCCCTTCCTTGGTACCACCACTCTGATCTCGTTGCTCCAGTCTGTTGTCATGTCTTTGTTTCTTCCTGATGGAGACTTCGGACCATTCTCTGGAAGGCCGCTCTCTGGGTCTGGGTAGCTGACCCAACAGGTTAGTACCTTCTGGTACCAGCTGTAAATGCACCAGCTTTTTTTGAAGGCTTGCCAGGGAAAAAGCTCTATGTAATTGCTCCCTCCATTCAAATTGGATGCTAAATGGGAATCCCCATCTATACTGGATTTTGTTCGCAGTTAAGATCTCCAGAGCTGGTTTCATCTCTCTCCTTTTTGCTAAGGTTGCTGGGGCAAGATCTGCAAACAGTTGTAAAGAAGAACCGCCAGGTCCCACTATCTTGGGCAACCTTCTTGCCTTAGCCATTATCAAGTCTCTGGAGCTTTGTCTCACAAAGCGCACAACAATGTCTTTTGGTTTTTCTGGGTTGCTAGGGCCACCCAGTGCCCTATGGGCCCTTTCTATCAGCAGTTCCTCCTTTTGATGTCCGGGAATGATGGTAAAGAATACTGCTTCAAGGTACGCCATGATGTCACCCACTTTCGTCGGGACGCCTCTCAGACGGACGTTGTGCCTACGGGATCTATTCTCAAGATCCTCTATCTTGCTTTCCAGAGCCTCAATGCGAGAAGTATTAGCACTTATCTCCTGCTTATCTTCCTCTTGAGCGGATATGATTTGATCAGTTGTTCGTTCCAGCTCATGGGTTCTCTGACCCACCGCACAAATCTCTTCTCTCACATCCTTCAGGGCCAGCGCCAGCTGGGTTTTCAGCAACACTTCGAATTTGGCCATTGCCGACACCGAGAAGTCCACATCAGTGATTGTATTGGGCCGTTCTCCCTCAGCTTCTGACATCTCCGACCGTTCTGGGGAGCTCTCCCCTGCTTTGCTTTTCGGTGTAGTTGCCACTGGGAAATGATCGGAAATGCCCCTGGAGGTTATGCTTTTCTTCCCTTTCTTCATCCTCGGTCCTGCTTCTGCTCCAGGCCCGCCGGTCACCGGTGGTTTGTCTTGGTTATAGAGGGTCTCCCTGGTGTTATCTATTTTAGCTTGCGTGGCCTGCTAGGATATCGCCCCTGACATGGGGTTTGTGACGAGTATGTGCGCTGCGGCTGTTCCGGCTAGGGTGCTGGGGTATTCCTTGTCGCTCATGAAAAGGATCTCATTATTTCAGCTTACTCTGCTTGTCGCCTCCCCATTGCCTCTAGCTCCAGGATCCCTTCCGCACATACCTTCTATATGGAGCGTGCGTGCCCATGTTCTTCAGGCCTCCCCTGCCTGGCGTCTTGAATTGTTCAACTACTAGGTGTAACTGTCACTTCAGAATTGCCCTAGATCGCTGTGACAACCACGCGCCAATGGCCAATATATACTGGGTAGCTGATGCCGCACACATAGGGTGGGGGTCTGCGCTCCCAGGCTACTTTCACTCCTGATGCTGTGTCTTTCTAGGTGTATATACGTGGAGCAAATAGTGGTCTGTGCCACTGCAAGAGAAATTGGCGTATGATCCTTCTCACTGTTATTCTGGTCAGATATATGCTACCAGAGGCAGTCTGTATGTGAAGGAGCAAGAAAGATGGCCGTGCACCTGTGATGTGCTTAATAGAGAAATGCAGAGTCACTTACATGAGCTGGATCAGGGAGAGGATTACGCTGTGCCAGGCTTGTAGGGCAGATCCTATCCTGGGCAGCCAGACTCCAGTTCAGCAGCCTCAGTGTCTCTTAGTGTTGCACTCCTAGGCAGAGTGGAATGCTGTAGTGGGATATAGGGCTGACCAGGGCCCCTCTACCAGGCCCAGCTTACAAAATGGCTGCCTCCCGTTTCCCGGGCTTTTTCCCCCTCTCTCCTGTAGTCTCCTCAGCCCTCTCAGGCCTCTCTGCCCTGGCCAGACGTCTGGGATCGCCCCCCGTGGAGCCCCTGACCCTCTCTTGGGGCACTCACCCTGTCTGGGCTTCCTGCACCGTTGACGCCTCGTGCTAAGGCAAGATGGCCGCCTCCCAGCTCTGGGATCCCTCCTGGCACGACTGCACCACTCCTGGTGTCGGATCCAGCGGGACCCGGACTGTACCCCCGATCCACGGGTCTTGGGGGCCTCCTGTAAGGTAGCACTGGTTGGGCTGCAGCCCTGCTGTGCCCTGCCGGAGCGCGGCCGCGCTGACTATGCCGGCGGGCCTTCCAGATGCGCCTCGGGGGGTTTGGGGTGTCCCCTTTGCTTCCCCCCTGTCTTATGGGGAGATGTGGCCTGCTTTGGCCGGACTTTTGGCCCTTTTTGGCCCTTTTTGGGCCTCTAATGTCGGTTCCCAGGCAGGAGCTCTGTCCCCCTGCGTCTTCAAATATAAAGTGTTTTAAGACTAACTGTTATCCAATCATCCAAAGAGATTGTAATACATGTCATGTAGATTGTATTGTGATCTAACTAAGTATCAAAGCTTACAAGTGTAAACACTTATAAATTGTGTATCCTTGATATCTACTGTTATACCAATAAATGCTATTTCTGCACACATTGAATACTTGTCTATAACTTCTTTGAACTTAACCAATCTATACATTGTAATATTTTTAGAAACTCTATTAATCTATACAGTGTAATATTTACGTCATATCAATTGCATGACCGTTCAACCATAAGCGCTATGTTTGGAGGGGGGTCAAAAAGGACTATAGTGAAACGAACATCATCCGCATGGTGATGGCTCACTGATGTTTTTGGGGTGGGTGAGCTCTCAAGGCACGGGAATCTTGTGAAAATTGATGTCAAGATAAATGCAGCATGTTATCAGAAAATACTGGCAGACAATTTGCATTCTTCTGCACGAAGGCTGTGCATGGGACCCTCTTGGACTTTCCAGCATGACAATGACCCTAAGCACAAGGCCAAGTTGACCTTCCAGTGATTACAGCAGAAAAAAATGAAGGTTGTGAAGGTTGTGGAGTAGCCATTTTATTTTTATTCCACATGTTATATTTTTTATTTGTATTAGTTTAACTAGCGACTTGCCCGTCAAAAATGACGGGGCAATACAATTTGAAGCCATGGGAATGTTGTTTGACACACAATGTAAACCTTTTTGTACTCTCAGGACCTTCTGCGCTCATGACGAGCCTCTCCTCTCGTCTACTTTTGCTCCTCTGAGCACCTTCGTCACTCATTATAAAGAGAGATATATATTTATCTATAAATATAGTTAACCAATAATGAATTAATTAGTTATTGAATAAATTAATATACTTTACCTATTTGCAATTAATATATCCAGCAATCAATAGCCTTAAGAGCTAACAAACTGTTTATATTTTCTGTCAACATACAATGTACAATTTGAGTGTTGGTGCCCTGATGATAAAGTGTAATGAATGTCCCAACTGTGCATTAGAAATAGGTTGTGTGCGCAAGGGAAATCCGTTGGTTTAGTTGTGTAAAGCGCCATTGTAGATTTGTAATGCTATTAATGTGAAACGTGGCTCGCAAGCATTTTCCGTCATTTGTAATAGTGTATTTTGTAGTTCGTTCGTTCCTGTGTGAAAGTGCTATGCGTTTGGCATTGTTTTGCGTGGTCCGGAGTCGTGTAGCCTCTTTTAAAAAAAATTTGCCGGACATTTTTTTCTTGCTTAGGCAATTTTCGAGTGTCGAAAGTCATTGAAATCGCCTTAAATTCACGTTCCACCTCACTCCCAGACCTCCTGGCTGTTCCCCTGTGGCCATTAACATTGTATTTTTGCTATCTCGTATTTTTTTTTTCAAAGTCCCGCGTCTCATCAACTAAGTGCTACGTGTTAACGGCTTGCCTCGCTTTGCGAGGCTCGCAAGCAGTTTGACACCTATTATATGTGATACCAGAAGCTGTATGTTGTAGCCCACTGGAGAAATGGCAACCCACTCCAGTATCCCTGCCATGAATGTCAAGTGGATCAGCATGGTGTGTTGCGGTCCATGAGGTCATGGAGAGAACAACGCAAATAAAACACACACATTAGTTTTATATTTTTGATGTAATATGCTTATTGCCGATTTTGTTGCCATTTTTTTGTCTTACATCAGCAGCTCTGACTAGGACACTCAAAGACATACACCTTTTTGTCCTTCAACCACTGCTTTGGTGGCTTCAGGTTTTCTTCAAGAATTTGCCTGTATTTTTGCA
The DNA here is from genome assembly GCA_027410445.1 of Discoglossus pictus. Lineage (NCBI taxonomy): Eukaryota > Metazoa > Chordata > Amphibia > Anura > Alytidae > Discoglossus > Discoglossus pictus. Next base: position 82,581,539 of record CM050171.1, on the reverse strand, counting down.
CCATCCATCTCTCCTTCTATCCTTCTACAAGTGTCCCATTACCAGTTGAAGAAAAAGACCCTCACAAACGAATACTACAACCACCATGCTGATGACAGAGCTTTTTGCCACTTGGTCACAGAATCTTTAAGATACTTTTTAGCAATAAAATAAACAATACTTGACTTTCTTCTTGTCACCCTCCGATAAAGGTACTTTGATCTTGTTATCACTTGTACGTAATGACATTGAGTTGACAAGTTGACATTAGCCTCTCTTATCATGTCCATTCTAGCTTGGTTATCCAGTTCGGAGGGCCATTCTGAACTAGGCATTTTCTGGGTGATACTAAACTCCTTCCACTTCTTAATGATAGTCTGTAAGTGCTCCAATGGATACTTAAAGCATTTGAAATGTTTTTTTACACTAATTCCCTGGCTTGAGCCTTTCCAACAACTTTATCTCAATGTTCTTTTGAAACCACCTTTCGTCCCAAAACGCATTAATTGCTTTGAAATTATCTTCCTACAATGATTGTGAACTAAATGAAATCGCTATCAATCACAGGTCTGTTAGTTTGTTGTGTGATCTGTAATGTGATTGGTTTTATTTGAGCAGGTTTACAAATACAGTTTAAAGGGGTGTTCTCTTATATAAATAAGGTATTGTACTATTGTAATATGCTTTAGTTTTCAGAATGTTTCTGAACAGTATTTTCATTTGGGTTACTGTGTGTAAATGGAAATGGAATTTTATTTTCAGTGTCATACAGTAAAAAGGTAAAATGTTGAAAGGGGTGGTGATTTTCTATACCCCCTGTACATGATTTAATATACATTATCCCCTGATACTATGTTATATACCTTCCATGTAGTTACTAGTGAATTGGTTTACAGAATATTTGGACAGAAAACCTGAAATGTATAAATATGCTAATATGCTGTTATAATTTGTACCATGGGTTTGAATAGAGGTTACGTGCAAGTCTGCTACGTGCTTTTGTGAAATCGTTGTCTTATGCTGTAAATACTTGATAACACTCTTAGGACAAATAAATACACATTATTTTTTCCTCTTCTGTTTTTCTTTATTGATCCAATAAACTAACAGCTTTTATTGAGATACCTCCAAACATTACCATTCGTTAAACAAAGCTATTTAAATCCATATCCAGAAAGCTTTCAGTGAAACTTCCTATGGATTGTCACTTTCCATCTGCTTCTCATCAAGATTATTACTACTATTCTAACAATATGCTAAAATCTTCCAGTGTTGGGGCAAGGACAACAGCCTATTTGCATGGCAAGTGCTCATTTAGACTTTACTCACCCTTTCTGTTGCTTGGTAAAATAGCTAACAATTACACAGGAGTGGCTTGGGCACAGAATTACAGTTGAATCTGGGATGTTATATTAGCCTGAAGCTTAGAATTCTACAACCACCCAAAATCGCTTAAAGGGACAGTATTGCCACAAACGTCCTGTCATGCATTGGTATCAGGAAATGTTGGTTTATTTCTGCTTGCTTTTATTTGAATATTTTATAAATTAAATAAAGAATGCACTACTGATTGGCAGAGCAATCTGTATTGTCTCTGTAGAGTAGAAGTAGGGGTAGTAAATATTTTTTTTAAAATTCATCATGGTCCGAATATATTTATGAAAATGAAGTCAAGGTCAAGCATCCGTATTTTTAAAGAGACACGCATACATATTTTATTACAATAGCATTAAGAAGAGCCCAATAAGGAATTTACATTGTGTTGTACATGTAGGAAAAGAATACCATTTAACTGGTAGCTTATTTAAGGGTTTGGAAGTTTCAGGTGGCGTATATTATACATTTTATAATGCAAATGAAAGGAGCCCGATTCACCTATTGAGTATCCTGCTTTATATTATTTTCAAGTGATCAACACTTTGGAGAGCTGCAAGTCACTTTGTGCATGAAGCAATAGTAAATATGTGTTGTTGTTTAGGCGTTCAGCCGTGTCCGACTCTTCGTGACCCTATTGACCCCAATACACAAGGCACATCTATCAGCTGCCACTTCTCTGAGCTCGATCAAGTTCATGCTCATTGCTTCATTGGCCTCATCTATCCATCCTCACATTTGCCTTGCCCTTCTTTGTTTGCCTTCATCTTTCCTAGCATCAGAGTCTTCTCTAGGGAATCCTGTCTTATCATGATAGGACCAAAATATTTGAGTTTTATGCCTACCAGTAAACAGCTTGGCTTGAATTTCTGTAGTGATAATTGATTGAATCTTGTAGTATTAGAGACTCAAAGCATTTTTATTTAACACCATAATTTGAACGCATCAATTCTGTGGTGCTCAGCCTGCTTTATAGTCCAGTTCTCACATCCATGTGTTACTACTGGGAATAACATAGTTCTTACATTGCTGATCTTTGCTGATAATTTAGTATCTTTGCTTTTTAATAGCTTGTCCAGACTTGCCATAACTTTCCTTCCCAGTAATTTTATGATGCCACGGACCCCTTTCCAGGGCCTGGATCCTGGTGCATTGAGGCACCATGGAGGACATACTGCCCCACTGAAAAATGTGGGCAGGTGGGTGGTGGGGTGAATAGCCCCAAAACATAGGGCCATAATGTACCACCATGCTTCATATCATCTTATAGCATATGTCTCTGCCTCACCCTGTATACTATATGGAATTCCTCATGTTACATTACTGTGTTGTGTGTTATGTTTAAACTGTATCTAAATGGTCATGAAACAGTTAAACAAAATGGGTCTACAATGAGACATTGTAGACAGACAGGAACAGTGATTGTATTGTAATCTGTTTTGTTCCATTGTTTGCCAGATAAACTAACTGCTTCTCTGATGTGCTAATTAGCTAGGGATTACATGTGTGTATTGGAGGTTGGCATATTGTTCCCAGGTGCCAGACAGGATGCCAGACTGTTAAACTCCATGTGGAGTCAATCTCCTGTGTTTGACTGCCACTCCCTGTCACTGTTGTGTAATATATTGTATTGTGTGACTTTCCAAAAATAAAACAGTTCACTGCTGAGACATTTAGAAATGGTATGTTCTCTTATTTGCTCTTGGTGGCTGCAATACTGATCCTATCTGCACCCTGCTAGTAGCTTGCCCTGGTCACTACCACAGGAAGGTTACTGAGACTCCTGGAGGTACTGATTCCTGATGAAGAGACCCTGACTGATACAGAAGCAAGATATCAGGGTGCCAAGATTTCCAAGAACCCAACGGTCCTGGTGGGTTGTTAACCTGTAGTCTATAGCAGGTGGCCCTGGGCAGTAATAGCCCCTACCCTACCATGATCTTGAACCATTCTGTTGTTCGCTGTTCAGTTCTGAATGTGGCTTCTTGGTTTACATACAGATTCCACACAAGGCAGATGAAAGGGTCACTTTTAGAACTTGCAACATTTTGTTGTGGTCCACACAGTTAAAGGCTTTAGAATAATTTATGAAGCTTTCTCTAATATCCCACAGACTTTGACAATTTGATCTCTTGTGCCTCTGCTTCTGTGAATTCCAACTTGCACATTTGGTAGTTCTTGATCCATATATTGTTTGAACTAGGCATTAGTTAAATGAGTGCAATTGTTGAATAATTGGCGCACGCTTTGCCATTTGGATTGGGATATAGACTGACCTTTTCCAGTCTACTGGCCATTGTTGAGTTTTTCACATTTGTTGTCATTATGCAAGCAACACTTTCACAGGATCCTCTTTTAGGATTTTGAACAGTTCATCAGCTCAGCAGCCTTTTATCAGTAAGGCTTCCTAGGGCCCATCTCAATTCACTCTCCAAGATGTCTGGCTCCTGCTCATTGGACAAACTATTGATGTTATCAGTGCTGTTAAGATACTTCCTGCATAGATCTTCCATGTATTTCTTCCATCTCTTCTTTATCTGATCTGTGTCTGTTTAATCCCTACCATTCTTGTTTTTTATCATGCCCACTTTGGCATGAAAGGTTCCTTTGAGATCCCCAATTTTATTGAAGAGATCTCTTGAATTTCCTATTCTGTTATCTTTTTCTATCCATTTACAGTACATCTCTCATTAAAGAATGTCTCCTTGTCTCTTCTTACTATCCTCTGGTAATCTCCATTCAGTTGGACACATTTTTTCCTGTCACCTATACCTTTCACTTTTCTTCTTTCCTGGGCTACTTTCAAAGCCTCGTCAGATAGCCAGTTTGCCTTCTTAGTTTTCTTTTTTTGGGTATATTCTTTATTTCTGTTTTTGAACAATGTCACAAACTTGTCTTGAGTTCTTTAAGCATACTATGTACTATGTCTAGTTCCTGAACATTTTATGATCTGATCAACAATCAGCTATAGGTCTTGTGTTTGCTGATTGTATAGAACTCTTTTATCTTCGGGTACAAAGTATATAGTCAGTCTGGTTTCTATGTTGTCCATCCGGTGATGTTCATCTGTGGAGTCCTCTGAGGCTGTTGGAAGAGGGTGTTTGCTATGACCAGGGCATTATCTTGACAGAATTCTACTAATCTCTTGTTTGCTTAATTTTGTACTCCAAGGTCAAACTTGCCTGTTATTCCAGGTATTTTGTGGTTCTATACTTAAGCATTCCCATTTCCTATGATGAGAGTAACATCTGCTCTTGGAGTTATACAGTATCTATTAGGTGTTGAATATACTCATAGTAATTGGACAACTTCAGCCTCTTCATCATCCATGGTTGGAGCATAGACTTGGATCACTGTGATGTTAAATGTGTTGCCTTGAATTCAAATTGAAATAATTCTTTCATTTATGGGGTTGTATATGAGCACTGCTTTGGCCACCCTTTGATTGATTATGAGGGCTACTCAATTTCTTCTGTGGGATTTTGTCCAAATATACTGGAATGGGTTGCCATTTCCTTCTCCAGTGGACCGTGATTTGTCTGACCTCTCTGCTATGACCTTCCAATTTTAGGCGACCCTACATGGTATAGCACACAGCTTCATTAAAGTACACAAGCCCATTTCCCATGACAAGGTCGGGATCCAGACATATATATATATTTAAGAGATAAATTTAAATATATATATATACTAGCGAATTGGCCGTCAAAAAAAGAGGGCAATAGAATTGTAAGTGAAGGAATGCTGTTTGTCAAACAAAGTGTTTTGGTTGTGCGAGCCTTGCAGTGAGCGCCTTTGGAGCTCATGGTGTGTCTGGCAATGAGTGCCTTTAGAGGCTCTGGGTTGGTGTTTTTTGGGTTCTCAGAGGCCGTTTGGCGCTGATTGCAAGGTCCATTCTGATGGCCTTTTGGCGCTCATTGTGAGTCTCTCCCCTGGTGTAGTTTTGCTCCTTTGGGGCCTTTGGCGTTTATTGCAATCGTGTGGTGTGGTGTTTTTTTAAGTTTTCTGTATATGTATTTTTTTATGATAATTAATTAATTAATAAAATCATAAATTAATATACTTTACCTATTTGTAATAAATATATGCAGCAACCAATATGCTGAAGAGCTAACAATCTGTTTTTATGTTCCTGCAGCATACAATGTAGATTTTCCTTCGGCACTCCCTGCCTAAGTGCTACAGGGTCGTAGGGATGAGCGCCTACGGCGCTTATCTCCACTAGCGCAGTAAGAGCCTTCGGGGCTCCCTGCCTAAGTCGTACGGGGTTGCAGGGATGAGTGCTCCTTGCCTGGCTTTGCGAGGGCCGCAGTTGCTGCAGGCTCGCTTTGCGAGCCCGCACTTTCCCCATTGCGTTACCAACGGATTTTGGCAAGCCCGGCTGCTGACAAACAACTATATATGTGATATATATATATATATATATATATATATATATATATTCACCATGACAAGGTAGCGATTCAGAAGGGGAATAGTAAATAAACCTGGGAAAAAGTGATTAAGACATAATGGAAACTTTGTTTAAAGGACCACTGAAGTAGGCTGCTATAAAACTATTAATTCACTTCTGTCTATGGGGTGCCATTTGAAGATAGCTCTGCAGCTTGTGGACCTACACACCTTATAAATATACAGTAGAAAAAGACACTTGATTGAACCACCATATAGTCCTACCGTAAGGGACCAGCATCACAAAGGAAATCCAATCAGAACTAGTAAAATAAAATCAATACTTTATTGAATACAAGTGAAATATATGTCCCACAGAATAATTAATCAATTACAGAATCATCTCACAGATAAATTAACAATTGCAATTCATACACATATTGTACCCCAACATAGAAAATCTAAAGTGCATCTATAAATAAAGTGCTTGTGCTAATAATGTATCACAAATGTATAAACTCAAATTACAATTATTGAGTATAATGCAGTTAATTAATCCATATAATACTAACTCTTAGTGTGCATATACAAGAAGAGAAGAAAAAAAAAAGAAATAATTAAATAACAATGTAAGTCAAAACACAAAATGTAAGTCAAAACACAAAATTCCCTACAGATACTGGTATGGTGGTATTTGGAACCCGTCACTTGTTCCCTCAAAAATAAAGGCTACACTATTATATCATAAACAAAATGTGAAGACGCTATACCAATCTACATAATGGTGACCAATAAGATTATTACAGTCACAAAACAAATACAGAGTAAAAACTGTTTGCAATTGTCCTAAGTAGTGAATATACGTATGTCTATCATAGCAATCTAATAAGTTGGAGTTGAAGAATATGATAATTATTTCTTCTTCTAGGTGTTTTGGGAAGACCCTCTGAGTATACTAATTTTCAGGTTTTGAATGGAGTTCCATGGTGTACTTGCATTTATTGTTTTAATGGACATCAACTTCATCAGCTGTGTGATCTGTACCATTTTTTTCTCTCGCAACAAGCTTGTCTGCAGTTGTATAAATCTGTCTCTATTATTAAAACTAATTAACAATGTGATATAAAAAAAAAATTGCACTCTAAGATGACTGAGGTAAACTTTACTTTCACCAAAAGAGAATGGTAGATAATGTGCCCTAATATATTACATTGTGGGGGTGCTAATAGAATTGCAGTAGCAAGACGTATGGTATTTTTTGTCCAAAGCATGTTTTGGTCTAGGGAAAAACAATTAGAACATTTTTGTGGCAGGGACAGGTATTCTAAAACAATATAGCTTTCCCTTTCGGCTCCTCCTTTTTTGCCTCTTCGACCCTTATTTTCAAAGACAGCTTAGGCAGGTAATGACTTCTTATCTGTCAGCCTGACATACAGTCAACTCTGCTCAATGCTGCTCAGCAAAGAGTAATTCAATATTCTAATAGAATTTGAGGAGTTCTTCAGCAACCAGAGATACAAATTCTGTTAGCTGTTGCACATAAAGATAAACAAAAGCACAAAGCAACAGAAGATAAACCCCTGAAGGACGTGCACAAGGTTACTTACACAGCATTCTCTGAAACCTAAACAATTCTACTACTACGGTCAAAATTAGCCAATAACATAGGGTAAATATCAATGCTGGCATTTTTGCAGGCCTTGGGTGCTGCAGTTGGGCCAAAATAAATTGGTTTGCTTCTCACTGCAGTCTTCTGTCTTCTTTTGCTCATTCTCTGTCTTCTGCTGCGTGTTTTTTCTTGCTGGTATGTAGTGGTTAGTATGAGCGCTTTCACAAGTTCCTCCATCTTAAACTACTACGTCTAACACAACATCTGACAAGTTATCAGTCTCCACTGGGTTTGCGCCCTTGTTTCCAGCACTTTGTTGGAGGAACACAATTAAAGGAGGCTGTAATGGTTTTCTAAATTTTAATATAATATATTCCCCAGTATTAAAAACAGGCTCCCACTGGAGCACTACCTTTCCTGACAGTTTTCTAGCTATCTGTTCTTATCCAGCTAAACCTGAGTGGAGCAACAACAAAAAACACATAAAAGAAAACAGTACAATAGTTAGTTTATGATTATTGGCCTGTATACTTCAGAAGTACAAGTTTCCACTCTTCTTCAAAATGAATATCAGCTCCAAGCTTCTGTGTTTCTGTATGTGTCCCTCTTTAGCTTTGGACACCAGTATGGGCACTTTTTACTGGGTGTCTATTTTCCCAACTCATAGCAACTTCTGTGTATTTTCCTTTAGCTTTTAGACAAAAACACATCTCTCTGTGTTTCTCTGTTTCCAGCTCCAATAACAAATAAACACCACACACTCTTGTCCGTCTGTTTCCTACTTCAACCAAATTGTGCACAAAGTTATTTTACAGCCTCTCACATGCTATAGACCCAAACATAGCCTCTCACACTGCCAGCTTCAGTGCAAACTCAGCCACACCAAAACTTCAGAAGCAGTCTTAAAACAGTTGTATTCCGCTGTAGCTGATGAAACTGCTCGGGTAAGTTAACTCTTTCAGACCCCTGGGGAAAGGGAGCTTTGTAAAGACTGTGGCTCATACAAACATATATAATTTCTTAAGAAAAAAAACCACTTGGCCCTATAGCTAAAATTGACTGCCTAAGGATTATACTAGATACATGCACATTCAGAGATAAAATACCTCCAGGAAAAATACATATTTCTAAAAAATTCTTATCAAAAGAACAAATCACAGAAATGATCTATAAATAATTTAGGCTTTCTAAACTATGCGACTTGCATTATACTTCAGGATAGAGGTTTTCCTATTTTTTTTAAGAATTCCAAATTTTTTCAAACAATTTTATTTCAGCTAAATTAAAACCTGAATCTAGACTTGAACTGCAACAATGACTTTCGTTCATATAAAACTGGAATTGTTTAAGTCTCTTTGTCATGAGAGAACCCACCCAGAATTATTTCAAAATCTCAACGAACAATCATACATATTCCATTAAATTCAGACAACAACTCATATCAAACTTAATACCATCTAAAATCATTCATCAAAAAGAAATTCTGCTGTGGTATTCAATTTTGGCTACTTATATCACTTTGGGAGAAAATATGCTCCAATTCCAATATTTCAGTTCCCTTTAATTCAAAAGCTATAAGGAAATCCTTTACTTCCCTTCATTCAAATCACCCCTTTATTACGCTGTATCACTTGTGGCCTTATTAAATTCGAAGCCTGCAGCGGCTGTGGTACAGTCACAAAGCCTGCAGCCTTGAAATTTGGTGGAGTTACAGAGAGTTAAAATTAGACAAGCCCGCAACATACATGGCCAACATCCAAATCCGTAAACCATGCTGCGGCACGTTGCATTTGCGGCCGTGAACATGATCAATTAGTCAAACCTGTGGTTAAGGGTTTGGACGGAGCCAATAGTACAAGAGATCATCAGCATTAGGTCACTGTAACAGTGTGGCGCCGTTTTCCAAAACTGCCAACCACAATTTACCAAAATGATGAGAAGTTACCAAACTCCCATCCAAAAGGTCCCCTTGGCTTGTGGTGCATGTATCCAACTCTGACAAGTCAAACAACACCAAGTAATAATAATATAGCAATATTTATTATACTTAGCTTTGACTGTTAATCACACAAGGCTGAGGGACCCCCACCGAATCGATCAGCAGCATAGCAGGGGATAGAGAGATTTCGAGGCTCAGAGCCTTCAGAGAGGTTTCAATGTTAGAGTCAGCAAGGTCTCTATATTTATAGCAAATCATAATCAGGAAGTTATAGAGATTATTATTGTACATTTTTGTTAAATAAATAAGCCTTTGGTCATTATGACAGGAACTAGTCCTCAGTTGGACAAGTCACGCTCTTTCATACAGATTTACAGTCACTAAAAAAAGGAGGTTAGATTTCAGTCACTTACGGGTTTGAATTACGAGTTGTGATCGGGCCCATATTCCAGAAATAATGCATTATGATCTGAAATAATCAGTAAATATGATATTCCAGTCCATGCAAGTTCTATTATATATAACACGGAAATTAAACATAAAATAAATATTTTTTTTATTGCCGATTTGCGGGCTTGACAATATTGTGCCATTAATATCAATAACTTACATCATGTTCCCTTTCATTTAAAATCTAGTATTGTGTTTATATTTGCTTTTACAGTGCTACGGACAGGACTTTAACCCCCTTGCAGGTTCTCTGTAGTACCCATAGGTTTTTTGGCTACATTTGCCATATCCGGGTGTGAACGCCAGTGCGTCTTTGGGGTATCGTTGCAATTTAATATCGATTTGCAATAGTAACTTTTACAGGCTTGACATTTCAAAGGCTTAGCTGGGACAGAGTTCAGATTTTTTGACAGCACGTTTGGTTATTCCACCTGTAACCCGCAGATCGTTTGCGAGTAGCTAAAAGAGGCCAATTTAATAACTGTAACTTTTGCTGGCTACTTTAACTCAAAACCGCCAAATTTAATTGGGCCCTTGGTCTTCCATTAATAATAACTTTCAATGCAGGAAAACCAGAATAATCAGATCCTACCAGCACCAGCCACAGTCCAGATCATCACAATTTTTAAAATCTGATGAAAGAAGCGTCTTCATGTTAGCAGGGATTTTCTTCAGTACTAAAAGGATTTATAGCCAGGATTGTCATCCTTTTCATTGTTTGCTACACTTGACTATAAAACCATTTAACCTTCTATATTAGTAATCTTAGTCTATGCCAGTCATTGTTATAAGAAGTTTTACATTTTCTCCTAGAACCACTGAAACTTATATAACTCGTCTTCAGTATCAATTCCAAGATGCCCAGTTTAAGTTTATGTCCTCCTACCAATATAACTACATTTTGAAAAGTATTAACAAATATATCATTCATTAAAAAAAATCTTCCAAGCAATGGCCCACTGTTTAGTTTGGCTTTTAAGGCCAATGAAATTTACCACTTCTTAAACAAATCATCATTTTCCAATTATTTCAGACCTTATACAACATAACTGTTTTCACTTAGCCAAGACAAAAATATTAATTAGATCATAATCCACTATTACCCAACTGGTGACCACTGATGTGCAAAACTTGAAAATTAGTAAAAACCCAGTTCTCCTTTATTAATGATAAATTGTAAAGCTTTATCTAATACTATATTCCATTATTACTTAAGATTATCATTAACTACACTAGGCTAGCGATCCATAAATATTTTGGTATTTTTTTTCTGGATTGGGACAGTTATTGCTGCTTCTAGAAAGAAGATGCCAATTCTCCTGCTACCATTAATACATTTACAATATCTTAATAAATTTAAAATTATTTTAATAAAGTATCTAAATAATAAAACTTTGATCACATGATTTGTATTACTACTTTGGCATGTAGTCAGGCTCCCGTTAAACTCGCAAATTATGCCAACCTGGTAATTCATATCATATGATTTTTTTACTTCTCCTTTATTATAAATACTCCAAACCTTGAGAGTAAATTAAAGCCTATGCTTATATTTTTAGGGGTATTTAAAGCTCCCACTACAGATATCGTTTGTAATTTTGTTTTCTAGTGTGATGGTTTGCCCCCAGAGGCCAGTGTGGACGCAGCGCTAGGAAGAGGACTAATCCCTGAGACATTATTATTTACACCAGGAGCTACGGAGTTAAGCTTGAGGTGTAATCAGGCCCAGCTGGAAGTTTCTTTAAAAGGCCTCCTGAAGCAACCAGCAGGGGGTTTCAGGCTGGGTGTGGACCCAGAGAGCTCCAGAGAGCTCCAGAGAGCGAGCGAGCACCAGAGAGCTCCAGAGAGCGAGCGAGCGAGCACCAGTGAGCTCCAGAGAAAGAGAGCACCAGAGACTGGGAAGCAAGTGTGCCAGAGCAGCAAGTGAAGCTGCCATTGTGGGATCAGGCTGTGTAACTACACCTGATTTAAAGGAGAACATTCGCTGCAAGCAGAAGAGGATCCATTGCAGCTAAGTGACTGGACTTAAAGGTACCACCCCCCCTGTGATACAAAAGGTACTGTTTTTACCTGCAGGCCAATTAGCGGTCCCAGGGCTAGTCAGTGGCGTTCCTGCAAGTAAGTAAGCCTGTTTGAGTAGATGTTTATTTCATGCTGACCACAAGCTATGTTTATTTATATTATGCCAACCACTTATTAAAGCCTGTAAAAAGCATATAAAGGCTCCAGAGTCCTCCATAAAGAGCATAAAAAGCTTGCATAAACAGAGCGTTGATCCCGCCAGAAGGGGGCGCTCTGCCACAGTTGGTGTCAGAAGTGGGATGCTAAATTGTCTGTATTAAGAAGACAGCCTACCTTACAAGATGTCCATGGAGGAACTAGTGAAAGCCCTGGTAGATGCCACTACACGCTAGAAAGTGGGCGGAGCTTGTCAGCAGGAATGGCAAAAAGTAATTGCAGCGGACGGAGCCCATGCTGCAAAAGAGGGTAAACTAAGAGGTGCTGCTGCACGTTTGGGAGAGGTCACAGAGAAGTGGCGGCGACAAGCAGAGGAGGGAATAATCTGCATGAGAGAGGCCACAGAGAAGTGGCAACGACAAGCAGAAGAGAGAATAATCGGCATGAGAGAGGCCGCAGCTGCTCAGCAAGAGTTCAATAGAAAGTGGGCCATCCAGTTAGCCCAGAATGAAGCTATACTGGAAAAATATAGAAAAGATGCGGCCAGAGTTAGAGCCAATGAACTTCTTTTGGAGCTGACAGAGGATGATGATGTGATCATATACCTCACCATTTTTGAGAGAACAGCCATTAGGGAGGCGTGGCACAAACGGTACTGGGTCAGCCTCATTGCCCCGTATTTGACGGGCGAAGCTCAGAAAGCTTATCTGAGCTTGAATGAAGAAAAGATAGGAAATTATGATGACCTCAAAGCTGAGATCCTTGCCAGAGTTGGAGTTACCCGGGATGTCAGAGCACAGAGAATCAGTACCCAGAAATATAAGAACAAAGAGAACCTGAGTTATAATAAGGAGAAGTTACAGTACAGAGGGGAAGTCTCACAATTTGGACAGGCCCCTACTTCTCTGTGGGAAAAATCTGATAATAGAAGATGGAATACCGAAGAAGGTAATGCCCATCTCTACCACAGGCCAGTGTACGGGTTCCCTGATGAGAGGATGAGGAAAGACTCCCAGAATGAACAGAAGGCGTACTTTACAGCCAGCATAAAGGCGCTGGGGGTGCAACAAGCTAGCCGGAGAAGTGCTCCTATACTTCAAGCACACGAGAAAGGTGTGACTGGCATGACAAGGAGAGATTTCCATTCAAATATTATGGACACCCCATTGGAGCTTGGCGTTGAGAAGTCATTTGATGATATTGTCAAAGATAGACAAGCAAGGAACTGGCGGGCTGACAGAGGAGCCGGCGCAGAGACGGCAGGAGCCGGCGCAGAGACGGCAGGAGCCGGCGCAGAGACGGCAGGAGCCGCTGATGAGACTGCAGAGAAAGGGGAAAAGACTGCAGGAACAGCTGACACAGTGAAAGAGACCGATGAAACGGCGTACACGATTGCTGGGAAAATAACAGTAACCGCTGAAAAAGAGACGGCAAAAGAGACAGAGGTGTATGAAAAAGAACTTTTGTCCCTGAAGCAAGCTAATGATGATTTAAAAGCAACTAAAGTTGTGAGCCAAGAACAAGGACAAAGGGACAGACACAGTCACCTGCCCGGGGTGAATACTCCTGAGGTGTCTAGACAAAGAAAGTGCCTGATAAAGATCTCTGATTTAGAGAAAGAAGAGATCAAACGAATGAATAAAGCCAGTGTTTTCACAAAAGAAGTAACTGGAAGCCTTTCTAAAGAGAAGACAGACGGGCAAGTTACTACTAAAAGGAAGGGTATCCGGAAGATGCCTAATGATATTCCTGAATGGAGAAGGAAGACTTCATTGGAAGACTACAGAGTGTCCTACAGAAGTAAGGTACAGATGCCTAGATGGAACCAGAGGAGGAGTCCTCCCAGGTATAAGCTGAAAGAATCAGTTGTGTGGGAGCTGCAGCACAAGGATAAACAGGAGAGGCAAGATCTCCTCCCTAATTGTGCATCTCAGAGAGAAGGAGAAATCACAGTTTCCAGCTCTCAGCCACAAGAGATAGAGGAATCCCGTAAACAGAGGAAAGCAACTGTAATACAGAGGGAGCTGCTATTTCATGCTCCACAACTACCGAGGATGGCCAATTCATCTAATATGAAGAGACAGTTGGTTCAGTATGATGCATCTCCAGAAGAGACTAACACTGACCTGCAGAACCTGTGTGCTCAAGACGCTACATTAAATGCAGAACGATGTTCGCAGGAAGCTCATGAACCGGTAGGAGAATCTATACCGACTTCCGAGCCAGAAGAGTCCGCAATACATGAGTCAATCGCAGAACCACCAAAATCAACCCAAGTGCCTGAGATGTCTGCTCATGTTAATGAGCATTCCATAAAATAAAAGAGTCTTTTGATAGTGGGGAACAGGTTATGGACACTCATAAGTCACAGACCATATCAGCTGAAACTGTATCATCAGAACAGTTATCTGAGACTGTATGCACAGGAGAGAAAGAGTCTCATGAAGAAAAATTGGCAAAAGTCAGCTGGACGTTGCTAAACAGCTGGAGTTATTCCAGGAAAAACAAGAGTCTGAGAGCTTCTTTCTAGCAAAGACGGAGAGCATGCCTACTCTGCACAGAAAGAAAGATGAAGTACAGACCCAAGAGCAAGACGCTGCAGTGAGAGGGGGCCTACCTTTGGAGTCTATAGCGGATCCTGGGCCAGAACAGAAGCAAGGTGCTTGTATGAAGCTCATACTTTCTGGTGAGAATTGTCAGCCAGACAATAGGAGCACCTGGAATAGAGGGAGCCAGGAACAGAGGGAAGAAAGACAGCACAGGAAGTTGCTGTTGTATAATGAAGTTGAAAGGGATGCTACTGATGAGCCTACAGGGGGAGAATTGGAGACCCTACAGAATGGACTGAAAAAGGAAGCACGACAATCTCAAGAGGTCACAAAATTTGGCCAAGAATTGTACTCGGCGAGGGCAGCTGACTCTCTGATATTTGAGCCCTACACTAAACCCCATCAGGTTGTAAGGAGGGAGCGACTGAGTGATCTGCTTGATACCCCAGGGAAGAGACGGTATGGAGAAGTGAGTTCTCATACAGTAGTACGACGAGTACTTTTGAAGGGTCCCTGGAGGAGGGCACTCGGAGTGACGAGCGGGCCGGTGTCCTACCCACGATGTGTGGGCAATGTCCCGGGCGGTGCGAAGAAGAGAGCGCTTCAAGATGAGAAAGCTGATAAAGCAGAAGCTTCAGCACTATTGGGAAGGTCTTACTGGCGCAAGAATGGCCGGACGGTAGGATGGTGGCATACACGGCCTCTCGGCGTTGTCGCTCAACCCTATGGTGTCGAGCTGAGGGGGAGGAGATGTGATGGTTTGCCCCCAGAGGCCAGTGTGGACGCAGCGCTAGGAAGAGGACTAATCCCTGAGACATTATTATTTACACCAGGAGCTACGGAGTTAAGCTTGAGGTGTAATCAGGCCCAGCTGGAAGTTTCTTTAAAAGGCCTCCTGAAGCAACCAGCAGGGGGTTTCAGGCTGGGTGTGGACCCAGAGAGCTCCAGAGAGCGAGCGAGCACCAGAGAGCTCCAGAGAGCGAGCGAGCGAGCACCAGTGAGCTCCAGAGAAAGAGAGCACCAGAGACTGGGAAGCAAGTGTGCCAGAGCAGCAAGTGAAGCTGCCATTGTGGGATCAGGCTGTGTAACTACACCTGATTTAAAGGAGAACATTCGCTGCAAGCAGAAGAGGATCCATTGCAGCTAAGTGACTGGACTTAAAGGTACCACCCCCCCTGTGATACAAAAGGTACTGTTTTTACCTGCAGGCCGATTAGCGGTCCCAGGGCTAGTCAGTGGCGTTCCTGCAAGTAAGTAAGCCTGTTTGAGTAGATGTTTATTTCATGCTGACCACAAGCTATGTTTATTTATATTATGCCAACCACTTATTAAAGCCTGTAAAAAGCATATAAAGGCTCCAGAGTCCTCCATAAAGAGCATAAAAAGTTGCATAAACAGAGCGTTGATCCCGCCAGAAGGGGGCGCTCTGCCACACTAGGTATTGGTATTTTACTTTTCACTCATAATCTAACCTTTCTATATGGTAGCCCCCTCACCAGGCTCCCCATTCTGTCACCAAATTATGTCAACCTGGCAATATCGCATCACATATGGTTTTTGGCTTCTCTTTTATTATAACCACCCTGGGCCCTGCACACAAATATTTATAAATAAAGACGCTTTTAACTAGGGGAGTTTTATGCATAATACACTTAAAATGTGAGGTTTAGTAAATAAAACGTAGCAACTTAACAGTAAATGTAACCAATATGACAAGAATTACCTTCAAGAGACAAAACCAATCTCCTGTATATATAACTCAAGTAGGGCACACAATATTTAACCTTCATTTACTTAAATAAATATACTTGTTGTATATACTGTACTTGTTTTGATTATTCTTAGGCTATTTTTTTTTAAACAGGGTGACATACATATAATTTATAAATGCGTAACTTTCATAATCCCATAATGCATAATTTGGCATAAACCCATAGCTTTGTGGGAGAATATCAAAGTGGGCAATACAAGGGATCTTAACTAATTCAATTAATGGAAAGAGGCCAAATAAAAGAAAATGCTTACATCTACTATTTGGAGGGACTAACTTTAATATAAATGTTTTATGAGACCTTTTCTACATTTAAACTAAGGGATGTTAAGACCGTAATCTGTTTTTGTTGAATATTCATGTAAAAAAGAAACATTTCTGAAAAATAGAATAAGCCTGTGTTCCACCTAGTAAGTTTACTGTGCATACTTGTATTATGGGATCGGGGCAAGCTAATCTATCTTGATACTCAGAAAAGTAACTCAATATTCTAATGCTATTTGAAGAACATTTTAGCAACCAGAGAAAACAGATCCATTAGCTAGTAGACACACTCAGATGTAAACCAATGCAACTGAAAATGAAGCCAAGTATGTAGAACACACAAGATGACCTATGCTTACTGTTCTCAGAAAAGAGAAAAATGAATTTGTTCCTTAAATATAGAGGTCTCTCCTATGACCATACTTAGTAAGTGCAAAGAGCTCTACATAAATGTCTATGAAGAAAAAATGCTCTTTCAGTAGCACATGCCTCTGTTTAAATGTATATCTTTCAATGTTTGTTTACACACTTGGAAACACGAGATTTAGTTACCAACAAGGGCAACTAGTTATGTGTAATTTAACAAGGGATTAAGTCTAACCTATATCCTGTCAAGTTTCTTGACTGACTCTCGAGGAAAAAAGAGCACTTTGTTGACATTCATTTTTTACTGTAGTATACAGTGAGTGACTGATGTATTTAGGCTGACGCCACAAGGCAGAAAACCTAAAAGGCCAGCATGAAGGACCAAGCTTGCAAAATAAATACTTATTACTGATGTATTGCAAATGCACGCTGTCTTCTCTCCTTATCCTTCCATCTGGTAAACAGTGGGAAGTACCGTGGTATAGTGTGTAGTACATTTTGTTCCAGTGGGTTTGTGTGCCTGACAGGGTAAGACATTATTTTGGGTGCTAACTTTGATTAGGACAAGGACAGCAGAAAGTACATCATTAGTAAAATAGCAAAACAGAGCCCTATTCTATTAGAGATACGACTGCAAACGACTGTAACCTGTAATTTTTGCTATGAGTGTTTTTTCTCTAAATGTTTAGCCCGCAAATGACATTCTTAAGCCTTAACTCATAAACACTGGCTACACTCACAAGCTTTTAGGGGTCATGGTTTTATGACACATAAAACATAACATTTTGTATATACATATACACTTGTTTTCATTTATTCTTATTTTATTTTTGTGATTGTCATGGATGGTGGGGAGAGGAGGGGAGAAGTGGGGAGTAGAAGAGGATGAGAGGAGGAGAGAGAGGTGGCCTTGGGGAGTGGAGGTGAGGATGGAGAGAGAGGGAGTGGAGGTGAGGATGGAGGGAGTTGAGGTGAGGGTGGAGAGAGAGAGTGGAGGTGGGAATGGATTGGAGGTGAGGATGGAGTGGAAGTGAGGATGGAGGTAGTGGAGGTGAGGATGATGGGAGTGGAGCTGATCACATCTAGCAAATTATAACTCCACATTGTAGAAATGACGTGAAGCACATATAGATAGGAACAAAGAGCAAACAAAGGATCATTCAATAAAATTAATACATATAACATTCTTTTCTCATTTTCAGCTGGCAGGTGGTCTGGATCCGCTAGTGAGCCAAAGGCTCCATCGGAGCTGAATGTCCAGGACCGTGTCCGTGCCCAACAGGAACCGTCGCAGGGGCAGGAGGCAAGAGAAGATCAGACAGCCCTGGCTATGAGGAGGAGGATGACTACCACTTCATGTGGACAGTGCAGGCACCTGCTGGACCTTCTACCACACCTGTGGCATTTGACCTCACTGGCCCCCCTCAACAAATTGATTTGCCACCCGGGCCTTCTTACTGGACTGACCAAAGGTCCTTTCCACCACCACCTCCTCTCACCAACAGCACAACCTGGCTCCAACCACAACCAAGCCTACCACCACCAATACAGATTCCAGCTGGGCCACAGCCCCTTTCCACTGGGCAACCACCACTGACACCTTCTCACCCAGCCATGCCTGGCATCAGTAGACCTTCATCCCAATGTTCACCATTGAAGACCGCCATTGGGGATATGCTGGTCTTGATGCAGGAGTAGGTGGACGCTACACGGGTGCTCCAGACCAGTGTCTACTCAAACCAGACCTCGGGAAGTTGCAAAATCCGAAAATGGCATGTTAATCAAAGCCACCATTAATACTTGCATTAGTGAAGCATGTCATCCTCTCAACAATTCCAATATGAGAACAGATACTTTTGTCTGATGTAATTAACAGACATTATGGCTGCTGACATTTGTGTTCTCTCAGTATTAATGGACAGGTGTTAAGACAACTTGATATTATAAGATTCATTCAAAATGTGATAACATTTGTATACCAGATGAATGTGATATTAATGTGGCTAAACAATACCATATAGAGATAGTAATAGTAGTTTTGGGCAACTGACAGTGATCACAGCTAAGCATCCATTGTGGGATGACATATCATTATTAATGTTCATGACTATTGATGTATCATGACCCACCTAATGGTTAGTAATGCTTGCAGATGAAGATCAGGTAAGTTAGTGTATTGGGATAGTTACAGTATTTAGTACTGTATCGTACATGCAGGGTATTTTTTTTTTTTATGCTTCTCTGTCTTTTTTAGGTTCTGACAACCTTTTGATTTTTTGAACACTCTATATGTGTGTAACTGACCTGGATTACATATTTCAGAAGTTTAATCTTTTGTTTATTTGAGCAGATGAAGACCAGATGTAAGAGCTATGTGCATTACTGGTTACTGCTATTAAATGGAGTGATGTATGCTGATATTTGTATTTATCAGATTCTGGTTACTGTGTTGTAGTGACCACCTGTGACTCTAGTAGATGCTATGCATCATTATTATTATTATTATACAGTATTACCTTTAACTTCTTAGGTTTCCCCTTTTTCTCAAACAGCCTCTTGTCCTTCTGTGATCTGCCCACATCACCCCCATGAAATCAATGCACAGTCGTATATGCTCTGTCTATATAATAAAGTTTTGTTATACAGTTATCACTGTTTTCATGTTTTTTATGGGTAATGTTTTGAGACATCAAAATACATAATATTTATGTAACAATCAAGTATTTGTATGTATATCATCTTCCTGTGTATCCATCCCTTCATGCATTTGAGTACTGTAATCATATGTTTGCATGTCACTAATTTTAAGTTAATTGATCTATGATTTTGTCATTGCCAAGTGTTTACACTTTCTATGTTAAAAGTAATGTTTATATCATTATTTTCATATAATTAACAAAATTGTCTGAAATGTATCCAGATCAAATGAAATACAAATAACGGTACCAGAAATATTTCTATTGTCTATATATACCTCTACCCAAATAGGAACAAAGAAGTATGGATACCATTATTAAAAAAAGGGAGAGAAAGAAGAGAACTTCCCAAGTCCAATCAGATCTACATGCCACTAGATGATAATAATAATATCAAATAAATACATCAAGAAAGTGCATTCAAAATGTGGAAATCTTTATTATAATCCTTTAAAAAACAAAACAGAATCTCATTGTATAAAACTCGAAAATAAATACAATCCCCCGAATAAATAGACCGTAATGAATATCAGAGTATCTTCCACAACACTGGAAAGTGTAATATATATGTCATTGGCCAAATAGTAAGGTAGCAATAATGATATAAATAGGATATCAAATATCAGGATCACAAAATAACTAGAGATAAATTAATGATAATAATATATTGTCAAAATACATAGTATATTCTGACATAAACGCAGTAAATAAATGCAGTAAAGTGCAATCAGTAAATAAGTACATAAGATATATCAAGAAAAGTGCAATAGTGCAATATAATTAATACAAAAAATATATTAATACATATAGAGAAACTGTGACATATACACCATAAATATAATAAGTATAAACAATCTCTATGAAGATTGAAAAAATAATATTTTAGAAAAATCATCATTTGTAACATAATTTCACATACTGGTGCCCATAGCACCTAAAATCTGCATGAAGTGTGCCATCCTTCTGAAATTATTCATATTTACTGTCCAATACATTGTTATTGGAAGATTCCGGCCCTTTATAGTGACACAGGGGTGGTTTTCCAAATTAATATTAATAATTTATAATTTATTATTAATATTTCCAAAATGCGATCAAGCACAATTTTAAGTTTTATTATCACTATTACTAAAGTACAGTAGTGTGGGTTTAATTGCTGTTACAGCTCTAATAAATGTTTGGAAAAGCCCTTGTGAGTCCTATTTAGTACTCATAATATTTTGACAGAAACTTGATGCTTTTTTCATTTGCAGGTCAGACTTTATTTGCGAGATAGAGCTACGGGTCTAATAGAATATTGATTTTGTGCAACTTTAATTATTTAGTGCTAATAATGTTCAAACTGTGCTAAAACCAATGGAGTTCCCAATTTTGCGGCTTTGTCTGGCCCATTGTGATTGTGGGTGTGTAACTCGTAATCAGATTGCAAGTAGCTAATAGAATATGTTGCATTTTTAAGAGTGTATAAATTTACGAATTGGCCAATAGAATAGAGCCCTTGTTCTGTTATTCTGAAGATGTGTTGGGTTTGAACTGGATTAAAAAAAAAAAAAATAGTTGGACAATAGTAATAAATCATAAGATGTTAGTATGTTGATCCAAGGTAAGAGACACATTGTCATCACAATGCTGCATACTGTTAATGCATTCATTCAGCTTTACTTTTTGTAATTAACAGCCATTTCTATAATTGATCGTATGTTCTAGTATCTAGGAAGCCAATGGGTTGATCTCTAGTTGGGTACACAATATGATGTTATTGTTATTGTGACCCTTTCTATAGTCAGTGTTTTCCGGCAAAGTGTGAGTGTACAGTGTACAGTGCACTGTAATAAGGTACCTTTCAGAGTGCTGTATCTCTCTGTCTGTATTTGGCAAGGAGAGAATTTTACATTCTGTTCCCCTCAGAATATTAAATCAAAAGTCTAAAGACCTGCAATATTTTTTTCAAATCAAAGGTAACTGTGATTATTGTTCTTTGTCATATTACTGATATTTATTTAGTTTACAAAGCCCCATGGTCCAACTCTCACATCCATATGTTACTACTGTGAATACCATAGTTTTAGCTATGTGGACCTTTATTGATAGTGTAATAGCCTTAGTTTTCACTAGATTGTCAGACTTTCCATAGCTTTCCTCCTCAGAAGCAAATGTATTTTAATTTCATGGCTGCAGTCACATTTAGGTAATCATAGTTATATCTATGTGACACCTCAATGTACGAATCTCTGATGCCCCTCATCTGTTCTTGGAAATTATTTTCCTGTAATCTATCTATATCTCTGGACGCCATTCCTAATCATCACTTACCTCTATATCTGCTTATTTAGAGGTTTGCACTAAGTATCAACTGTGGTATGTAGAGCAATACCTATCTTACACTATTTATTACATATTATTATGGCATATATTATGGCATATGGTGCTACAAAATGTGGGTTGGTCCTTCTGAGCTCATCTACCTATTGTAATTTCTTATAGTTAGACAATAATTGGTTTAGACTGCCTAATATATATGACATATTTTGGTAGAGCTTATTTTATAGTGTACTTAGTCATTCTCACCAAGTGGCACACAATGTATATGTCAATAAGGCCCTGGTTTTCTAATGATTCCAAGCAGACACATTATTGCATCCATTATTATTTTCTCTATTATGTTCCCTTCGCTCTTGCACTTTTAGTACTGGTACTGCAATTATTTCTCCACTTGACCTCCCTTGCAAACCAACAAACCCTTTTAGATTTTTTAATATCCCACCTACCTTCACCAGGGTTAGACAAATCCATGGATTTATTTCAACATTCTTTTTTAAGGAAGGAATAAGCATACAAAGTATCCCACATCACCATTATTGGTTCAGCAATATCTTACATTATTAGATGATAGGTACCAGTGTTTGTTTCACTTATAGCAATGCCCTTTAATATTATTTTTTAATCTTTAAACATACAATTAAATAGCACTACAGTCAGAAAGAAAGTACGATTGAAACAACAAACTGAAGCAAAGAAAAATAAATATTAAGATATAGACAAGTCATTAATGACTTGCACTGGCACTGCAGTGAAAATGGTTATAGGATTCCCCAAATGAACAAAAAGTTCAAAGGGCAGGATTTTCTCAGTCAATTACAGTGTTGTTTGAGTTGGTACAGGATCCTAGCACTACAGAATATGTTGGTGCGTTACAAATAAAGGATACTAATACTACTTCTTTAATTGTATTAGATGTCTCCAAAAGATAATGGGAAATCACTTCCTTGGCAAAAGCACACTATATTTTGGAGTGAATGTATGTTTGGTCAATACGTGTAGGTTTACACAGAAACATACGGGTTATCAAGTCCCACCACATTTTTCATTCACAAATCCTTGGACAATTGGGAATCCCCACTATAGATAAATAGCCCTAAAGTTTAAACTCTTAACATATTCCTTGAAATTTATGATAATCTGACTATGTTGTCCATACTAGATATTATAGGGTAATTAATAGGAATGCACTTTCAGAATACCAGAGCTCTTCTAAATATCTACCACACATTGCCATTGTTTAATAATTGTCTCTTAAGACAATCTCAGCCTTTGAATAGTAATCAAATTCAAAGAGAATCAGTGATACTTTGTGTGTTAGGATAAAACACACTGCAAATGATATAATTTTATAAGTGTCAGAATTGATTTGCCAACCCTATTTGTAATATTACATACAGTAGATTTACAAAATGCTTTTTATTCTTTTAAAAAGTTTAATTTGAAATGCTTTTTATAAATTGATCACTTGGGTTGTCAGGAAAGCTGCCTTTATCCTCATTAAAAAAGAGTTTACTGCACTTTAATTTACTTTGTATTTAATGCTCTGCATACTTACTTATCTCATTTTAGTCCCATTGTAAATGTTTGCTCTGCATTTAATGAATTATTCACAGAATATCATAAAAATAACATGATTGTGATATATTTCTGCAAGCAGACGTAACAAAATTAGTTTTGCCACATATGCTCAATCTATTAACAATGGATGTCAAAAAATAATTCACTAATAAGCCTTGCATTAAATCTTCTATTATTTCTGTTACTATCATCTAAGGTTTAGAAAATGTAAAACAGCACATTCCCACTGTGAGAAAACTGCTTGTGAAACAGTTCAGATGTAACTTTTATTTGAGCAGTTGTTTTTATAACCTGAACTGACAGCTTGGTGTTGTTTTTCAAATAATAAGACAATGTAATTGCCCCCACCACTGTACATTGAATATATTTTATTCTGTGGCAGTATAATTGTAGGGGAGAGTGTTATGACATCATCAAATTAAGCTATGCTTTCTATTGTTACAATTTTTATTTTCATATCATAGATATTCTTCCACATACAGCTCTATTAAATCCCCTCAACGTGTAAAACCGTAGCGCATAACGTACCCCGTAAGACTTGCTGCTATTAAATTGGCCCCGTAAAAGCGACCAGCCAACGACTTGCAATTTAAGCTCGAAAAAAAACTACGGGATGTCGAAAATTGCACTCCACGACCGCAAATCCTTTGTTCTGTCAAGCTTGTAACTGTTCGGTTTGAAAATTGATATTAAATTACAACAAATTTACTGGCGTTCAACCCCGTAACCCGCAAATGGAGCCAAAAAGCCAGCGGGTACTAAAGAAGTCCCGCAAGGGGGTTAAAGTCCTATCCATAGCATTGTAAATGCAAATATACACACACTACCGTGCTTATAATTAAAGGGAAAATGATGTTAGGTATTATAATTAATAGCACAACATTCTCAAGCTCGCAAATCTGCAATATAAAATAAAATTAATTCTGTTTAATTTCCATGTTATATCGATTCTGGCAATCAATGTGTTAATATATAATGGAACTCACATGGACTAGAATATCATATTTACTGATTTATTAATATTGCACTACTTCTGGAATGCGGGTACGATAGTAACTCGTAATTGAAGCCCGTAAGTCTTTGAAATCTAACCTCCATTTTTCAGTGGCGTAATGATGACGATCTCTTTTGCCATTGGCTTCGTCTAAACTTATAACTACGATTGATCATGCTCATCCAACATGCGCAGGAATGGTTTACGGGCTTGCGTCAAGTGGAATTTAATAGCTCTGTAATGCAGCCGAGTTTCAAGCCCGCAGCCTTAGCGGGCATGCCGATGCCACTACCGGCTTCAAATTTAATGGGGCTGATAGTCTAGTTGTAAAAAAGTTCTTTATAGTTTGTACTTCACAATTTAAACAACTATTCTTGTTGTTGTTCAGTCGTTCAGTCATGGTCTTCTCCCTATGGACTGCACATCTGCCAGGCACTCCCCGCAAAAGTTCATGTCCATTGCTTCAAATACCTCATCTGTCCATCTCCAACTCTGTCGTCCCTTTCTTGTGTGCCTTCAATCATTCTCAGTTTTCTCTAGGGAATCCTTTCTTCGCATACCATGGCCATCATATTTGAGCTTTATCCTCATGATCAAAACTTCCATTGAACTGTTTGGCTTTATTTCCTGTAGTATAAGTTTTCCCCTTTACTTGAGGTGTCACTACAATGTTATTAAAAGTGCCAAAATTACTATTCACCTGTGTATTGAGTCAAAAATATATGGGCCCAAAAATATTGTGTGTAGTTGACAGGGTTGAGGTGGTAAATAAAGAAAAAAGTCTGCTTTTTTTATCTGGAAATGTATGCTGTTAGAGAATGAAATGTACTGCTACAGAGGACTGATAGGCTGGTAGGCCTCAATGTATTCCTCTGAGGGCCTCATATATCCCAAGGGCTGGCTGTTGCCCATCTCTGTTGTAGAAAGATGCTGTTTGTT
Organism: Discoglossus pictus; assembly: GCA_027410445.1. NCBI lineage: Eukaryota > Metazoa > Chordata > Amphibia > Anura > Alytidae > Discoglossus > Discoglossus pictus. Next base: position 82,556,139 of record CM050171.1, on the reverse strand, counting down.
ACAGAGAAATTACTATGTATACACTTTATAAGATAATGAATGGCTTAAAAGCAATAAACAAAGGGAAAATTGTCCACCTCGGGATTTACATGGCAACTCGAGATTCACTCTTGTTATACTGTTGTAATCCCTTGGTGGACAATTTTCCGTTGTGCAAGGCTAGCCTCAACAATTCTGTATATAGTGGGCTTTAGATGAAAGGGATGCTTGAATAGGTTTATAATAGAAATAAAATGAATATAAAAGAAGGAAAGTGCTCAGATGTAATTAAAGAGCCAGTTAACTGAACATTTTCTTAAATATTACCACACATTGTTAAGGAAGTAAAATATATATATGGTATGATTTCTTCAGAGATTCTTACCTAGGGTCTTAAAAAAGTATACCATTAATATTTAATTTTCCAATGCGTATACAAAGTAGATGCTGATTTTCTAAATGCAAAATGATTATTTTTCTACCTATTGAATAAATTAGGTTGTTGCAATTTCTAGGCTGTTATAAAAAGTTAATTGGAAACATAGACCTCAGCACTTACAGAACCTGTTAATTTGGATTGTATTTACCAACTGCTTCATTAATCCCAGAATATGCCAGAATGAAAAACAAAACGTATGGTTTATTTTATGGCATTACTGTAAGAGGAGATGTTTAAAAATATATACTTTTTGTCAAGAGAAATATTTTTTTTGCCATGGATATTGAAATGCAATATTCAACCAACATGAACTCAGTTTTCATGGTACGGGGGGCATTTAGGCAAGGCCGTGTTTGTGGACTTAATATCATGAACTGTGTGTTAGAGGCAAATGATTGACATGGTATTGATACTGCACCTGGGACTCTACAATTCCCACTGTTACTTCTACTAGGCCTCGACATGCCAGCTGCGTGTTTGATCTCTGTCGTGGGCTACATGGGGTGACCAAGATTCTGTCTTCTCGGATTTAGTTGGGATCAGGCTAATTTTTTCTGGACGTCCTAGCAGGTGTTGCAGACAAAACACAGAGGTGACTGATAGGCCTCAGGAACATGTTATAGGTATTAAATGTAAGTGCTGTCAATAGGGAAATATTCAGGGAAAAAAACACCAATGTTTGCCAGATATTTGTTCAATGAAATGGTGGTGTTGTTTTTTTATTATGTTGGAACAGAATAGACTGTGTGTATCTAAACAATATATTTTGTATTTCAGGTGTCACATCTGTCTTAATGGATTAGTGTAAGCACTTTTCATGTGAAACTTATTTTTTAAGTTCACAATTATTTTAAATTTAAAAAAATCTCCCACTGTCCTGAGCACTACTGAAAGGAAGCAAAACTGTGATACCATCACGTAATCCTTACCAAGACAGCCTAACCACTTCCTTTCAGTAGTGCTTAGCCTAATCACTTCCTTTCAGTAGTGTTTAGGAAATTGAGGGAGGTGGGGAGGGGTACAACAGTAGCCATTAATGATATAAACTGTTTTGGTTTTTTTTATTATAAGATTTGCTTTGCTGATGTTTGCATATGAATTCTTTATGTTAATTAAGGGTGAAGGGAAAATAGGTTCAACATGAAAAGTGTGTACAGCAGCTCTTTAAAAATGCCTTTATTTAATATGTTAGAAAATTCAGTATTTTATTGTTTATAAATGCAAATATTATAATCCACTGTAGTTTTGTAAATTACAGTTCTAAAACAACAAGATATTAAAATTATAAAGCGACCACCGAACTACCATATTTATAGTATTCTCTTTTAAAGAACTAGGGCTCTTATAAGAAAATATTTTAGAAAAGTAAATATATATATTTTTCTTTTACATGTATTATCAATTACATGCACTTAGGCGGACATTGCTTTATTTTACCTGATTGATTACAGAAAGGTTTGATCCATTTAATTTTATTGTAGCTTGCACACCATTGCAAGAACTGAATAAATATATTATATGCATCTTAGATCATTTCCAGTTGACACATTAAGTTAGGATAAAAAAAAAAATATCTGCCCCATTAAAGAAAAATTCAGGGGCAAATTTACCGCCAGTGCTGGGCCCCTCTCTGGGGGAGCCCAGTGCTCTCCCCAATATATATATATATACATTTATAACAAATTTTTTGCTGTAGTATAGTGAGGGCCCTTTGCCTAAGCCTCCCACCCCGACCACTCAACCAGGCCCCCCGGTAAAAAGCCCCATTTTTTTTGCAACCAAGCCCTATTAGCACCTCCACTGAAAAAATGCATATGATAGTTAATAAATTAACTATTTATATTTTTTTAATTTTTTAAATCATGTTGATATAAAGCACATTCTATAAACATGGGACTTTTGTGTTCCTTTAAGGGAGGATAGATTTGGAAACCACTGCATTATACCATTTTTCTTTTTCAATCTGGGCTACTAATTGTATTCTACAAGCAATACAATTAATTTAGTATAATTTTGTTATGGGTTGTCAATGATTAGCTGGTGAAGACATGAACTCTATGGCTGGGGTAAAACAATTACATTTTATCCAAAAAAGCTATCTAGGAAAACTGACTGAGATGCATATCTCAATATAGTAGGTGACTGTGATCTTCTCAATAAAATGTATTCTCCTATGAAATATTTGCAGCACCCCTGCCTTGGTAAAACTAACATTTAATTAAATGCGGTTTACCATTTCTGTATGGATTTGTGCATGGGTGAAGTAGTCAAAGAAAATCGGGGGGTTACCGCATATAGTATAAAAATACCACACAACTGCTTCTCTACACATAAACACACACAAATTGCCCCCCTCACCCCCCTCCCCCCCCCCCGTGCAAATGCTTATGTATCTATAATGCACTCTTAAAATATTATATTACTGTATTTTTTTCCATTATTCATGTTAGCATTTATTGTGGTAAAAATATAGGGCATCTTATTAAAAAATCTAAAACTAAACTCCAATAAAAAGGCTTTCAGTATATTGTATCTGTTATTAATTATGATCGAATGAGAAATAAAAAGGGATACATGTCAGTCAATGTGGAAAATGCAGTGTCTGCAATAATGATATATCATTGTGCAGAAATAAACTTCAAAGAGTGCTGACTTATCTTTGTTTAATCTTGTTTTAGTGGCAATAAAACATAGTTTACATATGGTCCAGGCAGTTCTTAGATCATGTTTCGTAATTCTGTGTATATTTGGTTATAGCTCTTTATACTTAAATCATTAAAAAGGCAGATGTCATTTAGTAGGATTATGGTCACAGGAAAAGGGTTTTAGGAAGTGATTCCCATAAATCTGACTTGGTGAAGTAACCGAGGCATATGAGAAAGGTAAGGTCATGCTTGTTAGTGGTGTTTGTACTGTAGCAGACATCTTTCGATCACTACTGCATGGAACTATTGTAACAACGCTGACGGAAAGATTGAATTACACCCGGAAGGTGCGCAGGTTATCTTATTGGAATTTATTATTTTTAAGAGTTTATTTTGCCTAAGTTTCATTTAGTATAAACACTGCAAAACTAAGTATCCAATTGCCAAAGATGAGAAGTTGCTGAATCACAGATAAGACATACTCATATGGATTGGGCTTGAGAAAAAATAATAATTATTTATTTTTTACAGGTAGAAACATTTCAGTACTCAGTGATACATTTCTGCCTAGGCCACACAGGTCAGACCTAGGGTATCACGTAGTGCGTAAGGGCTGAAATTTGGCTGTTTTACGTCTCTATTAAACTAGAATTGCTGCGAGCTACAAACGAAAGACGCTATTTCATAAACCAGTTCTCGGCCGTCAGAGTTGCGTGCTCTAGCTCAACAATTAAGCAAGCACGTAATTACGGGTTGAGATGGAGCAAATGGAAAAAGAGATTGTTAGTGTTACGTCACTGATAAAAGAGGATGTAGATGTCAAAGTCCTATGTGCTTCAATTACAGTTTACGATCAGACCCACATTCCAGATATAATGCAATATTAATAAAGCAGTAAATATGATATTCTATCACATGCGAGTTACAGTATATGTATTAACACATTGATTGCAGGGATCGATATAACACAAAATATAAACATGAAATAAAGTATTTTTCAGGGATGATTTGCGGGCTTGAGAATGTTGTGCTTTTAATTCTAAGACCGAACATCACTTTCCCTTATAATAAATGTACAGTAGAGTGTTGTTATTTGCACTATATATTTACAAGTCCTACGTACTCGACATTACCCCGCTGGGCTCCATTTGCATGTTACGGGCTAGCTCGCGAGCGACCACGTGGCAATTTAATAGCTGAATTGAACAAGTAGCCGTTACGGGCATGGCAGATCAAAGTATTTACGTGCGTGAAGTTCAACGTTGCTCCACACGTAGCCTATTCTCGGCCATCCTGCATCTTAACACGCAAGTCCGCTTTGAACAACGTTACAGGGCTAATTTAATACCCGTAACAGGTACATTCGGAGTTACGGGCTACGTTTTAAAACGTAGCCCCAATTTAATGAGGCTGTTAATACATGACATACTGTACATATGCATAAACTCACACAAACAAACATGTATATGTCTATATTTATATATGTGTGTAAATTCTACATAAGTAGGAGGTGCACAGATCTGAAAAGGTCTAGATAAGCATAAAATCTAAGCATGCCCCATGATTTTTAATTCCAAGTGTGCAGGAAAACATAGACAAAAAGGTGAACAGATATAGGCATATGCCAATTGTGATATTGTTGTACTACCCGGCAGGTTTGAACATGGGGAGGCTGATCATCTCTATTTGAAAGAACATCATTGATCCCTAATGATCCCATTGATTTCTAATGTTCCCAGAGTTTTTCTGCAGCAATGGAAATAGTATTATGCCTTTATGAAGACATCTCAAAGTGAGAGGCTACACACCATGGAGTGATCCACACTTTGTTGGCTGTGGAACTCTTAGTACAAGTGTTGGCACGAAGGTGAAGACTTGTAGCATGTTTAATGTAAGTGTGAGGGACTACTGACATGGAGCGGGTAGTGTGATTTTGGGCAAGACTTAGGGTTCCCTGGTGGTCCAGTGGTTAGGACTCGGTACTTCCACCGCTGTTGACCTGGGTTTGATTCCAAGTCAGAGAGCCAAGCATGAAGCTGAGCAGGGTTCGCCCTGGTCACTACTGGGATGGGAGACCACCTAGCAATACCAGGAGCTGTATGCTGTGGCCCACTGGAGAAGGAACTGGTAACCAACACCAGTATCTCTACCATGAATACCAATTAGCATGACCATGGAAATAAATATGTTCTGGTGTGTTACAGTCCATAAAGTCATGGAGAGTTGGAAACAACTGAACGACGCAAAAAAAAAGATTATGTTAACCCTACATAACAGACCCAACATGATCACCCTCTCACCCTTAACTCATCATTGATGAATTGTTATGATCTTATGCTCCCATGACCTTGATCCAGCATCTGGCATGTTGCACCATGTAAGCAACAAATCCAAATCTCACTTTACAGCCTCCTACTCTACCAATCTGAACATTGAACAAGATTGACTGCACTATTTTTTGAAACTCTATAATGTATAGTGACATGAAGAATGTTTGTGCTTTATAAATAAAGAGTATGTATAAAGAATAATACTATAAAAACACTATATACATGCAAATAATAATAATAATAATATAATCCCATCATTCTGAAACTAAAGGTTTAAAGTCCCTTGATATTTTATGTATTTACAAAATTCACACACTACATTTTCTGCATTTCACATATATATTAGCTATATAGTGACATATGAAATGTGTTTATGAAACATCCATAAACACATTTCATTGGCATTAAAAATATTACCACATGTAAAAGAATTTTAAATGTATGAGAAAATATTTGTGCACACGTCAATCTTTTTGATAGTTTAATAACTCATGTTCATTTATAAGTTGACTTAGGAATGCTAGTAATAGACTGAACACTTATTAATATATTTATATTTTGGTGTATATTTTGTGTTTGATCTTTTTCTAATGTCATTCAGATATAACCCATATTCCAAGTTAATTCTATGGCAACAATGTTGGTAATTAAATATATGATTGTTAAATTATAAAGTGTATAGGATCACTGTGCAACGATTATATATTTATATATGTGTTTGAAAATGTTTAGTCTAAGAGCATAATTAAGTAGGGAAACAATTCATAAAGTTTGGGCCATATTCAATTGAGGTTTTGGGCGATCTGGTAGCCCGTAAGTGAGGTTGCAAGTTAATTTTCTATTCAATTATGGTCTATTTGCGTTCTCCAAACAGGTTAACGAGTTACAGCCTTGAAATCATTTTGATGGTTAAACCCGTAACTTACAGCCTCCAGAAGCCTTTGATCTCTCACTTTCGCAAGGCTAAAATCACAAATTGCTTTTCATTTGCTCAATTTCCCCAAGCCCGCAAATGTTTTTATACCCGTAAATGGCAAAAGAAGGAGAAAATACTAGGAGTGCTAGTATTATGCAGATAAAATCAATAGTGCCCTGTAAATAACGGGGATTGACAGACATTAGAATGAATTGCACAAAAGTCTCAAGTTCTCAAATCGGCAAGAAATTCTATTTATTTTTATGTTTCATTTTGGGGTTAAATCGATCTCAGGTATCAATGAGTTATTACATATCAGGCCACCCATATGGACTAGAACAGTGTTGGCATTCATTTTCATAATTTATTTTTGGGATTTGCAAGTTTGATCACGTATCTGACCCCTGAACCTAATTGATTGACATGTAACCTCTATGTTTTACTGCCGTAATAATGACAGTCTCATTTTCTTTTGGCTGATTCAAAATAGGAGGTTACGGGCTTGCTGAACTGATCATGTTCCCGCCCCTAACTGCAATGAACCAGTGCATGGTTTACGGTTTCGGCATTGGGACAGTAACTTGCATTGCAATTGTAGACAAACCGGAGCCCGCAACACACCCAGAGACATTCGGCTGTCTGCGATCGAGTTGCAGGCTTCAAATTTAAATATGGCCCCTAGTTTTGATTCCTATGCTGGATCCTGGAGGCATCCAGGATTCTTTAGTGGAAGAGAACACTGTATGTATTCATTGATGGAAGCTGCCTGTCTCTGGGCCCGGGAGGGAAAAGGGGTGTGGTTTTAATTTTAATCAGATAAAATTATCCAACAAAGCCTCCTCACTTCACCCTGCCTCCCCACCATTGATAGATAAAAAGTCTTTAAAAATTGGGATTTTCTCTAAAAATGTTTTATGCCAATGCTTTCACCACTGCTAATGTTGTTAGTTTGTTACATATTTAAAAAGCAAGTTTTTTTCTTTAACTACAGTAGTTCTTTAAAGGAAAGCAAGGAGTGGATTCCTTTTTCATTATAACTATCCTCAATATTGAGCCAATTAAGGATTAAATGTATAATTTAGGATTGATATGTCTTCCTTTTCATTCGATATTGCTTGGATTTTTGAGGCCGGACCATTTTTTGGGATAGTACAAGATTGGTTTATTATAGTATGTTCCTTTTATGTTTAGCACAATTGAATGAAAATAAGCTATTTTCCAATATGGTCAAAAAAACACAGAAAAAAGGCAGAATATTGGTATAATAATCTGTAATGTGAGCTGCAATTATTGTATTCCTCTAGTACAGGGGTGTGCGAGACACATGCCTGGATTTGAGGATATCCCTGCTGTGCACAGGTGAGTCAATCACTTCTTCAGTAATCCTGGTTGACTCACCTGTGCAGAGAAAGGAAATCTTCAAATCCCAGCATGTATGCGGACCGCCAGGACCGAACTTGCCCACCCCTGCTCTAGTATACTTTAAAGGGACATGGAGGATTCCCTGTTTGTTATATTAGAATAAACTGTGTATTTGTGTATTTAAACATGATTTTTAACAAGTGCTTAAAAAGCTAGTTTTTTACTCACTGAAACCTCCCAAACAGCCCCTGCAAAGGTCCCACCCCCTGTAGCTCATGCATGCAGTGGTTCTATTGTACTAGCCTGTCACAGACTGTATCTCAGCAGCAATTCAACCTGCTACTGAGACACAGTCTGTCATTGGCTAGTACACCTAGAACAATAGAAATATTGAATATATGAGTTAAAGGTGGAGGACTGTTAGGAAGGTTTCACATATTAAAAACTGAGCTTTTAAGCACTGCTAATAAAATGATATTTAAACATGCAAATAAACACTTAGGTAGTACATTTAAAATAGGGAATACTTCATGTCCCCTTAACTCATACTCCAATTATGGTAGTACTTAATTGTGACAATTTAATTACATTGGTCGGTGAAGCATCTTCTATGCCCACAGTGGCTGGAGTGTTTAGTATAAAAAATCTGTAACTGACTTTGCTTCTATACATAGCTACACACTTATCATGGGCTCCTGTTGGGCTCTGATTGTGATGCTATTCAATTGCTCAACCCCGCAAGTTACTGTCCCAAAGCCAAAATCGTAAAACCATGCACTGGTTCGGAGCACTTCAGGGCGGGAATGTGATCAATTCAGCAAGCCAGTAAATGCCCATTTTGAATCAGCCAATTTACAATGAGACTGTCATTATTACGGCAGTAAAACATGGAGGTTACATGTCAATCAATTAGGTTTGGGGGTCCGATATGCGATCAGACTCACAAACCCGCAAAATAAAGAATTATGAAAATGAATGCCAATACTGTCCTAGTCCATGTTGGTGGCCTGATATGTATTAACTCATTGATACCCAAGATCGATTTAACCCCGAAATTAAACATACATATCACTGTAATTTCCTGCTGATTTGCGAGCTTGAGACTGTTGCGCAATTAATTATAATGTCTATCATCGCTTTCCCCATTTTTTACAGTGCTGTAGTGATTTTGTATTTGCATTTCCAGTGCTACGATCAGGTGTTTAACCCCCTTGCGGGTCCTCTCTAGCACTCCTAGGATTGCTTCCTTCATTTGCTGTTTACTGGTGTGAAAACATTTGCGGGCTTGGGGAAATTGAGCCGTTAATACCAATTTGTGATTTTAGCCTTGTGAAAGTGAGAGATCAAAGGCTTATGGAGGCTGTAAGTTACGAGTTTAACCATCGCAATATTTTCAAGCCGTAAATCGGAAGCCGATCGGAGCCTGTAAGAATAGCAAATTAGCTTGTGACCTCACTTACGGACCTCCGGATCTCCCGAAACCTCAATTGAATGGGGCTCCTTATCTATTAATATGTCTTGCATCAGGTTCATTAGGTACAGGAGAGCACTATAAATTGCAGCTATGCACACACAGAGCTCTCTGCTCTCACTGCTGCTCAGTATACATAACTACAGTTTTGAGACACTTTTGCCTTTGGCAGTTGCTGGGGTTATTGTCATTTATAAGAGGGCAATGGCAGCCAATGGGGTTATTGTCATTTATAAGAGGGCAATGGCAGCCGGGACACCGCCCTTTTGTTTGCATTCAAGAAATACATACCAGATATCATATGTGTGTTACTAATCATGCTTAAATGAATTAAATGTCTGTTAGTACTCATGATAATTTCCCTTTAACTCAATGAACCATTTTTGCCCAGACTTATTAAATTGTGTTTTTTTGTCTCACATGAAAATACCACATTTTAAGCAGTTCCATAACAAGAACAGCAAGGCCCTCATTCAATTGCAATTTGGACAATTGAATAGGGGTCTAAATAAGCACATAACATATTTTTTTAAAGAAGTTTTTAGTTAGTAAACATCTATCCAAAAGCAAGGTTTTCACTAACTAAAAACTTATTTTTAAAAAAATATGTTATGTTCTTATTTAGAGCCCTATTCAATTGGCCAAATCGCAATTGAATGAGGGCCCAAGTATTTTATATTATGCACTGGTTACTAATAAAATTCACATTTAATTATATGTAATAGCAATTTTGAATATTAAGTTCACTCTAAAATGTTAGGTTATGATATTAACATTTTGTTGAGCTGATTGTCTTTAAGGTCATCATGTGGGAAAGGGAGGTCTGGCTGAGAGACAGGTCTAAAGGCTTTTAAGAACAATCTGATTAGATAAGAGGACAACAGTCATTCATAGGCTGTCACACACCAAAAGATTGTTGTCAAAGGAAATCACTTTAACACATCCTCCAGCCAATGGAGAAAATGTTGTTGATATAACATTGTGCCTGAAAATTTAGTACTACCTGCTAAACTTAGTCACCTCCCGACTTTGACCTTATAGTGAAAGAGGCTAACAGCAGCTGAGCCTGATTCATGAAAGTAAGTTTATTATTGAATATTGTTTTTTTTTTTTTTAAATCCCTGAAAATGAAATTGATTATCTAGCTCTTATTGCTAGGGTATTAATGCTGTTGCTCTTCTGTCCTTCAGTCATCTCTGACTCTTGGTGACCATATGGATGCAGTGTGCCAGACAAATGTCTCTAATTGTGCTTATCCATATGGTTTTCATGGCAAAGATACTGGAGTGGTTTGCCAGTTCCTTCTCCAGTAGACAGTGATTTGTCTGACCTCTCTTCTATGACCTGCCCATCTTCAGTGACCCTACATCAGGGGTGGGTAAGTTCGGTCCTGAAGGGCCACACACAAGCCTGGATTTAAATATATCCTTTATGTGCACAGGTGAGTCAATCAGGATAACTGAAGGAGTGATTGACTCACCTGTGCGCAGCAGGGATATCCTCAAATCCAGGCATGTGTGTGGCCTTCCAGGACCGAAATTGCCCACCCTTGTCCTACATACTTTAGCTCACAGCTTCATTGAAATACACAAGCCCCTTCACCACAACAAGGTAGCGATCCAGAAGGGTATGACAGTGGACCTTTAATGCTATTTTTAATTTTTGGGGGGTTAATGTATCCATTTTTTCCCTTTCTAGATCGTTACTATTTTGTGGTGAAGGGCCTTGTGTACTCCAATGAAGCTGTGAGCTATACCCTGTAGGGCCACCCAAGATGGGCAAGTCATAGAGAGGTCAAACAAATCTACTGGAGAAAAAACTGGCAACCCACTCCAGTATCTTTGCCAAGATAACCTTATGGATAAGCACAACCAGAGACATAACAATGTGCCTGGTGTGCTGTGGTCCATAGGGTCACGGCGAGTCAGACATGACTGAATGACTAAACAACAACAATCCATATTTTAAAAATCTGACTGCTTCATAAATGACAACAAAACGTGTGGTGCCTGAAGGTATTTAATAGCACTGCTTAGTACATGCGTCCTTAACTCTTTTTGCACTGGAGCATTTTGTGATATATTCTAAAAGCAGCCTTTTGTTTGGTTTTAATGAATCTGAACATGTAGTCACAATGAACTCTGCAGGAGAACTAACCAACAGGCAGTGTGAAATGACACGTCCCCCCTTCAAATAATTTCTGCTACGTCTGTGAATGGAAAGTGGTAATGGTTTCACTCATGTGCTCCATGAAGGTTTCAAGGGCAGCAAGGAAGACGTTCACCTCTTTTAGCCACTGATTGAAATGGGGGGAAATAGGGTCCCCTGCGGCTCAAAGCAGCATTAACACAGTCCATATCACAGGCTTCTGCTTTGTCAGCCTTCTACTCCCCCTCTCTATGTGTCTCTCTCATCCTTGCTTAGTCTCCTCTTGCCTTTTATTTGTAAGAGGGAGAAAAAAAATCAGGTAAAATAAAGCATCCATGTAAAATTCAATTTCCTCTGAATCTCTTTCAGAGACGAGGGCTGAGATTGAGTGGATAACCCCTGCAGTAATTGCCTGAACCCCTCCTGTTTGCTGAAAAGGTGAGATCCATTTTTCAATTACCTATCTGCTGTGACAGCACCAGGCAAGCGAGCTAAGAAGAAGAGAAAAGAAGGAGAGAGCGAGAGAGAGAGAGAGAGAGAAAGCAGCCAACAAGCGCTTCTGTGTCAATCCCTGGAAAACGGGAGGCAGGATAGATGCGGTCACAGCTCCTACCATCAATATCCTCTAATATAAATGTCAGTGATGCCATTTTACCCACAGCCATTTCCCACACTGCTGATTACATTATCGTATAATAGAGGGGAGCTGGTCTCGCTTCTTTCTCTCTTAACCCTCCTTGCGGTAATGTGTCAATAGCCTGCCTCCATGAAACAAGTCAATTTTCTGCAGGCTTGGCAGTGGAATAAATCTGCCGGCTATCTGGAGAGCCAGAGATATTTATATACACTGCCTGTGTGTCCTCAGCAGAATTGAATGATTTTCAGCCTAGACTCAATAAGGGGAGAATTTAAAGCAGTCCCAAAGCCTGGCTCCCAGTAACAGCCTTACACGTCTATTTTCTTTACCTTAACAGAAAAGAGAGAATTATATCTGGATTTATATGACAAGTGTGGCTTCCAAACGGGTTTAGATAAGTATGAAGAAAAAATAGCACGATTCAATGTTGTGTTCTTGTTGTGGGGGCCCTGGGTGACGTGCAAACAACACCCTACATTGCTTATTTCAAGGTTTAAATAGACCTGATTTCAATATGAGTTTGTACGTTTCATGTGCAGACCAAAATAAAAATGCATCTGGAAAGACTGAGATTTGACAGATGTAACAATAGTCAACTGGTATATTTATTTAGCCACATGAATCCTTCCTATCACAAGTCTTATAGGAACTATAAGAGATGAATGGGATAACCCCCCAGCTTTTTCAATGTGCGTATGTATGTGTATAGAAATTGTTATGCGTATCCCCCCTCCCCAAATCAATTTGGCTCCAACACCCCTGCTTATGTATGCATTGAGCAACCCTATGGAATTATTTATAGAATTGTATATAGTACGTACATACATAGGGAATACATGAGGTATATATAAATACCCTTATACAACATGATGTGACAAATTGCAAGTGAACTTTACATAGTGCTGGGCTAGATTTCTTTATCTTTTAACTCAAAACACATCCGTAACATATTAGGAACAAGGTTAAGAGAATTGCAGGGGATTACATACACCTATAAATCACTCCATGCCTAAATATATACATTGTAAATTAAATGTAATACTTTAACATGTGCCTTTGATGTGCATGTACAAGAATCCGTGCCATATGACTGTAGTTAAAATACTACTTTGTCACTTCCATTGTAATTTATATTTCTTATAAGGGCTATAATGGTCTATGTTAAATATATTTTAAGAATCATGTAGATTGCAGATTGCAGGGTATTGCTTCTGATTTGATAGAGTTACTACTAAATGGTATCACTATGTACTACAATAGTCTGATTATTCATCTATCTATCAAAATAAATAAATATATAAATATATGTATAAAAATGGTATCACTATGTACTGCAATACTCTGATTATTCATATCTATCTATCTATTTATCTATCTATCAAAATAAATAAATAAATATAAATATATATATAAAAATTGTATCACTGTGTACTGCAATACTCTGATTATTCATATCTATCTATCTATTTATCTATCTATCAAAATAAATAAATAAATATAAATATATATATAAAAATTGTATCACTGTGTACTGCAATACTCTGATTATTCATATCTATCTATCTATCTATCTATCTATCTATCTATCTATCTTCATGTCTGTCTGTCTAAATATATATATACAGGGAAACCCCACTTAGTGCTACCCCTATGAACGCTGATTCCTAACAGCGCTCTTTCCCCTTCAAATTCCTTTACGTCCCAGCTTAGAGCGCTCAGATTAAAATGTCTCATTTAGTACTGATTCACATAGCGCTCCTGCATGCAGGAGCACATGTGCAGCGCTAAGCATGGTATATATATATATATATATATATATATATATATATATATATATATATATATATATATATATATATACACTGAGTTTCATCTTTAATAAAGCTATCAGATCATGCTTTCTCAACCTATTTTTGAATTCAACCTTGTTTTTGAAACCTTTTACATTAGAGTATGTGTGTATATCCTGTTCATTTTCTCATAAAATAAGGCTACCTCTGTTCCAAACTGCTTAAATATATGTTGTCATATATTGAGTGTATTTACTATATCACATTAATAGGGTCATTGTTGGTCCCTTAGAAATAAACTACTGGTTTGTGCTGCTGCTCTTTCCTGTTACTCTGAACGCACGTCCAGTTTGGTTTCTATTCTCTTTGAGAGATGCTGCAGCAGTTTTCATGAGACATGAAAAAAAGGATTTGAGAAAATGGATGATTTATTGCAGGTCTTGTGTCAGGTGCCATACTGTGACTGATCCACTAGGGGGAAGCCCCCTCTTGTCTAGAGCTATATAGGAGACCTCTGTTAATGAGAAATAAAACCATGTACTGTTACTTTTGGCAAGTTTGTTGTCCTGACTTTTTTGCTGTTTGCTGATTGCATGTTTGACTTTTGTATCTATAGAATTATATTTTATCATCTATAGATAATGAATTACATTCTGTAATGGTTTAAAGGGACATGGAACTTTTTATTTTCTTGGTTGCTTCAGAAACAGGGTATATGTACTCACATAAAGGTCTCAGAGTACAAAAACATATTCAGATGTTTCACTGTTCTTGAGGATTTATCCTCTGCCAACCAATAACATCTACCGACTAATGTATCTGCATTTCCTGATAGATGGAATGAAGTTTAAAAAGGCTTTGCTTTACATTTTTTCAAGCACAAAGCTGCTATTGATATGTTTAAAAAATGCCCTTTTAAATGCATGAATTTTTTTTTTGTTCCACATCCCTTTAAGTAATATCTTAAGTTTACGACATTTTTAATCCGTGATTTAATATATGCTTCTTTGTTTTCCATTTAGTAAATAGCAGTCAAAATGATTTTTTATGTCAATACACTCAAACACTCCTACATGAGATATATATATATATATATATATATGTTTATGAGGTTGACCAACTTTCTCTCCTGTTCTGATCTGTTGACCTCTAGGCCTTTATCCATGTAACTGTCCTCCATATCTACACAGCAGCTTTCAAAACAATCCCAAATTATATTAGACACACAGGCCCTCACTCAATTGCGATTTGGCCAATTGAATAGGGCTCTAAATAAGCACATAACATATTTTTTTAAAATACGTTTTTAGTTAGTGAAAACCTTCCTTTTGGATAGATATTTGCTAACTAAAAACTTCTTTAAAAAAATATGTTATGTGCTTATTTAGACCCCTATTCAATTGGCCAAATTGCAATTGAGTGAGAGCCACTGTCTTTAAGAAAGGGAATTCACTTTGTCCTGTACTGTATGGTTAACCATATTAATGTGAATACAATAATAATATTACTTTATATATACCTCGCTCTTTTTTCTATTTATCCAATATCTAGTTATTAGTGATTTCCTTCCAGCTTTTGGTGAAGTAGAGCTTGGGTTTGCTCTCAGAATGAGATCACAGCCCCTAATATATATAGGTAGATATGCTGGTTTCCTAATTAAAGGCATATTTAGGTTTCCTGGATTGCGAATGCATCTGAGGAGAATCAGTAGTGCATGAAAACATCCCAAAATATACATTAATTAACTCACCCAGGTTGCTAAACCTCTTTTTTTTGCAAACAGTTGCTTTTGTTTGTTAACACCCGGGATATCTTTGCTAAAATTAGCATAAAATTAATAATTCATTTTGGCCAATCACAGGCAGATAATACATTATAATACATTGTAACAATCAGTGATGGCAGTTTGTGCAGGAATGAATCTCCCTGTAGGAGGAAGCAGGAAGAGCCAGAGACTGATCTGTAGATCTCTGTATTGAGCTGCTTCTGGATTAAGGGTTAGTAAAAGGTTAAAATCTGTACCCAAATGCAGTGTTTCTATTGGAAGGTTCACTGTGCCTATGTAAGCAGCACTGGGGGTTTGGAAAACCAATAAAATAGGTTTGTGTATATATATATATATATATATATATATATATATATATATATATAATGACTATGTAATGTGCATTACTGATATAAGCAGTTTGTGTTAGATTAGATAAAGGTAAAAACAGGGAAACGTAGATATACCTTTAATATTTTGTGAGGAAAGACGAAATGTAACTCTATTATTTTTACTATTACTGAGTATGTATAAAGTACCAACATTTTATGCAGACCTATATAGTTGATGGTAGTTTCAGCTAGAGGTCAGGTAACCAATATGGAAAGCTGTGTGTGCCTTATTCTCAATCTAGACATTATAAGTAGGGGGACATATGATGTTTAGCTCTATCAGCATTACATACTCATTCTGTTGGAAGGGCTGTGATATAACGGTCCAACAACAAAACATAAACACATGTAAATAGACTTCTCCAAATCCTGCAAGTATTAAGAGTCATGTTAGCCGATTTTTTTATCTATGCAAGTCAGACTATCACGTATCCTGCAGAACAGACAGTCTACAGCTAAACCTTCCATTATATAAGTACAATAAACTCCCCGTTATCCGGCACCCACGGACTCCCTATTGCTGGATGCATGTAGCTGCCGGTTAATCGGGAGTCGCCGAAAAAAGGGTCTAAACAACTCTTAAAACCCCCCAAAACCATTGAAATGACTTTAAAAAGGCATTAGCACCTAAACTGGGCCATTTTGGCCCAGAAAAAAACAAATAGGATTTATTTTTTTTTGTGCAGTTTCGAACTGCCGAATAGTGCCGGATAGTGCCGGTTATGCCGGTTTAGCTGGAGTTTTTTTGTAAATGGGGAATTGATGCCGGTGCTGGTTGTTTGAGAGTGCTGGTTGGTTAGGTGCCGGATAACCAGGATTTTACTGTAACTGTTTTCAATTTGCTACCAGCCTTACAATAATGATAGGCTGGGCACAACCGACCCACTGGTGGTCAAGGGACTCCTTTATGAAGGATTTTTTAGAACTGACAACAATACCTATCCGAATTCTGCAAATTAAATATAATTTAGATTACGTTTGTTAATGTTTAACACATAATTATTAAATACATGCTACAAATTGTAGGACGTTGTCCATTTAGGCTAATTCTTCATGTCGTTCCTCTTCAGATTATTCTCTTTCCTACCACAATAGCTAAATTTAATTTACAAAATTCTGAACAGTAAGACTGTAAAATAAAGGTCTAATATATATTATTAGCTATTTGTATACTGAGGCAGACCTTTAAAAGGTCAAATGTTACAACTCTATCACTTCAAGTGGTTGAATCAGGAGTGAATGCTTGTTGTATTGATTTGCAATGATTGAAACATTTTAAATCCATCTTATAATGGTTGGAAAACAATGACAAGCACAACAGTGAATTAATTAGTAACTTAATATTTTTTGGGTAAGTAATTACAGCTAGAAAAGTAGTAAATTTGCTATATCTGCCATAAATATGTTTTGGTCTAATTAATACTTTACTTAATAAACAATATACACTAACATAAAACTATCCGGATAATGAATTCACTTCAGATATATTAAACAGGGGCGATAATTCTTGTTTTTTTATATGTAAAGAGAAATACTAATACACTGCACAGTGAGTAATTAGGTAGTTGACTGAGCTTTTGTTGTGAGTAGCCTGAATAGATAATTTGCTCCTTGTGACAAAAAGTGATTTCAAGCATATGGATGCTGTGTCTGACTGTGCCTCTAGCTTAGTGAGTCCGTCAGTTGTCTCAATGAATGTCATCATTTTGATTAGTTGTGTAGTGGACAATAGAAAAAATGTGGTGACATTAGAAACATATGGCATTACACTGGAATCTAATTTGACCTCCAATATAGCCCACATACTGGGCTTCAGATGATCAGCAGACAAAAGGATTTCTTGAATGTAATACTAACTAAAAATAATTTATCGTACACATTGGTTTGACTACATGGACAAGTAACGTCATGTGTACAATAATCTCTTTTGAAGTATTAGGGCTGATAATGGGTTAAATGTTTGTAGAAAGTAAATACAATTATTACAGCCTTAATTTTGTTAAAGGCATTTAGGTGTAATGGGTTATGAATGCATCTGATATAGGAGAATCAGTAGGGTATGAAGACATTTTTTGCATGAAAAAATACCAAAATAAACATTATTAAACTTACCCTAAAGTTTGCTAAATATTTTGAGTTTTCAAGCAATTGATTTTTAGAGATAACACCACTATAAATCCCTGCTATTGAAGTTTAGTAAAAGGTTAAAATCCATACCCAAATGCAGTGTTTCTATTGGAAGGTTCACTGTTTATACAGTTAGCATAAAATTCATAATTTGTTTTGGCCAATCACAGGCAGCTAATACATTGTATCAACCTGTGATAGCAGTTTGTGAGGGAGGGATCATGGGATGTGTAGTTCCTTTCTCAAAGAAGCAAGCTGGAGCCCAGACATTGTTCTGTAGATCTCTGCATTGTGCTGCTGCTGGCTTGAAGGTTAGTAAAGAGTTAAAATCCATACCCAAATTCAGTGTTTCTATTGGGAGGTTCACTGTGCAGATGTACAAAGCTCTGGGGGAGTGAAAAACATGTTTTGTGTTTAAATAAAATAAACCTGTATGTGTATATAATGACTGCATATAATGTGTGTTTCTAATATAAGCAACATGTATTAGATTAGAAAAAGGTAAAAATCGGGAAATAATATACCTTTAACTAATAGTAATCAAATTAGGCAGTAGTGGTGATGGCCATTAGTTTGTTTCTAATCTTTGTTTTTCATTTGGGAGGGGACATTACATGCAGATAAGATTTATTGTTACTAGTGTATGTTCTCATTCCTTAAAGTACGCAATTTCAGTATAACATTATTGAAACCATACTGCATTAAAGGCCCCCTCATTTATCTAATTTTAATGGTTAGTTTAAGTGTATCATGTATTTGCTTGTTAACCAATTATTAAGCACAATGCTGGGTCATCCAGATCTTCAAATATATATGTTTGCAATAGAACATAACCTTTTAAATCAAAATGATCTGATAGAGCAGGTTAATCAGCAACTGAAGACTTCGTGCTTGTGGAAATATGAGGTGTGAAAGGAGGCATTTTGAAATGAATAATGTTGTTTATGTTGATTTTTTTTTTCTTCTTGCATTTAATCCACTTTTAATGCTTGTAATTGTTCTTTCCCCTTCTGGATTGCTACCTTGTTGTGGTGAAGGGGCTTGTGTACTTCAATGAAACTGTGAGCTATATTATGTAGGGTCACCCAAGGTGGGCAGGTCACTGGTCCACTGGAGAAGGAACTGGCAAACCACTCCAATATTTTTGCCACGACAGCTTTATGGATGAGCAGAACCAGACACAAGATGTTGCTGGCATAGAGTGGTCCATAGGGTCACGAAGAGTCGGACACAACTGAACGATTAAACAACAATTGTTCCTTGGCAAGGAAAAGTAGTACAAAAGTAGGAAAAAACATTTTGAATGCAAAATAAATAAATAAACTTGCACTTTTACATGCATGTATTCTTTCCTATGTCAATCAGTTTTATTTTCTTCCCTACTGTTGCTTGCTAATTCCTCAAGTGAATATGACCTTGGAAACTAATGAACTTTTGTTTGAGAATCCTGGCAGGTGTACCTTCCATATTCCCATTGTGTAGACAGACACTTCCTGTGTATTCAGTCTCCTCCCACATCAGTAAGTTGAGCTGCTGACGTTGTATTATTTTTCTTACATGTTGCATATTTTTAAGTGTAGATCTTCAAAAAAAATCCTTTTTACAAAATGTGACAACAGTGAACCTTTAAAGGTGATTATTGTACACGATGCCTTTCTTCATATTCTTGGGTATAAAATGACACAATAGCCAGTGATCTTAGCTGTACTCACAGCATGTCAGCCCAGATACAAGATATCCCTTGACAATATAAGATGGATGGATGCCTCATATTTAGCTTCTCATCTGAAACATAGGTTGTGGATGTTGGTGCCCCTGCTAAGCAGATCTTGCAAAAATGCGTATCCCATTGCCTGTTTTCATAGAGCCACTGTGTTAGTTGCTTTAAAGGACCACTGTACTTCAAGAAAACATGCACTTGTTTGAGAAGTATAAACCACACTAACATCATTAGCAGCTGTGTATGTAATGAACATTAAAAAAAACAACATTTTTTAGGCAAAATCCGACTTAATGATTACTCCGTTTATTTATACCAGATTCCATCTTGTTTCATCACTTCTCGATAACATCAGTGGTATTTTTTTTTTTTTGTATTTATCATTGGAAGGAGGCTTGAATGGGGAGGGAGAGATAAATTTAAAGGGATATGGAAGGTTTCTGGATTATACTAGTATGTAGGTCTATGATAGGCTAGGACACTAAACTGCACATACAGTCCTAGAGAATCGGTGTCGACGTATGCTGCAAAGGGCAGACCCTTGCAGGGCTATTTGATTGGTTTTACAATTGTAAAAAATAGAGCTTATAAGCACTTTTGAATAAAACAAAGTACATGAAACTAAATAGATACATAGATATATTACATACATAATAAATTATTCCATATCCCTTTAACTCCTACACTTTCCCCCCAAACCTGCTTAGAAGCAGGTAAGGGGGGTTCAACATATTTTTTTAATCAATAAATAAAAGCCCTGCTCTCCAGAAATGTAAACACCCCTCTCACACACACATCCTTCATCAAAGTCTTGAAGGTCTAGCAGAGGTATCAAAATTTATTTTTTTTCTAATTAAAACCTAGCTTCCTGACTTTAATCCACCTAATTATGCTTTTAGTTAGACTCAACGTTTTCAAAATATTATTTTATTGTGCAATAAAGAATAATTACCCTTTCTTTTTATATCTGAAGCCCCTGACCAACATGAGTGCAGCCCTAGATTTTCATACCTGGTCAACTATAAATGGTAAATAGTGGACTTTTTTGTAGATTGTTAGTATTTTCCTAGCTTTCCTTGATCCTTTCCTACATCAAAGGGCAAGTGTTTCCCTGTGCTGTGTGATATGCTGCTCAAGTGACAAATGAAATTTAAACTCATCTAGCCAAGACAGTCCATGTTGACCTTTTCAATTTTCCAATTACATCCAGGTCAAAGATTAATGACCTTACCCCTCCCCTGTGCTATCTTGTCATGTAAAACTGAAAATAAAGAAGACAAGATAAAAATGAGAAGTTGCTAATAAAAGCACTTATGTTAAATAATGATCAATGCATATTAATAACATGATCAGATATCTGGTAGGCCCCATCCATTGATATTCTGTGATTGTCTCTCCTAGGGGCAAAAGAAGAAGGTGAGGATTGAGGGGTAGATACAATATGGTAACAAGAGAATTGGAGAGAAGCCCAGGAGGGAGTGATCATGGAATTTATTTGTTTACATTTCATATCATATTACAAGTCAAATTATATTTAAATGACCACTGTGTGCTGTATGATGCATACTAACAATATGTATGTATAGCGCTATGGAATATGTTGGCACAAATAAACAATGATAATAATATGTATACCATGAACAGAAAACCATTCATAGAGAAAACCTTATTTTTCTAAAGCTTTGTGTTTATAAAGTTTATATCTTATCTGATTGGGCACTTTTTGCTTAGAGCATGAGAGCATGTTCATCAATCAATGAAGGGAAACTTGGGAGAAGGGGGTAAGGAGAGGAGGATTTATTAAAGCATTGGATATTTAGAAATGTGATACCTACCCCCTTCAACAAACACATCCAGAAGCAGGCAGCTTGCAATTATAACTGCAAGATTGTTCTTGTAGAAATGTAAACCACCTCTTACACATATAACTTTTACCAATGTGTCATGGATACTTTCAGGAACCACCTCTGGATTGCTACCTTCAGAACCACCCAAGATAGGCAGGTCATAGTAGAGAAGTCAGACAAATCACAGTGCACTGGAGAAGGAAGTGGCAACCCACTCCAGTATCTTTGCCATGAAAACCTTATGAATTAACACAACCAGATACAAGATATGCCTGGCATGCTGCGGTCACAGAGATTCAGACACAACTGAATGACTAAACATACACACACACACATATATATGTACTAGCGACTTGCCCGTCAAAAATGACGGAGCAATAAAATTGTAAGGAAGGTAATGCTGTTTGCCACAGACATTAATTTTTATGGTGGTCTGAGATCTCGGCGCTCATTGCGAGCCTCTTGGTTGTTGTATTTTTTTTTTTATCAGAGGCGCTTTTGCAGTCATTGTAAGGTCGGTGCTGATCTGCTTTTTGCTCTCATTGCAAGGTTGTTCCCTGGTGTAGTGTGTGTGCTATGAGCAGCGTTGGCGCTCATTGTGATGCGCGCAGTCAATGTCTTTTGTGTTTATTGCGATGGTTTTCTTTGTTTTTTTTTTTGTATATATGTATTTTGGGATGCTAATTAAATAAGTAATACATTTATAAATGAATATACTTTACCTATTTGTAAGTAATATATGTAGCAAGCAATGTGCTGAAGAGCTAACAATCTGTTTTGATGTCCCTGCAGCATACAATGTAGGTTTGCACTTTTGTGGAGCTGAGGTGTAAGTGTCAGCAATGTGTGAAGTGTGTAGTGTAAATAGGCTGCGTGCGCGAGGGGAAGCCGTTAGGGTAGCTGGGTACTTCCGCATTCTGTAAGTTAGTGTTATAAAATGTCGGCGAATGTGTATGTGGTAAGCGGGTTTGTATGATGTAGCGTCCTTGCTAATGGTGTATGTTGTAGGTCGTACAGTTTTTTGTTAAAGCCGTATTCGCTTTGTGTAATTTAACGGCTTTTGGGGTCGTGTAGCCTCATTTTCGTTTTTTTTCGGCTGTCATTTTTTCTCTCGCATAGGGGATTTTCGAGTGTGTAAACTTTGTAAATTTGTCAGAATTCAAAATTTAAGTAGTGTTGCAGAGGTCCTGGGTGTCCCCCCTTGGTGTGGGTAAAGTTTTTATTTTTATGTCTATTTTTGTGTTTTTTAATGTTTGCCGTTGTGCGCGTGTTGGCCATTAAGGTTGTATTTTTGCGAGTTCGTAATTGTTTTTGTGTCCCCAATTTACTTTTTTCTAAGTCCCAAGGCTCATATTTTTTTGTGTAAGTCCATAGTTAGTTATTGTGTGTTTATGTTTCTTTTTCCAAGTCCAGCTTGTGTGGTCGTTTGTAACCGGTTGTGAGGCGCCGTAGAGCCTCCACCTCCGCAAATGCGGCCCCTCGCTTCACGAGGTTCTGCATTTGCGGCTCTTTGCAGCTGACGTGGGAGCCTCCACTTCAGCAAATACGGCATTTGTGGTCCGAAAGTCGTAGGGGGTTGTAGGGAGCTGCAGTTGCTGTGGGTTCGCTATGCAAGCCTGCAAGCGTTAGCAATGACCTGCATGCTGAGAACTATAAATGTGATATATGTATTTATTTATTTATATATACATATATATAATGTATTTTTCTATCATGCATTTAATAGGCCATGTTTTATACATTATATCTTACATATCATCTATTCAAAAATGGTTTTATGATATTAGAACAAGCAGTTTAACTTTTCCATTGTAAGCATTGACCTCAATGTATATCATCTACCCCTTACAATAACACAGGAACTGAGAGATTCTTAAAAAGGTACACATTAATACTTCTGAATTAACATCTTGGCACGCTTTCTGGATGGTTTGGACAATATGAATTTTATTTGTCAGCCTGAGAAAGAGTAGAGCTATGGACAACCTGTATTGTGAATAAATGTTTTCTAAAAACTAGATTATTAATTTCATGCAAAAACATTTTTGTTATGTTTAAAGGGTGATAATGATATAAAGTTAGACTTTTCATATTTAATTGAACCTGTGCATGAAGTACGGTATATAAAATATGTAATACATGTTACTATATGTGCTACTTAGTTGCATACATTTGCATACAATTAAAATAAAAGTCTGTCTACAGCCATGACAATTACTTCAGACCATAAATAAGACTGAAAGACAAATTGAATTTATGGAATTCATTCAAATACATTTTTTATCTGCACATTCAAAATTATATTAAAATGTTTGAACTGTAACGTATACTTATATGTAACACTGAATCATGCAGTCTGTGTACCAGTAATGTTTTATAAACTTTGTTCATTTGGTCCTTGGAAAATCTGGGATATAATAACCATTGTGAAATAAAATGTATAAAAAATGTAACCAAATCACACATGGCCCTAGATTCTATATTTTACTATTTGATCGTGCACGTCCTATGTAATTGTTTAGCAACAGCCAGAAAAATCATGAAGTGGTTCTTTAAGAACTACATACATTTTCAAGTATTTTGGCAGAAAAGGTTTAGGTACCATATTTTAAACGTTAACGTAAAATAAATAGAATCAGCAAAATACACTGTTCTATTAAAGAGAAATTTAAAGGGTCACTCTAATTTGATAAAAGCTTCACATGCTTGTGACGTAGGAAACAAAATTACATTAGCAGGTATGCAAGAGAGGAAAATAAAATAATTGATGGATTTCCATCTAATCTGTCTATAGTTTGAGGGTATATTTGATCATTTGGGGCATTACTCTGCCATTCTCTTCTATTATCATCATCATTAAAGCAAAATTAAATACGATAATTACAAACTAAACACTGTAATTATTTATTTTAAACTGTGTGACAACATTTTGCAGATCATCAAGTCAAGTTCTTCATAAAAGCAAACAATAAATATGACACTTCAGTGTCATATTCTGTAAGGTGGGATTTTTATCTTCGATTCCTATTTCACTCAGTGGAGTTTACTCATAAGATGATATTAGATCTCTCCATACTAGGATTTATTGAAAACCATGGATTCAAGAGGTATATCTCACTGGAGAAAAAGCTCTTATCTTTTTCACTATAACTAATAGACTATTCAGTGCAGAAGTGATTGTTTATCCTTGAGTTCTAAAGACCCCACCAATGACATTAGTAGGACTGGCTTCATCCAGTTACAGATGGTAGTGGTACCCTGCTGTTGAATGGAGTAGTTGTCAAATAAAATTGAAGGATGAATCAAATTACTTCAGTGGTAGCAGTAAATACACTAGGTTTAAAGTAAAGATGCATTTCTGACAAAGCATCCTAATTAATACCAACTACAAGTAATTGTTTAAGGAATATCAATTATTTTGTATTAATGACTTTATTAGATGTATCAATTCCACTGTCATACCAGTTGATTTACTAAGATAAGATATAAATATAAATATATATATATATATATATATATATATATATATATATATATATATATATATATATATCTGTATTGATACTGTATTTTAATTAATATTTTATCTTTCTTTTATGGTTACTTTAATATATTTATTAAACTTTAAATCCAACATACAATCCGATATATATGTCCGTGACTTGAATGCTAATTTGTGATTTTGCTTGTGTATGTGATGGCAGAATGGCTTATGACTCACCTTCCAGGCCAGATTCTCATTTTGGAGACACATATTAGCATATACGAGCTGCAAAGTCAAAGGGGTATATATCAAGAATGATTAACTGCAGATAAAATGGATAATAAAATGTATGGCCAGATTTTAATGCTAATTTAAAAAGAGACCAAATTGATTTGGGTGTTGACAGTGTCACTTTAAAATAAATTACACTCTATTTTAATATAAACAGTTTTTATGATGTGTATATTACTTCATATTATATATTTATCGTTTTACTATATTTTGGGACATTTCTTTTTTTCTTTATTTAATTTATGTTTTTAGAGAGTTTTACTTTTTTATGGTTATATTAGTCTATCACAATTATATTTAAGCAAAAAAAGGTAATTTGAATAATATTCTGGGAAAAAGTTTCTAATTAAATGTTAAGTTTGTTTCAGTGTAACACATTGGGCTACAGTCATGTAATATTTAAAATATCTGCTGTAGCAAAGGTGACTTGAATGTCTCATTCTACAACTTTCAACCATAGTAGCCATATTAATTACTTACACCCTTAGGGCCTCATTCTATTAGCGGCCGTAAATCGGCCGTAAGGCTGCGATTCCTTACGGGGGTTCTGTTAACTCGCGATTCTATTATACGGCCCCGCAAGGATCTCCTCTTACGGCCGGCCGTATATCTTGAAACCGGCCGTAAGCTGTGAAATGTAAAATCGCAAAAATAAATTCAAGCCTGCACTGTACAGCTCTGTAAATGCTAGGGATCATATTGGGGGACATGAGGATTAAAAGAAACCCACTCTCAAGCTTGCACATCAGCCCAAACCCGAGTTCAAATTAACTGTTTATTTTCCGGCTGCGGCGTGGGTGTGTCTGAGGTGATCCAAGCACTCTGGACTTTTTACATGGATATTTTACGGATATTAAAAATAAAATATTTTACGGATTTGAGTATAGGATAATTATGTGCTATTTTTTCTAACACCTAAAATCCCTTTATAGTCTTCTCAAAGTGCAGGATGGCTTTATTTGAGCTATTTTATGTGCTTAATTGGTGCTAGCGGGACCTCTTTCCTGCAAGTAAGCTGCGGCTCGTTTTTAGCCTTGCAGAGAGGGTTCCCGGAGCAATTGAATTGCAAATAGGAATTTCTTACGGCTGAAACTCTTGCGGCCGTTTTAGATCAAAGGCTTTCCTCCGGCGCGAGCGGCCGCAAGAGATAGCAAGGCACCGGCCGCAAGCCTGCCGGAGCCCCCGGCCGGAAGGGAATAGAATAGCCGAATAGCTTGCGGCCGGTCCTTGCGGCCCCGCAACGGCTGCGGCTGCTAATAGAATGAGGCCCTTATTAAATTGTGATTCAGCAAATTGAAAAGGGCTCTATTTAAGCACAGAGCATATTTTTTACAGAAGTTTTTAGTTAGTGAAGACCTTTTGGATAGAAGTTCACTAACTAAGAAAACTTCTGTAAAAAAAAAAAATGCTATGTGCTTATATAGAGCCCTTTTAAATTTGCAGAATTGTAATTTAATAAGGCTGTAAATGTTTTCCTTTCAATTTAAGAAGTTAATTAAAATCTAAAAGAAACCCAATAAATAGAAAGCGCATATAACCTGTTTTAGGGACTGGCCTTGGCACATGGAGGTAGCTGCTATAAAAATAGTGCTATTGGGTGAATAAACAGGCAATCAGGCAATGTATCATTTTCAAATGTTCCTATAAAGCAGACTGATTGGCATCTAATTTGGAATCATGAAATTAATAATGCTCTTTTAAATAGTGCAAAAAATATATTTATATGAAATATTAATATTAGTATTTTTTTGCTATTTTCCTCTACAACTTTTTTTTAACATTAAGAGCATATTTCTTTTAACTGATAGCTAAAAAATGAAATACTAGTCATTACAATGGGAGACATTTTTAGAAACTAAAAAATATATAAATATAGCCTTTATTTTTTTAAATGTTCCATGCAATTGTTTTAAAATGACTTTGTTGATTTCCTGAATTGTAATCTGAGAGTGTTATCCTATATATTTTATTCCATGTAATCCAATGTAAGTTCACATATATGGTAGCTCTTTCCGTAAAATTAAATGTTGATCTTACCCGCCTCTGAGGTTCCTTATAGGTGACAAATAAAGTTGGGATAAAAAGCAATGTCTCCCCCACTTTAATGAAAAATGTAATAAAATAATTACAGATTAAAGGCTGTATATTTTTTTTTGTTGCTTCTAAAAAATATTTCCCATTATCAGGGTCATGCTCAGTAAAAAAAACATATTATAAACATGACATTTCAGTGGTCCTTTAAGCTACAATCATGTGTGCCACATGTTCTCTCCTATATTTTGCTGTAATATACCTCAGAATACCATACGACAGTATATAAAGGACTTGTGTACAAGTAAAGCCTATATTTATACGCTGTTGTATTCTCTAATTTCTGATATACTGCACGTCTTTGTCATAATTCCTTGTGCACAATAAACTTCTTTCCCCAGACAGAGATGAAAGAATCAGTGATGATTTCTGACCAAGACAGGGCATTGTGCTGCTTTGATTGAAACTCCTCAACATTCAATGACCGTATAAAGCACCTCTCCGTAAAGGTATAGAAGAGACAGTTTTATTTAACTGGGTAAATACACTGCTAGTGTCACTGGAATGTCTTGCCAGCCAGGTTGTTGGTTGGAAAAATATTCCAGCATTTTCATTTTAGAATTATAATTATATGTTTTCCATATGCATTTCAAATAAAAGAAATAATAAATCTGTGATTTTAACTGATAAAAAGATCTCTGGCAAATATAATATTAGTGTAAAAGTATTAGCAGGGGCACTGTATTTGAAATATAAACAACATGTAAGTTAGGATCAACTTAGTTTCATGCTACAAGTTCCATTGTATGGCTCCTATTCAATTGAGCAATTGTTGGTTGCTACCTTCTTTGCCATTTTCCTCTATTCATAATTTCTCCCTCCTTCCTCATCCTTCACCATACTCTCTGCCATTTTTCTTTCTCTCTTTTCACTGTGTCCAGTCTATTCCCTCTCTCACATTTTCTTTCCCACTTGGCTTTAAATCTTCCATTTTTGAGTGAAAGTTATTTTTTTCCCCCTTTCATTCAGTCGTTGTTTCTCTTTTTTCACTTTGTTCTCTCTTGTCAACCCCTCCTGAACTCTCTCTCTCCCACCTTCTCTTTCTCATGCCTTATCTACATATTTATCTATCTCTTACATTTCTGGAGAGCTGAGGTTGCATCTATTGATGTAAACACCCTGCTTCTGTGCATATATGATTGAGAAGGGGTATGGTGTCAATTTCAGTCCGATCCACTTATCTAAAAAAGTAATCTGAGTTCTCCCTTTTCAATTCCCCCCACCCCTCTCTCCACTGAAACACCCACCCATGATCCAGCTCTCAAGAATTGATGTAACAAACATAAAATGTATTATTTTCATCATAAACAGAGTCTTCAAAAATTCAGAATTTTTCCAAAAAAGTTTCATGGTAATGTCTTACACAGCTGCTAATATTGTAGGTTTGTTACTGCAGTACTTAAAGAAATTATTCTAGTGCAACATATCAATTAAATGCTGCATTGAACCCACATATTGTGCCAATCCCATAGCAGAATTTAGAATTTTACTATACCTGAAATTAATTCTTATTGATTAGATACATGCTCTGTATTAAGCCAGTGGTTCCCAAACTGTGGTCATGGACCACCAGTGGTTTGAGAGTTCCATTGACGTGGTCCATAATAAAACAGAGATTACAAAAATTAAGACGCAAAATTAACATAAAAAATATACAAACCTGTAGAGAAGTGCCTAGATACTAGGTGATGTACAAACTGTATTCCAATATAGCACAGTATATTATATTTTTTAAGAAAAAGATACAAAATCATTAGTTGGTTCATGAAGACTCTCAGCAGTATATAGGTGGTCTGCCAAGACCCGGGTCAGCTTTTGGACAATGTTTTGGAAGCACTGTATTAAGTAATATTACCCAGTGGTTGTCATCTTTTTTGATACCAAGGACCAGGTGACCGCATTTGAGATCCAACTTTTATGAACAGGGTGTTATTATGTACAGTGAGCCAAAAAAACAGTTTGGATTAGTTTAAACAGAAAACATCTTAGAGCAGTTCAGTGTCATTTATTTATTATACTTGGGCTAATGCCAATGACATTTAAAGGACCACTGTATTAAGGGTTTTTAAAGGCATCCTGCCTGTGTAGGCAGTATGCCAAATAATGACAATTGCTTTAAAAAAAATGTAACTATGTTGAGCCATGAGCATAAAAACATTTTGATAGAAAATCTTATATTTAGAAGGCTTCTTGTTTTGTGTGTGCTGCCATCTTGTTCTCTTTCAAATCTTCATCCTCCTCTCTACAAGTCTCAGGGGTCGGTACATTTACTCAGACAGGCTATTGAGATCTACTTTTATAACCTACTGGGGATTTGCTAGTATGTTGCATTATTCTGTACTGGATGATAGTGCTTTAGGTAGTAGCCCCCTAGGCCAGGGGAAAGCAAGTTCGGTCCTGGTGGGTCGCACACATGCCCGGATTTGAAGATATCCTTTCTGTGCACAGGTGAGTCAATCAGGATGACTGAAGAAGCGATTGACTCACCTGTGCACAGCAGGGATATCATCAAATCCAGGCATGTGTGTGGCCCTCCAGGATCGAACTTGCCCACCCCTGGCCTAGGATAATTAAAGGACCATTGTGGTCAAAAATGTAAAATAACGTCTTTTGAAGAACTACAGTTGAAAACATGCAACATATTTTTAGAATGTAAAAAAATGTAATAATACAGCCTTTAATTTACTTCTTATTTATACAATTTATGCTGCTGTGGAATATCGCATTAGCTTCCAGTGATGTACTTCCTGAGATGGAAAAAGACTTTGCGTACCCATGAAGTTTCTATCTGTACAGTGCGAATCTGACATATACGACTGCCAGTGCATTTATTATGTCTAATGGAAAGTTCATTAGTTTACAAGGACAAACACTATTGAGACAGAAACTGCAAGCAGCAGGGTGATTAAAGAAAATGTAAGCCAGTAGTAAAGAATATAAAATCATTTTGCCCATTATCAAGTATATTTATTCAAAACACCATATAGAAAAATTGATCCCAGTGGTTCTGTAATTAAGACCAAAATGTGACTATTTACACTCTGTGGAACTCTGTAAAGCAGTCAGAAGATCAGCTATGTCATCTTACTCTATTCCTACATGGACTTTCTTACCTATCATTAACATTTACTCTAAGTAGAAAATAATGATGACTTTATTCAAAGTTTCTCGGGTCTCCACCTAATTTTGGAACCAGCAATATTTCTGCTCTAACACCTTTTTAATTTGGATGGATTTTAATAATATCTACGGTAATTAAATAAAACAAGCAATAAATATTACAAATAATTCTGCAAAAAAAATCCAAAAATGGAAAAAAAAATGATACCTTTAGCAAAAACTTACTAAAACATATATTTACATAATCTCCTGTTTTTTGCTATTTTATTCATTCATGAAGAAAATAGAATTGCAGACCCTGCATTTAAAACTCCAAAGTAGGCAAAGACTAATCTGATTTCCAACATGGCTTTAATATTTAATACTTAATTCATATTTAATATACAAACTTACAAAAAAAGGGCAATTCTAAGCTTTTATATGAATATCTCAGAATACTTTCAGCCAACATAATTCAATGAAAATAAAATAAAAGGTTGATCACTTCATGGCGCAGCAAATAACACATTTTGAAGCCTAGCTTCAGTCTAGGAAATAGTTAAAATTTTACATATGAGGTTGCCTTGGTGCATGATTTTAGTTAGCAACAGGACTTGTGTGTTTAAAGCATCAGTTATATGTTATTTGTTAAAAAGCACTAATGAAAAAGTATTATGCATCAAAATCTTAAGAAATGAAAAATTCATACATGTGATGCACATTATACAACTTGTCATTGTTAAGGGTTCTGGATCATTCTAAAATTGCATTAAAACATGTCTGCATTATTCTAGCCATTTCCTTCTAAACTAAATCATTCTTGAGATATAAAACATTTTCTCTGGGTGTCACTGAATTGTAATTTGTGACAATGCATGCTAATTAGCTGTATGATTCTTTTCTAGTTACTTGCCAAGAAATTTACAGCTGATAAGATATAACCCCCTGAGGTCATGGTAAGTGTGATTTGATCATAGACAAAGAAATGGATTCTTCACAGTAAGGACAGTCAGATTGTGGAACTCACTACCAAACATGACTGTAATAACAGATTCAATAGATAAATGTAAACATTTTATTTGGTTGTATATAGGGATATACTATTTTTTTTATAAAAGAACAGGTAGGTTATTGATCTATGGAAAGCTCTAATTATGGGGTTAAGTAGGACTTTTTTTCC
The DNA here is from genome assembly GCA_027410445.1 of Discoglossus pictus. Taxonomy (NCBI): domain Eukaryota; kingdom Metazoa; phylum Chordata; class Amphibia; order Anura; family Alytidae; genus Discoglossus; species Discoglossus pictus. Next base: position 82,524,426 of record CM050171.1, on the reverse strand, counting down.
CCAAATGAGAGAATTAACAGCATTTAATTTTTTTCCCCTTTTTGTTTGCCTTCCTCTTGATCAATTCACAAAACACATTTCTCTTTCCCTAAACCATCTATCCATCAAGCAGTTGCCTGATGTATCTACTGCTCCTACTACCCTTAGATTGTAAGCTCTCAATAGATCAGGGCCTTCAGCTCCCCCTGCACCAATGTATATGACAATAACTGTCTAACTGTTAATTATTAATCTATTATATTATATATATATATATATATATATATATATATATATATATATATATATATTAATAATGAGTATTGCATTATATTGTGATAACTTTGGTATTAGACAAACCCCTTATTTATATTGATGAGCTTTCGAGAGGTTTGACCTCTCTTTATCAAGTCTGAAGCAATACTGACATGAGATGGAAACATCAGTTTGAATAAAAACAGCAAAGAGAGTGGAAACAGCATCTAACATCAGCCAAGCTCCCAAAGCTCCAGAGGGATGTTGTCTCCTTGTAACCTGGCCTCTGATGCCAACCGCCTGATTCGTTCCCCCTGAAAGCGAGAAAGAGCATCAGCAACACCACACCACAAATTCAACAGTGTGTCGTATCAAGCGTACTACCTGTATGGAAGACGCTGTCATGGTGTTAATTGCCTGTACGACTTCCATGTTGTCCATAAAGAAAATAACCTGTCGGTCCCCTAAATCCTTTCCCCATACATGGACCACAATCGGAAACAGCTCCAGAAAGGCCATATCCTTTGTAAAGCCTGCCTACACCCACGCTCCTGGCCACTTGGCTGCGAACCACCTCCCCACAAAGTAGGCCCTGTAGCCAATGAACCCAGATGCGTCCGTGTAGAGCCCCAAGTCAGAGCCAGACAGCTTTACGTGTACATATCAAGGTTTTTCCATTGAACTCAAGAAAAGTCAACCATACCGAACATCTTCTCTCATCGCCGATGACACTGCAATGAAATGATGAGGACGCCTGACACCCAGTTTTGCCAATGCCAGTTTTCTGTGTAATATCCTGCCCGTGGGTATAATTCTGCAGGCAAAATTCAATTCTCCCAGAATGGATTGCAGACGCCGTAGCGTAATCCTTCTAGCACCCAGTACGGCCATCAATTCCTCCCTCAAGTCAACAACTTTCTCCAAGGGTAAACAACATTCAATACAACATCAAACCGACTGGTCAACCTGGTGAATGTGTCCAGGATAAATGCGCACGTATCCTGACCTGCAGGTCCAACAAACAAAAAATCCTCCAGGTAGTGTGTCATGGTGGAATAACCAGATACGGCGCATGCCACCCATTGCAAGAATGTGCTGAAAGTTTCAAAATATGCACATGAAATGGAACAACCCATCAGAAAGCATAGATCCACATAGTACATATTATCGAAACTGCAACCCAGAAGCCTATGACTGACTGGATGAACAGGCAGAAGCCTGAACCACGACTCAATGTCCACTTTGGACATCAAGGGGCCCACACTCACCTTCCTGACTATTACGCTTATCCTCGCCCTCAACCCAATAATCCCTATCTGAGCCCTCAGAAAATTTAGACAGTGGCAATAGTGAAAAGAGTTCAATAAACTCCTGCTTCCAAATTTTCTCCTTCACCTCAAGCGACAGGTGTGCCCCCAGGTTGTCCAGGGCGCAGATTATCGTTGGTCCGAAACCTGTCGGGTTACAGGGGGAGAAACCCCCACATTGGGTAACAGGGGAGTTGCCCGAGAGATACCTGCGAAGGGGACAGGAGACCTATCACACCCCACTGGGGCCAGTACGGGGGGGAACAGGACCTTTTGTATTCTCATTATGGGCCCAGGCTTTTCTAGCCAGGCCTGCCACCCACTCGTGCTCCTCTCCTTCTGTCATAGAAATCTTTTGAGAGGCTAGTAAATCCCTCAGACCAACCAACAACTGGGAAGACCTGCACTTGTTATGATCTACCACACACCCAGATACCTCTGGAAAACCCAGATTACCCACAAACTCACCTGGCTCAGCCCTTGCAGGTGTAGCCACTTCAACCACTTCAGAAACCCTTCTGTCAACCCTAGGCGCCGGTGGCTTATTCCTGTCACGCCTAGTGCTCCGCCCTCCCTCGGATTGACATGTTCTCCTGTTGCAAGACCTCGATCTGTCTCGAGACCTAGGAAAGCTAGATGAACCGTTACTTGTTCGTCTCTGCCTGCGCCTGGGCGTCATGCTCACCCGCTCTTCATCTAGGGAGGATACGGCATCTACTACATCATTTTGACTAGAGTGCAATATGTCGTCTAAATCAAATTCCCCAAGGTCCAGGTTTGAAGTCTTGTTAAACTGCTGTTCCTGACCAGTTTGTACTGCTATACCTGCACCCATGTCAGTTTGGCTATTATTGTTAAACTGCTGTGGCCTAGCCGAAACTGTCCTCTGTTATTATAAAACAAGAAAAAATCACAAGACATTGTGATAATGTGTTAGAAAACCCAAGTCCATGTTAAGTCCTGTCTTTTTAGTGTTGAAGAATGTTATCATCTTTATTTGAAATGTGTTTCTCTCTTCTACATTTTTGCTTTGAGTATTTTGATTTTAAGGTTTTGGATGGAGTGATCATTCTGGCTAAAATGGTGTCACTGGGGTGCCATAATTGTCTTCATTATGCTTTCTTATTGAATGTCTGTGTAAATTGATCCTTAAGTGCATTTTTTGACTGGTTTCTCCAATGTAACAGCCTGTGTCTCATAAAGTACATTGTATTATATATACCACATTGAACTATGTACATGAATACGATGTTATAGGTTTTGTTGTTATGTTTGACTGTGTCATCATTACAAATATGTTGACATAACTTACAAGCACTTTTGTTACAAGGTTTAGTTTCATATTTTTTATTCTGTTGTTCATTGGTCAATCTTCTGCCGACAAGTTTTTGTTTCAGGTTTGGTGTTTGTTTATATGCAAGGATGGGTAGTTTGGTGAAAACTTTTTTTAATTGGCCATCTTCGGTTAGTAATGGTTGTAAACCTTTGATTATTTTCCGTATCTTCTCTAAAATTGGATGGTATGTGGTCACTAGAGGTATACGTGATGTTACTTTGTATTTTAACAGATGTTCATGGAGTATTTTGATGGCAGTGGTTATTTCCTGAGTAATAATACAGGGTTTGTAATACATATAATATGTGTATATATGTTTCCTATACTATGATGTATTGATCCCCCTATATGTATTTACCTGATTATGTCAGATGCTGTTTCACTCTCTTTGCATCTGCTGCTTTTATTCAAACTAAGGGTTCCATCAATATAAATAAGGCATTTGTCAATTACAAAAGGTATCATAATATAATGCAATACTCATTATTAATCTATATATATAGAGTAACAATTACCAAATTACTAGATTACTGGACATTCACAACTGCTTCACTTTTCAGTTATATATATATATTTATATATATATATATATATATATATATATATATATATAGAGAGAGAGAGAGAGAGAGAGAGAGAGAGAGAGAGAGAGAGAGAGAGAGAGAGAACGAGATTGAAAACCTCTATATTCAATATTAATCCGTTCCTGAGGGACAAGTGAATACTGAATCGGATGAATATAGATATTTCTTGTATTGTTTATTTTTTATTGTTTAAAAAGGAATCAAGTTTGGTGATCAATGTTTTTTTAGTCCCTTTCCCGACGGTTTGCAAGCACTCGTTTTAGCAAAGAACTTGTCTGTATTTTAAATTTTGTGATTAATATTGGATTTTTCGGATGAATATAGGTGCATTTTTTTGCCTAAAAATTGTGACTAATCTTGGATTTGACAAATATAGAGGCTAATGAACAGAGAAAGAGAGAGAGAGAGATACTGTGTATATATATATATATATATATATATATATATATATAAGGCTCGCAAAGTGAGGCAAAGCAGCCGCGCAGCACTAAGGTTGCAATGAGCATAGTTGCGTAACTCTAAAAACAACCCAAAACAAAAGAAACATGTACACAAAATGTAAACACGCTCACACACAGCACAGGAAGCACAGGAGTAAAGTAAAAAACTAATTGGACCCATATTTGCAGTTTTCCAACGCTCGAAATTAGGCTAAGCAAGGGAAAAAATCGCAGACGAAAAACTTAAAAAAATCTAAAACCGCAAGAAAACAGGGCCGACCAACGTCAAGCATGCGGGACTTAGACAATACATGGTACAAGGTAACACACACGAACAACGCGGGACTTACCCGAAAACACTCACATGAACACAGTAACACAGCGCAAGACAGTAAACACGCGTACCAAGCAAGTAACACAATTAAAGAGATAGTATTGATCCAGGGAGTAATCGGATCTCCAGATTATTACAATTGGCTACGTTTCACTTGGGTTTTTTCATTTTACCTTCATCTGGATTCAATACAAATATTTAGCAGTCTGTTAAATAACATGTAATGCTTTACATATAAATATGATATAAAAACAAGTTTAAACTGTCTAATAATATTGAGTTCAATTATCACGTTATGACGTTCTTGGATTGTTTTATATTATGAGGTTTAATGTATGTATTTAGTGCCTTTGAAGTTTTCATGTATAATTACAGAGTATTGTTCCAGGGTGTATTCCGATCGCCATTATCTGGGGTCAGGGAGGAATTTTTTTTTTTTCCATTTTAAACAATTGTATACATTTCACTTGGGTTTTTGCGGTTTGCTTCCTCTGGATTCAATAAAACAAAATACATATGTGTTAAAATCCATGTAATGTTTTACAATGGTTTACAAAGAAAGTAAAAAAAAAATAGAACATTAAAAAACATGGTTTCTGAATTGGCAACAGATATTACTATACAACTTGCCTAATTACTAAAACAATATTTTGTTCTCCTTTTTCAAACATATCGATTATTACATGGAAAAACAATAAATATTAAAAACAAAAACAAAAATGAACAAGGGTAAAACACTCGCATTGGGTGGCAAACAGTATTTTCAAGATGCAAATTTAACTCCCGATGGGCAAGTTCTGATTATACATATAATATAGATAGATAGACAAATTTATACTGTGTATATATATATATATATATATATATATATATATATATAGAGAGAGAGAGAGAGAGAGAGAGAGAGAGAGAGAGAGAGAGAGAGAGAGAGAGAGAGAGAGAGAGATGCTTTTAATTTTTTTATTTTCTTTCTTATTTTAAAATGGTTCTCCAGGTCACTGGCCAAACAAAATCTGCTCCTGTTCTAAAGAAGGTGGACAGAGGTCATCTAAGTAATATTGCATTATGTTTGGTCAAACTAAGGGTGAAGCTTGAATGCACCTTGAAACCCTTATGTGAAATCAAATAATAAAGATTCTAGAGAGAAAGAGGGAGGACAGTTACTTTAAGGCTCATGAAGTGCCATTTTTATGGATTAGCAAGGGCTGAAACTGTGTATGAAAAACCTAATCAGCTACTTAATTCACACAATTGATCTTAAATAGTGCTCTAATTTTATTTAAATTACTCCTTGTTTAGTATCTCAATAAAAAATATTCTTGCTCAGCTACTAAACTTTATACGATTTAATTCCAAAATAGAAATTTGCATGTGGGATTTAACTCCAATTTTTATTTATCCTAATATGTGTATCATGTATCTCCTTTGGGCTACAGTTTTATTTCTCAGCTAAGATATACTCAATCTATAGTTTTATTTTATTATTTAACAGTTTGACCAAAAACTGAAAACAAGATAAATGTATATTTTACATATATGAGTAAACTACCTATAATTATATAGAATTTTATTTGTTAAAGGGCCACTGTAGTCCAAAAATCTTGCAATTAAAATATCATATTTTAAACTTTACAAAAAACACAGTTAACAGCCTGTCCAAGAGACTTTGGGCCCTATTCTATTGCCCAATTTGTAAATGTATACACAATTAAAACTTGACTTAATATTGGCACATATTCTATTAGCTACCCGCAATACTATTACGAGTTCCCCGTCCACAATCACTACAGGCGAGCCAAACCCACAAAACCGGCCTTAGTACTCCATTGGTTGTAGCACAGCTCCAATATTACGAGCTCTAAATAATTAAAGTTATACAAAATCAACTCGTAGCTCTAGCTCGTAAATAAAGTCTGACCCGCAATTGAAAAAAGTAGCACTTTTCTGTCAAAAATATTATGAGTACTAAACAGGACTTGCAAGGGCTTTTTCAAGACATTAGAATTAATTGCACAACAGTCTCAAACCCACAAATATGCAACTAAAGAAAATATTTATTTTTAATTTTATTTCTGACTCATATTGATCTCGGGACTCGAGGTGTTAATATAATGAACCCCATATGGACTAAAACTAAACTAAAACAGATGATATAATGCATTTTATAGATTGCTTGATTGCGAGCCCGGCAAATACTCCTTATTGGCACTAATTCATTCTTAGCCTCCGATTGCAGATTTTGTCTAACATCCATGTTTTACTGATATCATGATAACAGACTCATTTACTATTGGCTGTGTCTAAGAAGTAAATTACGGGCTTTCCTTAAATATTGTCAGATCATATGATCACGTCCCCTGAAATCCTACTTAAAAAGGCAGGGTTTACGAGTTCAGCCTTGAGGTCGGACTTTGCCAGTTGGAGTCAATGGAATACATCCAAACATTTATTTTTAAAAAACACCCGTAGCCAAATGTATGAGTTTGAGGCATTCGCAGGCATCTAATATAATATGGTTCATTGTTTACATTTCCTCTCAATTCCCTTGTAAGGTAAAGGTTGGTCAAACATATTGATTTTTTTAAATATGGTGATGCTTTATTGGTAATTTTCTTAAATTAATAAAATGCATTCTACATGCAAAAGAAAAAAACATGCTAATGTGTAAGACATGATCATTTCAGTGAATCGCAGAAAGTTTTTGACTACAGCGGACATTTAAATGAGCTTCATCAGGTTTTCTGTTTTGGGAAGGTGGAGAATACCACCACCCCTAAACATACAGACATTTTACCCTCTATATATGAAATTCTGTCCATCTTTTGAAAAGATATCACAACATTTCAGAACAAATTCCTCTATATTACCCTTTTTCCTTCTTTGCTTCTCTTTTTCCAGTTTCCCAGGTTCCAGGAGTGAGTCTGTACTGGAGAGTATATATGTTTTAAGAGCTCAGTGTAAATGTACAACAACTATCTATCGGTCTATCTATCTATCTATCTATCTATCTATCTATCTATCTATCTATCTATCTGTCTATCTATCTAGATAAGCAGGGCTTTAGTATTAGAGAGACTGGCAGATAGGCTTCTCTTCTTCCCCCTATTGAACATTGGCCCATATACTTGATGCTTCTTTTCTTCTCCTCTATTAAACATTTTACCATATACTTGATTCCCAAAAAGGCCCACAAGGCTGTCCATTCTATCTACCTAATGTTTGTCTTAATTAAGCCTCAGGATAACTTTACGCTCATCCCAGGCATGCCTACATTTATTAATTCGGTTTAATCCTATTACCTCCACTCGAAGGTTGTCCTACTTTTCTACTACCCTTTTTGCACTACCCTTACATTTTCCACCTTCCCATTTCAAATCATAACCTTGTGTGCTTGCACTTATATTTTTTTTTAAGACACCCCCTACTTTATTACATTTACAAAATGTCATATCTTTGAAGTTTTTTATCATATAACCCCTTTACCTTCTGCCCTCTAAGCTATACAGTACACACCCAAGCCACGAAGTCAGTCTTTTGTGTTTTATCTTTTAAGCCAATGCTGTCCAACAGGCGACCTGCGGGCCACGTGCAACCTGACAGCTTATTTCTGTGGCACACTATCACGTGGAGTATACCATCTACAGCCCGCTGAGAGGCAAACTCACACATCCTCCTGATGGAGAAAGCCAGGTGTCTGGATGCGAGAGTACATCAGTGCCCCGAACATGGCCTTACATGTCAGTGGAGCATCATCAGCAAAACACCACTTCCTGGACTTATAAATAGCCAGCTTGGCTAATGCCAGGAGTACGTTGACAAGGAATTCCCTGGCTTTGTTGCCCCAGGACCCAGGGAACAAAAATAAATGGAAGGAGGAAAGAAATGGAGACAGAAGTGCCAATCAAAAAGAACCATAGTCTATAAGCACTGTATTGATCCTTTTAATGGTTATTTATTTTGAATCTCAAGATTGAAGTCAACCAAAATAGATGATTTTGTTGCAAAAATAAGCGAGGCCCTGTCTCAGTGATTATAATAGAATATCTTGTGTATAAGTGTATGCGACTTTTGCATTTTGTTCTGCTGCATTTATAATATGACATATGCAGATGAAACTGGCTTATTCCACAGAAGACTGACTCATAGGTCTGCATATCCATGGATCCAGAACTGATTCATTTAATTTGCATTGCACAGTGAATACCTGCAGATGAAAAGTGTGCCATTGCAATTCATCTGACAGGAGAACTGGACCTATCCAACGCAGAGCAAATTTCTACATATCCTAATTGCTGAAAGATTCAAAAATTGTTTCCAAAGTGTAGATCTGTATAAAGAAATTGTTAACTTTTAATATCTCAGTTTGCATTGTGTTGAAAAAAATATATGAATAATCTAGTGCAAAGTTTAGATAAAATACAGATGAAGTATTCCACCTTCAGTCCTGCTATAGATGATGGAACAGTTTAATCAGTGGTAGAATATAATTGCATCCATTCCAAGGTGACAAAAAAAAGGTTCATCTGCCATTTTATCTGCCTAAAAGATCAAGGCTTTTGAGGCTTACACAGCCCCCAATTATGTAAAAGATACTGGTTAGCAAGATTAGGGTTTGAGTAGTTATTTATCCCAAATTGCTGAATCATTTAAATAAAATTCTCACTATTATTTTGAGATTATTTCAATTGTGAAATTATATAATGAAGGTCAACTGAAGTATCTTATTTCTCTCATGATTTTATGAAGTTCTTGGCTTGATAATGGCAAAATGCTTTTAGATATTTTAATATTAATTAAAAAAAAGCTTTTCATTTCTATTATATTCTTCCTCAAAGGATTAGGCACCCAAAATAAATGGGAGAAACCTTGGATTCAGATATTTTCTCTATTCAGTTCTATCGAAAAACTGCCAATATGAACAGACACTGGAACCTAATCAAAAGCAAGTCTCAGTAAGATAGCCATGGCTCTCTTCAGTGCCTTGCAAAAGTATTCACCCCCCCCACCACCACCACCCCTTGGCATTTTTCGTGTTTTATTGCCTCACAACCTGGAATTAACATGGATTGTTTGAGGATTTGCATCATTTAATTTACAGAACATGCCCACAACTTTGAATATGTTTTTTTTATTGTGAAGCAAACAACAAATAGGACAAAATAACAGAAGTCAATGTGCATAACTATTCACCCCCCTAAAGTCAATACTTTGTAGAGCCACCTTTTGCGGCAATCACAGCTCCAAGTCACTTTGCATAAGTATCTATGAGCTTGCCACATCTTACCACTGGGATTTTTGCCCATTCCTCTTTGCAAAACTGCTCCAGCTCCTTCAAGTTGGATGGTTTGCGCTTGTGAACAGCAATCTTTAAGTCCGACCACAGATTTTCGATTGGATTGAGGTCTGGGCTTTGACTAGGCCATTCCAACACATTTACATGTGTCCCCTTAAACCACTCAAGTGTTGCTTTAGCAGTGTGTTTGGGGTCATTGTCCTGCTGGAAGGTGAACCTCCATCCTAGCCTCAAATCACGCACAGAGTGGTATAGGTTTTGCTCAAGAATATCCCTGTATTTAGCACCATCCATCTTTCCCTCAGCTCTGACCAGTTCCCCATTCCTGGTTGCTGAAAAACATCCCCAAAGCATGATGCTGCCACCACCATGTTTCACTGTGGGGATGGTGTTCTTTGGGTGATATGATGTGTTGGATTTGCCCCAGACATAGCATTTTCTTCGATGGCCGAAAAGTAAAATTTTAGTCTCATTAGACCAGATCATCTTCCTCCATACATTTTAAGAGTCTCTCACATCATTTTTCGCAAATTCAAAATGTGCCATTTTGTTTATTGCTGAAAGTAATGGCTTTCTTCTGGCCACTCTGCCATAAAGCCCAATTCTAGGGAGCTTACGGCTTATTGTCATCCTATGTACATATACTCCAGTCTCTGCTGTGGAACTCTGCAGCTCCTCCAGGGTTACCTTAGGTCTCTGTGCTGCCTCTCTGATTAATGCCCTCCTTGCCCGGTCCGTTAGTTTTGGTGGGCGGCCGTCTCTTGGCAGGTTTGCTGTTGTGCCATGTTCTTTCCATTTGGTTATGATAGATTTGATGGTGCTCCTGGGGATCATCAAAGATTTGGATATTTTTTTTATAACCTAACCCTGACTTGTACTTCTCAACAACATTGTCCCTTACTTGTTTGGATAGTTCCTTGGTCTTCATGGCAGTGTTTGGTTAGTGGCTCCTCTTGCTTAGGTGTTGCAGCCTCTGGGGCCTTTCAAAAAAGGTGTGTATATGTAATGACAGATCATGTGACACTTAGATTGCACACAGGTGGACATTTTTTTTACTAATTATGTGACTTCTGAAGGTAATTGGTTGCCCCAGAGCTTTTTATGGGCTTCATAACAAAGGGGGTGAATACATAAGCACATGCCATTTTTCTTTTTTCTATTTCTAAAAATTAGTTTTATGTATATTTTTTTCTCATTTCACTTCACCAACTTAGACTATTGTGTTCTGATCCATCAAATAGAATTCAGATTAACAAATATTGAACTTAAGGCTGTAATGTAACAAAATAGGTAAAAAGTCAAGGGGGGGGGGGGGTGAATACTTTTTCAAGGCACTATAAGCTTGCTAGCAGTCCAAGATGGAAGCCCCCATGACACAAACATAGTCTGACAGTGCTAAGATGTTCTCTAAAATGCTTTTATTTTCATGACTTATAACATTTTGAAGGTTGCTATTTTGGAAAATACTTCCCATAAATCAAGTTTTCCACGATACAGAGTTGCTTTAACAATTCCTTTTTGAATCTCCTGTGATCCTTTAATATTTGTTATATATTATTTTATTTAAAGTTAGAAAAAATATACTCTGAGTTCTAACATATTTTTCAATGAAATTATTTTTTATATGACAGGTTAAGAAATCTAGGTTTGATCCCTAAATTCCATTATTTCTCATGAGTAGTTAAGTACAAATTCCTTAATAAAAAATATTTTTGAGTAAGGAAGCAAAATGGCAACATTTTCTAGAAAATAATAACATCATCATAAAGTGTCAAGTAATATTGATAACTGCATAGACTGTTAGAATCACAGTTTTTTTATTTACAAAGGGTGAATGATTTTTGACAAATCTTGAATATTCTCCGCTTCTTCCATAATCCATATCGAGCATATTTCTTAAACCTTTCAGTCGTTTCATAAATGTCTCTTGCATATTGTCAGCTTCCAATTTCTTGACAATGTTATTGCAGGCCAATTTTATTGAAATCTTTCCTTCTCTTTTGAGTCATAAATCAAACTGGAGTACTGTCTCATTTTTATTTATCAAAAGCTTGTTACCATTGATATGGAAATAATCTACCCAATAACTGTTTATAGAAATAGGGTGTTTAATTGAAATAAACCAGTTACCAATCTATTAATATTTTTTATTACACTACCATAACTCTGTTTTAAGCCAACAATATTACATTTAACATATTTTATTTTAGTATGTACTATTATTTGAATAATTTTGCATCATGCCTCATTAATCTCATTACTACCACGCTGAAATGATAATAACTAAATAAACTGAATTTATAGGCTTTTCACTCATTCATAATGAATTCATAGTTAAAACGCTTCAAAACATATATTAAAAAGTGTGATTTTCTGAAACACAGTTCAGCTTCCCTTGGTTGAGAGTGGAGAACAAAGGCATTACCCAAGAGTCTCATAATGCAAATTTTTAACATTTCTACTTCCCTTTTGCCTGCGGTAACTAATTTTTTTTAATTACTTTTATCAAAAACATTGGTCAAAAGCTTCATTTACAATGAGGGATTTCCCATTTTTGAACCTAAAGCAAAACATACAGCCTGGGGAAGTTATATTAAGTCATGTGTAGGTGAAAAGACCAACCACCAGCCCATGTCTGACTGGAGTATGTAATTTTCTTTCAGGATGGCTTAATGCAGCCGGCAGTCTGTGAATTCCCAGTAGGTCACTCCTAGCTGTTGTCCTATTTCACCCTATCAATGAGTAGGCTAATTCATTTTTTTCTTTTCAGATCCATGGGGAAAGGGATGATAATGTTATCCACTTGACCTCGTACGTCCCCAAGGAAATGGAAAGGAAGGAGGGGCAGTCATGAATAAAAAGAGACTCCAGCTTACAGAACTGATTTTCACAATAATGGTAACATATGTTTGCATTTTTAAACCTGCGGGAGTATGTGTGTGGTGGGGGAGAGAGTGCAATGTGGATGGGGAAGAGATGACGAAGAAAGCACCAGGTGCTTGCTGTCAGATGAAACAAAAAGAGTCAAGTCAGCAATCTAATGAATAAGCTACAATCTATTGAGAGGTATCATTCATGTTTTGATTGTTTAATTAGCTTCCATGATGGCTTATTTTGGGGTTTCCTCATGCCTTGTAACTCAAGATTGGCTACAGACGTCAGTCAAAATAACAGCATTGGAGATGGTCTTTGTCAATATGCTATACAAGCATAATATACATTAGTAATGATTAACAACTATATAGGACCAGCTGGCTATGCTGCCTTTTAGGAAAACTGATGTCCCATATTTATAGCATGCTCTTGACTTGATAATGGGAAAACTGTTTTGATAAAGTAAAAAAAAAAAATACAGCCATTATCAAAATTAACTATTTTATACAGTTATTCTTAATTGTGCACAGCCATTGCTTTATTTGCTTTCATTAATTGTCAAAAGAAAGGCTAATTGTACTGTGTAGCTCTTCCATGTAATCATATTGTTGGTTCCATGACATTGTTTTTTCAATAGAACTAAACTGAGATCTTATCTTCATCCCATATGACTCCCATATGACTAACGAGGGGGAAAAATCCTGATGTCTTCTCTGAGGAGAACAAAACTGAAGATAATAGTTAGGCATTAAAGACTTTAGTTATTTTCTTTTAAATATTTAAAATATTTCACCCATTATCAAGTGTTTTAAACATGGCACTTCAGTACTCCTTTAAAATACTAGGCACATACTCAGCTGTTAACCTCGTCACATTTAATTGGCCAAAGAAAGTATGCATGTTTTCAAATTAATATAAAGAGCTCATAATCAGAAGATAAACTGCATACATCATTTTTAAATATAAAAAAAAAAAAAAAAAAAATACTAGACAGAAGGATATTCTCAGCCTACCCGATTATCAGATGGTTTTTAATGGGCTTGGTCAACGATTACTAAGATAATTTATCAAATTGTACTGGCTGCTTATGTATACTACCCATTGATCTGTTTGCCATACTAATCTGACTTTTATGTGTTTGTTAGATCATGGCCAGTACTTGATGTGGGAATTAGAAGACACTCCTTCAATATTCTGAGGGTAATTTGCTAAGCATCTCAAGTGCATCCCATACCATCTCTTGATTTACCATGCACTATTTCCTATGGGGGAGAGAGGCCTTCTCACCTCATCTCACCCCCTCTCTGTTTAATCCATGTTTAAAGTTAATGTGTCAGACGTTAAAACAAATAATAAATATAAGCTTTAGTACAACGCCTTACACTAGTAATGCATTTTAATATATATTACATGCCCATATAATAACATTGACAATACTAACTTAATCTCTGAATTTCAAATATTAAAGTTTTGAATTTACTTCTTCAACCTTATTGCAAATGTGTTTGTTTACCCGGGAATCCTAGCATTCCTTCAATCTCTGTGTGCTGGGGAGAAACGTACAATTCTCTTGTGAATAATAAAAAAACACGCAAATGTTGTTATTTCGCGCTTGGCTGTAAACAGCTTCCCTCTAGTGGTTTCACCAAATCTTCACATTGCTTAATATTTTTTTGGGCTATAGTTATTGATTCACTTGGCTATTTTATCTTACAAGATAATAATTTTGAAACAAAATAATATAAAAAAAAAGACGCCTTGAATTTCTGTGTAAGGAAACTCCAAGTAGAAGTGGTCATCTCTCATTTTTATCATACAAGAGCAGTATAAAAAAGAAATCTCGGGTGCAATGATGCACAGTTACTAAGAATTTGTACCCTAGGAAACCAGCTGTCTGTCTTAGAGAAAAACCTTTCGTAATTTTATTCCTTCATGTCCAGGTTTAGACATTGAGACTTTCTGAAGTGGAAATTGTTTCAGTTCCCAGGATAATATTATATGAGTACTCTTACTAATAATAACACTAATAATAAATTTCCCTGAAGACCTAAGGCAAGAGTAGACAAGCTTGATAGTATAAAATGTGGAACTATTTCAAATCAAACATTGAAACAAAACCCAAGGCTCTGCCTAGTGAGGATGTAAGTCTTCATAATACTCATACATCACTTCATACAGTAGCATGGCAAATTCATAATATGGATATGCTTATAAGAAATATAAACATAATCATAATATCTATTGGCAATAAAACATTTAATAGCATGTGTTGGTCTATGTAATTGGAAATTAACCTTGTTTGAATGGCCACATTTCTCCAATGGGCCGTTTTAAAGAGAGAAATTGAGCTATGGATATTATTTAGGTGAATTGCCCTAGAACAGACCACTGTCCTTTTCAAACAATAGTATTGCATATTGTTTTCAATGTATGTAAAGGAATATTATAATTTCATAAAGCAAATAAAAAATAATAATAATAGAACTTCATTGTGGTGACATGATTCCACAGGTGTGTGTGTCCTTGTCAATATCAAAAACCTCAGATAAGCAGATGATACTACTCTGATGGCTGAAAGTGTGGAGGAACTAAAAAGCTTATTAGAGTGAAGGCAGACAGTGCAAAAGCTGGCCTGCTGCTCACTGTTACAAGGACGAAGATCATGGCACACAGGAATCTCAGTTACTGTCAAATAGATGGGGAAGAAGTGGAGGCAGTGACAGATTTTATTTCCCAAGATCTCTTCAGATGGTGACTGCAGCCATGAAATTAAAAGACGTTTGCTTTCGGAGAGAAAAGCTTTAACAAGTCTTGATAAGCTATTAAAATGTAAATATATATAACAATCAATAAATGTCTGCATAGTTAGAACTATGGTATTCCCAGTAGTAACATACAGATGTGAGAGCTGGACCATAAAGATGTCTGAGCTCCATAGTATTGACGCTTTTGAATTGTGGTGTTGGGAAAAACTGCTCAGAGTGCCTTGGGGCCTCATTCAATTGCGATTTGGCCAATTAAATTGGGCTCTATATAAGCACAGAACATATTTTTTTTACAAAAGTTTTTAGTTAGTGAACTTCTATACAAAAGCAAAGTCTTCACTAACTTCACTAACACTGTAAAAAAAAAATTATGCTCTGGGCATATAAAGCCCTAATTCAATTGGCCAAATCGCAAATGAATGAGGCCCTTGGACTGCAAGAAGATCCAATCAATTCATACTACAGAAAATCAAGTCACTCAATTCACTTGAAGGTTTGATTGTGAGGTTAATGCACAAATATTTTGACTATATCATGGGAAAACAGGATTTTTTAGAGAAGACTCTGATGTTGAGAAAGACTGAAGGCGTCTTTGTAAATTCATGTTATTTTATGTAGGCAATATGCACCATTCTACATATTAACAGCCTTATTGTGATTCGGCCAATTGAATAGGGCTCTATATAAGCACACAGCATATTTTTTTTACAGAAGTTTTTAGTTAGTGAACTTCTATCCAAAAGCCAGGTCTTCACTAACTAAAAACTTCTGTAAAAAAATATGCTCTTTGCTTATATAGAGCCTTATTCAATTGGCCAAATCACAATTTAATACGGCTGTAAATGTATTGGAGATAAATGATATGATAATAACCCCTTTTGTATGATTTTAACACTTTTGGACAATAAATAAAAAATCAATGAGTATGTAATAAACATCATTATCCACTTTGTAACATGGAAATACATACACACCTGGTTAAAAGTGTCTGTCCGCACTAATGTGTCTTCAGTATGTTCCTCTACATACACTTGTCCATCCTCCCACCTGTGAGAAAGAAGCCACACACCAGAGTGGGACTGAGAGCAGGATTGACGCTTTTTATGAGATTCCTTCCTAATATAACAAGTTATGATGTATATTCTGTGTAAGATAAAAATTACTGCACGCATTTTTATGTAAAGTGTTTTATGATTTTGATGTCAGTTTAGGATGACATTAAAATTAGCTATATGTTACACAAGTTGCATTTTTTTAACTAAGCAATTCTTGAGATATACACCTTTTCCATGAATTTCATACAAATCAGAGGCACATCATGTTATTGAGGTACTAAATGGTTGAGTAGTACCTAAGAAACTAACATACAGTATTGTGTCACTAAACACACAATATGTATAAAAAAATGATATATCTCAAGAAGGATTTAGTTTATGAAGAAATGTGCAGTAAAATGAATCACAAAATACCCCAGCAGTGACAAATGCACATTAACGGGCTATTGTGGTCAATTTTCTTCTATACAGGAGTTCCCCGATTTACAGACAACCCAATTTAAAGATAGCCCACAGCCTTACAAAGTTAAGGAGAGTGGGGTTTTGACCGGGTTTGGGAATAGGATTATACCCAAGGGGGGTTCCCCTAGTAAGGCCAATACTGGGAGGGGTTATTAATTTGTTTGTGGAGTCTAATATTTGGGTGTGACAGCATATAAAAGCTTGTGTTTTCATTCCTCCTGCCAGTTGGGCACTAGTCTGATTCAATTGCCCTCCATCCCTTCCTAGTTTTTCATTCAGATTATTCATGGGGTATTATGAGGTATATGTCACAGAAAATATACGGGCTTTCATCACAGCTGAGGAAATGGCAGGGTTGCTTGCCCATATATGGGGATGAACGGAAAGTTATAGCATGGTGGTGTAATTACTCATGGGGTGCGAGGGTTCCCTTGAGCTTATGTTTTTGGGGTAGGGAATGCATCTCTCATTTTTCTAATTTGGTTTTAAAATAGTATTCAATAAAGTGGCTGTAACCGTTTACCACCAAAACCGTTATGTGTTGGGTCTTTATTGCTTGGTATGATTATTGATTTATCGAGTGGTATCCGTATTGACAATGCACCGGTCAAGACATTACTTAAGAACGGGCTCCCAAGGCTTTTCATATGAGTTTGTTTGTATGTTCTTTGTTTGAATTAAAATAAAGAGGAAAATAGTTTTGGTAAAATATTATTCCAGTATTACAGTTTAGAGGTATTACTTTTATTAATATTATGATATTACACTGTACTATTAGTATTATTACCACATATGAGCTATTATAGTATTGCTATTATTATTCATCAGGAACGTATATTGCCTGTAACTAAACTTGATACCAGGTAATATGTTTTTAGAAAGCAAAAAAAGTAAAACAAATAAACAAAACCTTTATGTTTTTAAGTTTTAGGTTTATTATTCTTAACAGCAAAATTCCTTTTCTCATCTGGACAGATTTTTGCTACAACATTTTCAGGAGGGTGTATCCTTGTAAACAAACAAGCTTTCCATTACTTATTTTGAAAGCACTGACAGTTTTAGCTGTCACGTTTCCACGTGCTGATAAAAATTTAAATTTTCAGTTTCCTCCCATCTCAGGAAGTTGATCAGCAGAAATAAAAATGGTAAATTTAAACTACATATAAACAACAGAAAATTAGAGGTTATTTGGATTCTATAAACAGTGCCTATTTTCAAGTGTATTTCTACAGAAGAATATATTTTTTAAAAAACAGGACCATTGTGGTTCCTTCAATTCTATTTCTAATACAAAGTTGAAGTCCCTTTAACTTCAGATGCAGCTAAAACAGCATTTACAGCATTTACATTTTTTGGCAGCATTATAAACATTGGAGGCAAATAAGAAGAAAAATGAAATACAGCTGTAGCTGCTAATATGCAGAGTCTACAACTCTGTTCAATCCTGTTTTAATTTTACTGGTGCCTAAATAGTACTAAAATTTCCATGTGCTTATGGCGTATTGCTCCGACCATGACATGCAGCCAAGCAGCCTCTCTATATCTCTACAGGGAAGAACCCTTCTGTTGGTTGTTACTGAGGTTTAGAGGACAGCGGGGGAAATAAAGCACTAAATGAACATGTGAAATGTGGCCAGTATGTGTGCATTTTTGGCTACTTAAACTTATATTTTCTATAATAACTAGAAGCTGCGGGAAATGGTGGCTTCAGCTGGATTTCATATCTTGGATAAATCTGGTCCAGATTTTATGCTGCCATTACCCGAATCTTGCCACAGGAATAATTTAATAAACAGCCACCATTTAATGTATATTTTATGACATCAGGGAAGGCTTTTCAATTTCCTATTGTAGTAGGCAAAATAAAGACAGCTAAAAAAGAGAATATATTTCTGCGATAGTTAGATATGTACAGAGAGGGGTTAGGGAATACTGTAATAAGGATTTCTGTGAAAATATATTTTATTATATCAGTCAGTGCTGAAATATAATATTGTGTGTCAAAAATAATTTTATTTACTGAAGGGTTATCTGCTAAGTCACATAATCAGCATATACCTATAAATTGTTTCATGATTTGTGACACAGAAAAATAGAAGGTGAGACATACTCTGCTAAATATTCTGTTGGGAGAAATAATAAGCGAAAAAAAGATGAATGTAGAAAATAAAAATATCTAAGTAGTTCATATAAATTAGGGTAAATATACTCCATTCCAAGACTACTATTATTATAAACAATTTTGTGGTCAAAAAGTTATAATAGCCCACTTTGAAGAACTACACAAATAACCCATTTATTTAGAATGTAAAAAATTATAAATTCTAATTAATTGCTTTTATATGAAACTAGCGACTTGCCCGTCAAAAATTACGGCAATAAAAATTGAAGCCTGGCAATGGTGTTTGTCGCTCATTGCGAGCCTCTCCCCCCGCTACTTTACTGGCCTCGCGATGAGCGACTTTGGCGCTCATTGCGAGCCTCTCTACCCCACTACCTCTCCCACCCTCTACTTGACGGGAGGGGCTCATTGTGAGCCTCCCCCCCCCTCTACTTTACTGGACTTGTGGGCTGCAAAGCATGACGACAACTCGCAGTTTGACAACTATTATATGTGATTACGGAGCTGTGGAATTTACCATTTTAGTTTCTAGCTATCTACTTCCTGAGGTGGGAGGAGATGTTGAATACATAGGAAGTAATCTGCACAATGGTAAGGTGGAATATGTAACTGCCAATGCTCTCACTAGCTCTATTGGAAAACTCAATTAATTACAATGACACAATCTCTTGAGATAGAAGCTGAGTAAAGCAGGCTTAGTAAAGACAATGGAGGCCTGCCGTAAACAATAATCGCTTATCAAATCATAAATTGTGTTTATGGTTTTTGCTTTCTAACATTGTATCCATTATCAAACTTAGCTTTTCAAAAGATCATACAAGAAAACTTGACCACAGTGGTCAATTAAAATGTGAAGGTATTAGAATATAACATAGAGATTCAAAAGGCTCCTGGTGGCAATTAGCAATTGCTAGCAATAAACACCCTATTTAAAAGGGATAACAATCTATGTTTAGGGAGTGGATTAGAAAGGCAGTTTGACATGTAAAATTGTGAGCATCAATGTGAATTTAATGTAAAAATGCATTTTAATAACATTCAATTGATAAAGTACTTACCTATAGTTTTAAATTGCATTATATTTGTCCCTTTAAAGAACATTTATAATCTAAAGACCAGTAATAAATTTACATATAACCCATTTAACCTTTTTATGATGCCTGCAAATAAATAATAATGATTAAAAAGGTTGTTATCACTTCTTTAGAGAAATTGTGCCTTTAGGCTAGAGATAATTCCAAAGGTTAATTTGCAGCAATTGACAAGATCGTGAGCATTATAATTATAGCATTATCTGAAAAGCATGGCATATGGCAGAATGGGAGAATTGATTTGAACAGATATTCCTACAGAAAACATATTTATGTATCTGGATAAGGGTAAATGCCTCCTTTATTAATGTTATCTCATACTGGTAGTATTGTCTCCTGTAAAGAGAACTAGACTTATCTTGGAATGTCTGTCACATATGGTGGCAGAGTTCATAGACTGGTAAATATTATGGTTGGTGGGGGGCTTTCAGAATATCAGGTAGGAATTTATAACCAGATTAATTATGTTTTTTTTCTTAAATTATACATAAACTATTCTAACTCAGCAATTTAAATCATTGATGTTGCATAATTTAAATTTAGTTTGAAGAACTTGCCATCTAAATGAGTTACTAGTGGTATTCCTGACATGCACCAAGTTGTGAATATGGGTAAATCAAGTTTCAAAGATGGACTACATTAGTAGGTTAACAGATAATTCAAATACTTACTTAAATGTATGGAATATATGGATATTTCTCCATTATTTTACATTGTGTTAAGTTAATATTGTTTTTGAATTGAACTTACCCCTATATAGCTCTATGGAATATGATGGAGCGTTACAAATAAAGGAAATTGTAATAATACTCAATAATGGTTATATATTGAACAGTTTGCTTGTTCTAAGGCAATAGAGGACAATTGGCACCTTACACCACAGCACTTTAATTTAATGTATTGGTATTTTGGTTTTCATACCTTACGTTTTATTTATATATTTCTCTCATTTTCATTGTTGTCTCTTTTTAAATAACTTTAGTTATTCTTATTTATTTAAATAAATATAGTTTTAAAAAAAAATATTCAACAGGTTCAAATTTTACAATTTCTCTTTGATGGTTTGCTGACCAAATAGCTTGAAAGCCATTGAACCAGAATATAACAGCACATAACAGAATTTCAATAAATTGTATAGTGTGTATCTGTGGGTAAAAAAAAGAAATAAGCTACTCTTGCCAAACATTTTGAGAAAATCAAAATTCCTGCAATGTTTGTGAGTATTTAGTTAAACACTTTACATACTAAAAGCTTAAGATTCAGTAACACAAATCAAACTTCAAAATTGGATAATTATAATTATTAATATGTGTTAGGTTTTTATATTTTACAAATGACAAAGTCACTTACTATAATTCTGTATAAACCACAATGTTTAACATGTAAAAGTATTCCTTTAACTTAAAATATTGCATTATTAAATATTAATACTAAAATTCAATATGATCTCATATTCATATTTACTTATTTCAGCAGTTAAATAGATTTCCTATTTTTTAAGCAATGCAACAAAGAGCAAAACCATTTATTTGACGAATTACAAAGTATTGGAAATATATTTTCAACATAATGAGATATTGTATTTTTGTTTTTCTTTTAATCTTAGCACTTTCAAACAATTATATTTGCAAACTCCAAAACACAAATTATACAGTGTGCATATAACATTGTAATCTTTATTTTGGCAGCAGGGAAGATTCAAGTGTAAATGATCATACATTACATGTTCACCACGTTGTAAACATTCTTTGCCTTCTGTAACCTCTTTGTTATGTTCCTGTTGCTCTAGTGTATATTTTGGTCCTCTTTTATGGTAATAGAACTCCTCCTAATTACTGTTCAATACACTCCAGTTAAATTAACAGCTCAATCAGATGAGCATCAACATCTGCTGTATGCTAAACAACACAATTCTCGTTGATCACCTTAAGTCCTGATGTTCAGTACATTGGTTGTCAATTGACTTGGCTGCCTGATTGCAAATGAAAAAGTGAAATGGTAAACATGGGCTGAGGTTTTGGGATCTATTGTGTCTCTAGAACAGCTTCTTTTAAGGATGTGGGAGGAGGAATGAGAAAAGAAACAAGTGTGCCCTCTTTTGAAATGTAAGGTTAACAAGGGTCATTCCATACTTGTGAAAAACACTTCTGTACATTAAATTACAATTCTAACAGATAACCTCGATAAATAAATATCTTAAATACACTGAAATATGTGTATCTATGTGTGTAAAATGTTAACAGATTACAGTTAATACTCTTAAGTAAAATATGTAATGGGTGTAAACTAGATATTTGTCCTTCATAAGGTGGGTAATTTCATGGGAGTTTAGGAGTGTGCCGTCTCCAAGGGAGTCCACCATGTGTCTTAATGGAGAACATCAGAAAGTGGTTCTCAGGCCAAGATTTCCATATTTGCACCCCATCCCCCAAACATATTTACCCAAACTCTCCTGGAATTTAAGATGGGAAGATAGATTGGCAACAGATAATAATAGATAGATAGATAGATAGATAGATAATGTGCCAAAATAACAAAATCCTGACTACCTATATATAGTGCTGTTTCATATAACAAGCCACACCAACACACACCCTTGAGAGTAAGTTGGTTTGCCTATAAATGTAATGGGCTCCAGAATGTGAAGTAGTCAATGACACAACTGGGAACACCAAATAAGTATTATGAATATATTTGGTGATATTTCATTTTGGGATATGAGTTTTATTTAATAGTCACCAGTTCATCTTTTAGCTTCAAAATGTTAGACTATGATTGCTAGATACATGATTAGATATATTATTATATATTATTATTATTTTTTATTATTAATATTATTATCATGTATTTGTTAAGTGCCAACATATTCCATAGCACTACACATGGGTTGAGTACAAAGATACATACAATATTAACACATGGCAAAAAATGAAGGGCCCTAAGCTTAAAATCTTGTAAAAGAAGTAAAATATATTTAAAACAATCTGAATTATTATCAAATGCAGCAAATAAATATAGTTAAATATGTAACAATGCATTACCCAGGATGATGTATTTTCAGCAATACTTCAGACTTTACTCATTATGAGGGAGTAAGAATCCCAGGTATGTTTAATAGTAAGAGTTTATTACACGTGTCGCTTCTAATCTCCGAGGCCTCAACTATTACAACATCCTCCTCCCAGTCGCTAAGGATTTCAGAGCACACACGGCAAAGTTGGACAACACCATATTAGTGAGGTATATAAATGGCAATTTATTATGGCTACAAACGGTGTAATAAAGGAAAGCAGAAAAACAGAAATAATACACAAAGCAATCTCTATAGATTCCATTCAGTTCAAAACATGGGTATCTGCCGGGCAGTTAATGGTTCTTTATATGTTTATAAAAATGTTGTAGTTGACTGATCAGAAAATTCAAATTTACTTAATTTTCTGAAAACATATTTGTGAATTTTCATAATTACACATGGATATGTTAATGTGGTTATGCTTATTGTTATTCCCGTCTGATTCACTACCTTGTCATGGTGAAGGGGCTTGTGTTCAATGAAGCTGTGAGCTATACCATATAGCGTCACCCCAGATTGGAAGGTCATTGCAGAAAGGTCATCCAAATCGCGGTCCACTGGAGAAGGAACTGGCAACCCACTCCAGTAGCCTTGCCATGAAAACCTTATGGATAAGCACAACCAGCAGAGCATAATTGGAAAGTGGCATATAAAACAAATGTGGGGCTGTATGCATAAACAATTCCTATTAATCTGTAAAACACGACACATCTTGATGAAGATGAATCACAGAACACCATGCTTGTAAAAACTGCACTTCTGTTTTTCAGCTTTTATACCTGTATTCCTAATCTTGACCGGAAAATATAGATTAATCTATTGATTGTATATGGGGATATTGATTGTATATAAAGATATTGCTGCTTTTGTACACCACTTGTGAGCATTGCATTAATTTACCCCTCCTTAATTAAATTAGACTCTTGGTTCTTTTTCTTGTTGAGGAATCAGCAAAGGATACATGGGTACTGACTGCATGACAAAAATCATCCTTGAACATCCATCTAATATACAGTCTGCCTGTTAATTATGACAAAAGTATGGGCATTACTATATGTTTACTACATATTCATATTAATAATCTAGTAAATTATATATATATATATATATATATATATATATATATATATCAATTTATAGCTCTCTTGTTCACAAATACTGTGTACTTATTTAGTTTTGTCTCTGCTCTTAAGAACCTCATGTTACCATATAGATGTTTTATAGTGTGTAAGTGATTAAGTTTCCCCTAGTGACAATGAGCCCTGTTCTATTAGAAGCCAGCAAATGCCTCTAACCTGTAATTTTCAGCTACAGGTCTAATTTTCAGCTACGGGTCTAATTGAATATTGATTTTGTGTAACTTTAATTAATTAGTGCTCGTAATGTTCAAGCTGTGCTAAAACCAATGGAGTTCTAAGGCCAAATTTGCTCTTTAGCTGGACATAGTGATTGTGGGCGGGGGAATTCGTAATTGGATTGCGAGTACTTAATAGAATCTATGGCAATGTTAAGAGTGATTTTAAGTGTGTATACATTTACGAATAGGGCAATAGAATAGGGCCCTAAATTAGGGTTTTGTATAACAATTCGTTCTGCTTAACTGGAGGTTTTCATAGATTGTTACATCTTAAGTAGCATTTTAGCATTTTATTATAGATTTTGGGGTGTAGGTGGCTGCTAAAGATGGTTTCTTCAGTAACTATAGGTGACTGGTAGCTTGGATAAGCTCTTTTTGGGTTGACACTTTCACCCACACACACTCATGTCAGGAGGAGGACTGTAGAGTTTCTATTACAACATGTGATACAGAGCCTAGGAAACCCCATGAATTAATTTTTCTTTTTTTTCTTTCTTTCTTTTTTTTCATGTTAATTTTGAATTTTAACAGTATACAAACAAAAAAGCAAAGTTAAACAAACACATAAACATACATTGCAACATACTTCAAACATACACCGAATGAGATGAGGGCTGACAAGTGAATCTTCATAGCACAGTTAACAGGAAAAAAGATGGAGGTTAGTGCATATAGGAGTCCCAGTCTTTCCATTTGTGAGATCTATCTTTTTTCTTAATTTTCAAAAATAGAAGGTTTCGCTCCATATCTCTATCTTTAGATACAATCCTTTTCATCTCCTTCCAGGAAAGGGGTTGTTTCGACCTCCAACACTTTACCATATGCCATTTGGCTGAGAGCAAAATGTGAGAAATCAAAAGTCTCTCTCCCTCGGGGAGGGTATGAATTTCTTTTTCAAGATCTGTTACTACAAGTTACACGTTTTTTAAAGATTGGGGAACTTCATTCCTATGTAAAAGGTGGAATTCTCTACCTGCACCAAGTATATACAGTGTCAGTATCACTTTGGGACCTTTTGCAACCTCATTGGGTGGGTCAAATTTGACTCTGTTTGTATGTGAGTTTTCAATGTGTGAATGCTGTTCACAAATCATGTTTAAAACCAAATGAAGGTTGGATGCAAGCTAATAAAAAGAGGGTCTAAGCAATACATTTCCAATCATTGGGTGTGGTATACTGCTGTGCCTTGGGTAAACTCCCTCTTGCTCGTGAATTCTCACATCCAGTGTTCTAGGGTGCAATATTTTAATACAAAGAAGTAAGAAAGATAGGGGGCATGGATGTAAGCATTTCAGAAAAATTAGGAATCCCTGTTCTAGGTACAGTCAGCAAGGAGTCCACTTTTTGAGCTCCTATTCCTCTTGTATCAATTTACATCGAGTTATATGCAGAATGCCAATAAAATATTCAGTATACATGCCAAATAAGCACTGTTTATCACACATGCTGCAATACCATGTGACACTACATGACCCATGCATGATCCATTCAGGCTAGTTGATGGAATAACTGACACGACAACTTGAGTTGGGAGAAACAACGGGCCACAGCTTTATTTTGACACAATGTAAACAAACAACCGTAACTTATTTAGATGACTAATTTAGTCCTTTCCTTCCGGGGGAGGAGCCCGGCCACGAACAGTGACCTCACGCTTTGAGCCCTGCCCAAAGCCCCAATGCTTATCTTTAAGCACGCCCTGTGAGGTGGGGCCATCGCCCCCTTAGGCCAGTGGGCCGGGCAACTCACCTCCCGCCGCACAGACATAAATTAACAAAACACAACATACAATAGCCACTTCTCCGAATTCTTTAACCAAAATTATATATATTAATTTCAATATTTCTTATTTATATTATATATATTATATATACTTTTTTTTTTTTTTTTAAAAGAATAAACCATAACATCTGTTAACAACAAAATACAGGGTGGGTGGGTGGGATTCCAGTCGGGAGACCGCGCTGCTGTGTTCAACGGCGCGAAACGGGCTTCCGACACGCCCCCCGACGCTCCTGATTGGCTGATAGCCTCACAGGCTCCGCTGGGTCACGTGACGCTACAGGCTGACCCAGGGAGCCTGTGCAGCCTCCGCGTCGTTCATGACCCATGCATGATCCATTCAGGCTAGTTGATGGAATAACTGACACGACAACTTGAGTTGGGAGAAACAACGGGCCACAGCTTTATTTTGACACAATGTAAACAAACAACCGTAACTTATTTAGATGACTAATTTAGTCCTTTCCTTCCGGGGGAGGAGCCCGGCCACGAACAGTGACCTCACGCTTTGAGCCCTGCCCAAAGCCCCAATGCTTATCTTTAAGCACGCCCTGTGAGGTGGGGCCATCGCCCCCTTAGGCCAGTGGGCCGGGCAACTCACCTCCCGCCACGGAGCATGCGAGGGACGCCTCCCGAGGCTGCGATCCCCCCCTGCTAGACATTAAAGCCAAGGCCCGCAAAACACTCTCCCTAAACTCGAACATCATCAACTCATACCCTATTTCCGTAAGATGAACCTTATCCTTTGCGAAAAAATCATCTGCGCCGACCGGTTCGAAATCTTTATACCGGATGGCAGAGAAACCTTGTTTTCTCACAAAGCTCGCAATCTGCTGGTTTATCTTCTGTCTAGCCTTATCTAAGCATACTGGGTCGCGCGCGTTACGCCATGATCTTCTCTTAATCATCTCAGACCAGATAAGGAACGTGCCAGGGAACTTCTTCACCAATTTCTCGATGTCTCGTCTCATCACCTTTAGCATTCGTCTCATGGGAACTGTCCCCAAATCGTTCCCGCCGGCATGAAGAATGATAACACTGGGCTGACCGTAACGCTGCGCGTACGTTTCCAAGAGGCCGTCGAGCTGCGCCCATCGCAGACCCCGAATGCCACACCACCTTACGCGTAAGTCCGTAACAGGAAAGCCCAGTTGTGCCTTTTCTTCGGTAACTGCGGCTAACCTATGGGCCCAGTACACGTAGGAATGGCCCACAATCCATAGTTGCTTCTGTTCCCCTGAAAGTAGAAAGCAACACCATTAAACCACTGCATTTGGCCATACATAGGAACGAAAACGGTCTGAGTCCCACCTCCCGATGCGCTTTACTGTCGCGTCGGGCAACCCCAACCTAGCCGCTTCAGTGGCAGCTCCAATCCGAAAGGAGTGTGTCCCGAAGTCGGACTGCTTGAAACCGAGCCGATGCAGTGCGCTTTTTAAAACTCTTTTAAACTGATACATAGACAGTGCCGTTCCATCGGCGTGGACCAGCAGCGAACACCGTCCCACCGGTCGCTGCTTAAGGTACTCCACTACACATGCATATGGGCAACACTCTGTGCCAACCTGATGCAGAACCACTTCTCTTCCTTTACCCACTTGGTCGGTCTTTGACCTCCGCAACCACAATACCACCGTACCTTCCCTGAGGCAGGTATCCACCAATTGCAGACCCCCCGAACCGTGTCTACTGTTCGCGACTAACTCCCCTATCCTAAACGCTCCGAAGAACGCCAGGGAAAAAGCCGTTCGGAAAAGTAGAGATTCAAAGGGATCCCTGCAAACCACCACCAATTCCTGAGCCAATCTCAGCAACAGCGCAGATGTTATTGGCCGCCTACTATCTGGCCTTTGCGCACCGCTGAACATTCCGCGCACCACCTTGCGCACTAGAAACTCCTTAGTAAGGTCCCTCTGCCCAGCAAGCTTAAACATAAAAGCAAGCGCCGTGACCTGTCTCCCTACTACGGGTTTTGATTCGCCTTGCTCGGCGCACCGCAGCAGGTACCAAAGCAAGATCCCTACGCTCTTGTCCTCCGTCGTGGCACCACCTGCCAGTGCCACTAGGCTATCCCATTTAGCCCACACGCGTCTATAAGCGTTCCACGTCGCTGGGGCAACAGACTGTCTCACGAGTCTCGTTACCTGACAGCTCCAATCTCCCAGAGCTCCTCGGGGATGAGCTCCCCCGGGGCGTTCGCACGAGGAGCCAGCGCCCTGAAACGATCCTCCTGAAACCGAGAGAGGGCGTAAGCAATTCCGTTATTCACATTTGTCACGTGTCTTGCTTGAAACCATATGTTCAAGCGAAGGCAACATAGCACAAGATGCCTGAGCAATCTAATCACTGGTACGGATGCCGCCGTGATGTTGTTCACGGCTTCAACCAACCCCTTATTACCCGAATGGAAAATGACTCGCCTGTCCCTGAAACAAGGACCCCATAAGTGCACTGCTACCACCATAGGAAACAGCTCCAGGAATGTAGGGTTCAGCAGTAAACCCGCCTCTTCCCATTCCTCCGGCCATGCCGCAGCACACCATCTCCCTTGGAGATACGCCCCACAACCGATCGGTCCAGAACCATCGGTGTGAAGGTCTAGCTCTGCGCTGGTGGTGCCCTCCTTTTGAAGGACCACCCGCCCGTTAAAGTCTGCAAGGAACATCGCCCATACCTCTGCATCGTCACGCATGGCCCTAGAGACTGTTAGGAAATGATGCGGCTTCACAATCCCTACCGTAGCCAGCGACATCCGTCTACAGAATATCCGCCCCATGGGGATAATTCTGCACGCGAAATTCAACTTCCCCAATATTGATTGCAGCCGCCGCAGGGTCACCCTCCGTGCGCCCCGCAGCACCGTAATCTCGGCTTGCATGTCCTCCACCTTCTCTAAGGGAAGACTGCACTCCATTTTGCAGGAGTCAATCCGAATCCCTAGAAAAGTCAATGTTCCGTAGGGCCCTCCGTCTTGTCATGGGCCAGTGGTACCCCGAATTCTGTACAGATTTCGGTGAACACCTCCAGCATAAAACGGCAAGCGTTGTTTCTCGCTGGGCCAACAAAAAGGAAGTCATCCAGGTAATGGTTAACACTCTTGTACCCCGCCTCGATGCTCACAACCCATTGTAAAAATTTGCTGAAGGCCTCGAAGTAAGCACAGGATATCGAGCATCCCATGGGTAAACATAAGTCGACGAAGTAACTTCCGTCTACGAAGCACCCCAGCAACCGATGGCTTGTCGGGTGCACGGGGAGCAATCTGAATGCTGCCTCGATGTCCACTTTTGCCATAAGGGCCCCCTGGCCCTCCCTCCTCACCAGATCGACCGCCCGGTCAAATGACTCGTAAGACACAGTAGCCTGGTCTTTTGATATGCCATCGTTTACCGAACGGCCTCTGGGGTAGGAGAGATGCTGGATCAATCTAAATTTACCCTTCTCCTTCTTGGGGACCACCCCAAGAGGAGACACAACTAAACCCTGGATGGGCGGGGCCGCAAATGGCCCGGCCATCCTCCCCAATTTTACCTCATTAAGCACCTTAGCTTTGGCTACCCCTGGGAAATCCCTAGCCGACTTCAGGTTTGGGACAAGAAAACCTTGAATGTCGACCCCACATGGAATCCGGAATCCTTCTCGGAAACCGTATTCCAATAGGCGCGCCGCTTCGGCGTGCCTGCCAATTTACCGTAGCGCTTTAGCCACGGCAGCATGGCGGGGAGGCGTATGGGCGTCTTGCCCCTTTGCAGGAGGTTCGCCCCTGCCTCCCTCTTTGGGTCTACCGCATCTAGACAGGGGGTGCTCACCTCCGCAGTTTGAGCATGCATGCTTAAACCTGCAGTTAGGCGCCCATCTGCAGACCCCCTCGTTGTACGAAAAACAGGTCTTAAGACCTGCTCCTGAGGCGTGGGTGGGGCCCTTAGCTCCACCGGCCCCGCTCCGAAAGGGCGTCGTTACTCTCATGGGTGTCATGATGTTTAGCCAATACGCCACCGCTTTGTCGCTCCACGCCATACTTGGCCTTGAGGCCAAGTATTGCCGGAATTCCTCATCGTACCGCCACCAGGCTGTACCTCCATAAACCTTGTGAGCATTCCGAATTTCGTCTATGTAGACGAACAATCCCGAACTCTGTTCAGGGTGCCGCTCACACAGTACGCAAGCCCAAATAGAAAATGCTTGCAGCCAGGTATCAAACGTCCTGGGTAGCCTAGCAAAGGATTTCCCCTCCCTGGGGCCCCTCTCGGCCAGGTCTGTTTGCCTAGACATAGGGAGAAGGGAAAACAACTCTATAAATTCCCTCCTCCAGATCTTTTCCTTTACATCCTGTGGAAGGTGTGCACCTAAATTATCCAACGAGCAGAGGACTATAGGCCTCATGGCTGCGTCGGTAACCCCCACAGTGTTATTCCCAACTGCTGCTATTACGCTGCCTACCGGCTCGGGCGCGCGCAAGCTAGCTAGCGCCTCGCTCGCGCTCGCTGGCGCCACTACCGCTGCTGGCTGGGACCATGCACCCTTTGCTAGCCCCCCTATCCACGCTCCCATTTCGCGCTCGCTAACTGCAATGTTATGCGCAGCTAATAGAGTCCTTAATGACCCCATAAAACCACCCTTGTCTGCTGCGCAGCTCAATTCTGAGCGCTCACCTGCTTCTGGAAGCTTTGGAGTAGATACGGCCAACGGAGTATCCCCGCGTCTCTCCTGACGCTCCGGGGACTCTGACCGTCTGGCCCTCCGCGGGCTTCTCCTCTCAGATCCAGTGCAAGCACAGCTGCACCGACAAGATCTTCTACTTCTAGACCTGGATCTCCTTCTGGATCTGTGGGTACAAGAAGAACAGTCACTAGCTCTCCGCGACCTGCATGCCCGCGCCCATACCGCCCTTTCCTCGTCTGAGGAAGGGTCCTGGTCGGCTAAGCTTGCGCGGCTGGAGTAGACTAGCACTGCCTCCGCCGCCCCCTGTAGGGGGTCCCCTGAGACTTCCTCGGGCGTTGGAATGTCCAGCTGTTGGATCTTAGACCCTTTGCGCTGTGGCCTAACCGTATCGCCCTCAGTCTCTACTCTGCTACGCCTTAGCGGTGTGTGCGTAAATAGCAGCGGACTGTACCTGCTCGTAGCCTTCTTAGCTCGAGTGGGGCGTCCTAGCCTCGCCACTCCCGTTGTCACAGGCATGTCATCAATCATGACCATGCTGTCTTGGCTATTCATCTCTCTGATAACCCCATCTCTTCTCTCTCTCGTCGTCGCCATGCTCCTCTCGCTGCCAGTTGGGCGTCCCTGTAAAGTACTAGAAGCACTGTTAATGAGGGAAACCCCAGGGACCGCCTGCTTGGCACCGTGAGGGCCTGTAGGAGCCTTTTTAGGACTCCCGGCTTTTCTCTTACCCCCTGCACCCCCCTTACGGGGTGTTAAAGGGGTGTTTCGCGACCTTTGTCGCGGCCTAGGACCTTTAGGCAGGTTGGCAGGTGGTGGCCGGATTGCTAGGCCCTCACCCCCACCGCCCGTGATCCTGGCGCTCGCCTGCCTGGGGGGTATGGGGTCCCGGCCGCCTTGACCTGTAACCCCCCCATCTCTGGTGTCTCTGCTACCTGATGGACGTGGGTCTGGCAGCCCTACAGTGGTGGGATGGGAAAAAATTTCCCTGGAGGCATCAGAATTGGCTAGGACACCAGCCACCGCAGGCTGTTCCTGTACAATGTGCTGAGCTCCAAGCGCAGAAGGCATGGGAGGTCCCAGCCTGTCCTGCACCCACCTGACCCCTTAGCTTAAGGCACAGGTCCTAACCTCAGCCAGTAAGGCCTCTAAGCCTTCTGGATCCATAGTAAATGCTAACAGGGGAACAAACAGGGGGAACAACAAGCAGAAAACAGGCACACACAGACACAGGAACACACACAGACACAGCACACCACAGGGAGACAGGGACACACACACACACAAAAACGGAGGAGGAAAAGAAACACAAAAACGGATAAAGATAGCCTCAACAGTGATATCCCCTTATATGCTGGTAAGCTGGGGTGAAATCTCAGTAATTAAACCTTCCTACTGTATTTTTTAGCTGCAGGACCTCAGACCTCCGTCCATCCAGTCGGGAGACCGCGCTGCTGTGTTTAACGGCGCGAAACGGGCTTCCGACACGCCCCCCGATGCTCCTGATTGGCTGATAGCCTCACAGGCTCCGCTGGGTCACGTGACGCTACAGGCTGACCCAGGGAGCCTGTGCAGCCTCCGCGTCGTTCACAACTGTGTTTTTGCTGGGATAAACAGAGATATGATAAGAACAAACTATAAAAATACTGGAATGTTTTCTAATCATCTGTACTATCTGTCATACGTAAATAAATGTCACTATATTAAAGATTTAACGATTTATTACTTGTGTGTCTGTAAGAGCAGGGACTGGAGTTTATCTTGCAAGCTGTCTCCGCAAAAGGAAAGAGTGTAAATGTCTACAATCTTTCCCTATTGTCTCCTCCCCTAGCCCTCTCTTAAATATTAGGTAACCACATCTCCTCGCTAGCAGGAAGATTTAAAGAATTCTATATGCAGAGTCTTCAGAAATTAAGATTTGCTTAAAAATGTGTATGTGCTCATATTTTAAACAGCTGCTAAAGCTTTTAGTGTGTTACAAACTTCACAACCATATGAAGCTTTTCCTTGGCTACAGTGGTGCTTTCATATAACTGCAATAGTTTAAAGATACTCTATAATTTACAGTATGCTATTTTTTATATGTAGAATAAATAATTTCAAATAGATGTCTAGAAAAAAAAAAGGTTTTAATGTATTACTTGAAGGTATATCTAAGTTTCCCTGTTTTCACCTTTTTCTAATCTAACACATGTTGCTTATATCAGAAACATACATTACATGGAGTCATTCACTGCACATACATATTTATTTTATTTAAAAATAAAACTTGTTGGCCGCACCCCAGAGCTGCTTACATAGGTACAGTGTACCTACCAATAGAAACACTGCATTTGGGTACAGATTTTAACCTTTTACTAACCTTCAAGCCAGCATCAGGTCAATGCAAGGGGACTACACATCCCATGATTCCTTCCTGCACAAACTGCCATCACTGATTGTTACATTGTATTAAAATGCATCAGCTGCCTGTGATTGGCCAAAACAAATTATGAATTTTATGTTTATTTTAGCAGGGATTTTCATGAGTATCAACTCACAAAAGCTGCTGCTTGCACACTCAAGAGATTTAGCAAACATCAGGGTGATTTTGTAAATGTTTATTTTGATATTTTTACATGCAAAACAATTTTTTTTATACACTACTGTTTCTCCTCTATCAGATGCATTCATAATCAAGGAAACATAGATATTCATTTAATATAAGCAGTGCATGGCAGCTGCTCTTTGTAAGACTATCTTTAGTATTATTCATTTATTTATCTGGTATGTAAAGTGGGAGGGAGCTTTGATAAGATAAAACTGGATTCTTGTATTTTGCCATGTTTATTATTTTAATTGGCTGGGAATGGCAATCTTGTATTGTGCTTCTGAAGATTTTAGTTCATGTCAAAGGGTTGTTCCTTAACCAGCTTTGCTAATATGTTTCCAGACTATAGATCGCTCACTATTTGCACAGTAAAATATTTGAAGCAAACCCTTTTGAATCCTGATAGGACATTTAGGATAGTGTTGCATTAAATAAAATATTCAGTCTATTGTTACTTTCAGAGAAATAATTATGCTGTATTGGTAGAGGAATTAGCAGCAGAAAAAGATAGGTACAAATGCCAATTCAACCTCGCCTAGAATACTGTGTCCAAAAGATATGAACAAATTAGAAGCAAGTCAGATGAGTTAGAAGGAAAAAACTTCATGAACTTAATATGTCAAAAATAAATTAATAAAGGTCAAGTGGGAAGTAACTTCCAGAGAAAAAGGAACTCAACAAGTTAAGATTTAGAGTTAAATGTGAAAATATTGTTAATAGAAAGTGTGTTAGATTTTGTGGAACAGTTTTCCAGTGCATGTGGTAGGAACAAACACTGCTAAGGTATTCAAGCATGCCTGGGATATACATAAGGCTATACCGAGGATTAATAAAGATAATGTTTATAAGTAGATATAATAGGCTTGTAGGGCCTTTTGGTTATTATCAAATGGTTCTTTCTGCAAAGAATGTGAAAGCAGAGATATGGATTATATAGAATATTTCAATATATTTTATTTGGCTAATATATACTATAATTTATAAGAGTTCCAGCTTTGCAGCGTTCCTCATCATTGGTCAGCAGGAAATCATGTGGTTCTAAAACTCTGAAGAGCTCAGTAAGATTCACAAGCTTGCAAAATCTATTATATATAGATTGGATAAAATATATCTTATTACCTTTTCTGTTTCAAATACTATAATTTCACACATCATGGTGTACAGTATGTTGGCAACGCAATTAATTGTTTTTGCTATTATGACTGTGGTTAATCTATTATTTTGATGGCAGGTGGTCAGAGATCCTCTGTGTGCACATTGCACTGGGATATAAAGATTTCTTTTCGCCTTTGTTGAGTTAATAAGATTTAGGAGACCTAACGTCTCCCTGAAGCATTATATCCTGAAGATATCTGGAGGATGATAGCTCACCAACCATACATCTTCAATCAAACCTGGGGATACAATTCTTGCAATGTTGCTTCAAAAGTTATGAGGGCAAAATACAGCTGTCAGATTGCAGCCATGATATATGTGCAGTCAGGTCTTTTGCTGCTTGTTATCGCTGCCCTGCTAAGTGGTAGACAAGGAGATGATGCGCTGAGCATCGTAAGTTACCAGACAAAGAACAGAATACAAAGATATGGCCTTGGAGGAATGGCCAAGCATAGTGGAGGACAAATACTTCAATTTCTGTGGTGCCATATTGTAAATGTTCTCAGCCACAGCCCTTTTTGCCAAGGGTCTTAGTAATGCAAAATGAATATGATGAATATTGTACTACTTACCTTTGTCACAAAGAATATGCATTGTGCACCTTTTAGATGAATACTGGAAATATTTTTTATTTTATTTAAAGTTATAGAAATACAATATTTAGAAATGGAAGGGTTAGTGAGTATATTGAAAACAAAGCCCTGATTTACAGTAGTCTTACACTTTCCCACATAGATCCCTTGCAATTTCTTCCCCCAGCAATTTGTAATTTTTAGCCCCAATCATATGAATGATTATCCAATCAAGTCAACCTCAGGAACATCCCGGGATGTGGTTACATATGATGCCACTGTCATTCTCCATTTAGGGGAACTATCTCACATGTGATTGACTGGTGCAGAAACCAAAGGAACGATAACACATGGATTTGCCCCTGCCTATACTATTTACCAGATCGTTTTTCTTTTTATATCTCCTCTTCATATGCTTCTCTTTCAATTGTTGTTTTGTTCATCTTTTTAGACCTAGCTGATTGCTATTACCCCTTAATACTTGCTTACCTATTTCTGTCCCTGTTTGGCTTATGCCATCACTGAGAAGGAACCTCAGTACCTTGAAAGGAGAGTCAGGATCCACATACTGTATAACTAACTGAAGGATGTATTCAGATTGAAAACTTGTTGGCTTTTAAAACTCAGAAGACCAGCCATTTCCGACTCCTTATAGAAGTCATTATTTTATATATCCTGTAGGTGTTTATATAACAAATTTATTTTTTTATCCTGATATATTTCCCTATAGCACTGAACACCCCCATCATCGTTTTGGACTCAATAAAATAAAGAGACAAAACCCAAACTTCCTAATTTTATTTATGTGGTTAAAATACAATGCATTAATCATTGCAAAGCTTGGTGTTTTTTTCCCACAGATACTGAATGGTGTGAAGTTTAGAAAACTGTCATTAAAGCAACACAAATACAGCCTCAACGTAAAGTGTTTGCTCCTCCTCCTAGACTGATCTGTTTAGAACAAACTATTTTGTTTTCACTGGCTCAAAAAGAAATTTTTAAGAAAACAACTTTTTGAAACAATATACTAATGTGAAATGCATTAGGATGAGTCTTGTTGTCTATGCCATGTAGCAGAGATCTGTATCGATTCTGCATAATTCACAATGATTTGAACAAACTCAAACTGGGTTCTGTAAAAAACAATTGCTAAAGTGATAGGGTACTTGTAAAGAGACTGGCTAAAGTTTCATGAAAATCTCAGTTTACATGACTTAAAAATGTATAGTTTCAGATGCTTTGCATAGGTAGTAACACAATATTCAGATTTTATAATATAGCTTACATGGTTTACATATCAGAAGTGCTAGCCCTCTCTAAAATACAGTCAATCTTGTTTGAAAAACAGATGTTCTGGTTTTGGGCCATGAGTTCTGATGTAACTACACTTTACAGGACCCAGTCCAAAGTCCAGTGAACTATGGTGTTTCCAGCTCTGAGTTCTAAATGACCAAGGATGACTTTACAGAATAATGCCACTAATTAAAACCTATGGCTTCTCACAAATATGCTACAGGAACTGTGGATTTGGCAGTGCATTAAATCACATTGATATTGTATCACTGCTGCAACTTTAAAGTGCTGTTGCCCTGTGCAAAGCGTTTGTAAGATTATGTGAATTAATAGAAAGTAATATTTGAAATCAAGGCAGTAAATATTTTCCTTAATTTCTAAAATTCACCGTAGGAGTTTTAAATTGTATCTCCTTGGACCCTTGCAGTTTATATATGTGATTGGAGACTGAACAGAGAGCTGTGGTTACATTTTTAGATGCACTGACGTTCAGGCATAGGTACTTTAAAGGGACAGTTAATTCAGCACAACTGTAATGTACTCCTGAAAACATGTTGAAATACTTTTTGAATTTTTTAAATAGGTGAATGAAGTTCTGTTTACATGAGAATTAGGCATACCTCCAGAGGGACTGACAGCAAGGGACGTGTGCAGAGAGCAGATCAGACAGAGGGGTAACCCTTCCCAAATTCATCTGTGCAGGGCAATGACTGCTAGAAACTCCCAAAATATGTTAATGGGGGGTTAACTGATGGCTGATTACATTCATGAAAGATACTAAAACCATCATTCTTTCTGTTCACGGAGCTTGGAACGGCCATTCCCAGCAGTTGCTGTAAATCATGGCACAGCCAGCAGTGTGTCTGTAAACAAACCTAAGACTGCACATTTTTAACCGTTCTTATTTTAATAAAAAAAGAAAAAAAACAACAGATCACTTTAACATAGAATCTTGTTCCCTTTCACACAATGAAGAGCACTTATAGTGCGGTATATGGCCCTTTAATCAATATTTAATCAAAGATGCAACTGCATTCAGCACAACTTATTGTCCACTCTTTACTCAGAGTCACTCGCATATAGAGGTTGGAGAGGTACAGGAGAACACAATGAATAATCCCAAGAGCAAAGCAATGTGAATTTTAAAATGAAAAAAAGCTACCATTTTTAGATGTTAACTGATTTTTGATGTACTTGCTTTGCAAACATTTTTTTTATTAATGGTTCGTTAGAGAAGCAGATAAACAAGAAACATGGTGCATGGAAGTATTGAAGAAGATAAGACGCTGGGTGTTATAAAGATAGATATGTTAACTGAACTCAAACAACTCCTCCTCACAGATAGAGCAAAATAAAAATGTATAAGTAATGGCTTATTCAACATATTTTTTTAATTTTATTGTTGGTGTATAACAAAGGTAAACTCCATAAATTAAGGATTAACTTTATGCTATGCTAAATGGCCTTGCACAATTTCTATTATGGGATATTCACTGTAATTCTGTAATCATAACAGTTGTTACACATATCTTTAATCAGTTACTTTTCTCTCTATGTCAGATCATGAGTTGGATTGGGGTGTGCTTATTGCTAAAAATGCCTGTATCCAAATGGTCCAAAATTACCCGTGACCTTAACTTGTTTTTGCACATATCTCAAAGAATGCAATAAGTAGGCAGAGTTATATTCTATATAATGTTGAGGTTTGCATACAACAAACAAGACACTTTGGTTCTACCTATTTGTCTGTAATTATTTGTCTCCTGATCAGGATGAGAGAGGTGTTGCATGTAAGAGTGGGTGAAAGGTAAGGTCCCTTTCCACGGGGGAATGGGCTCGTTCCTATCACAGTGTTTCCTGTCCTAACAGTATTGGTGTCAGAAGTGGGATACCCTCCAGAGAGGTGAGTAGACATTTTGTTTATCTATCCTCACCTATCTGCAGGGAATTATAATCATGGTAAAAGGGAGGCACTTTTTGGGGGGATTAGTGTCCTCTGTTTTTTTGAGGGCTTATGGTCCACAAGTTTTTGGACGGTTAAAGTCCCCTAGTTTTTTGGGGGGGTTAATTTCCCTAGTTGTAAGATTTCACTGCCTTCATGTACTCTCTCCTCCTGATTAACATAGATATGAGTGTGATTGAATTTGGTTATGCTTGCTGTCTTTCTTGTGAAAACAAATGGTGAAACATTTCCTCTGTGTGCTTAAGGTTACTAAACCATGTCCAACCACCTTTGTGTATTCCATCAGATCAGATACTTGTACTTTCAAAAAGATATTCCTGGCATTATTGCAGCTTCAATCTGAATACAATGCGTTTTCTCCTTTTTCTGCTTTTAAAGTGTTATTTTTCGAAAAACTTTCTAACATGTATTTGCTTTTCTAAATAGTGTAAAGAATAGTTTATCACTCAAGAAAAAGCATTAAGTTTTGTGACAGGCACACACAGACAAACTCAGAGCGCACAACGCAGGATGGGCCCTGCCTTGGGAATTTTAAGGTTGTATGTAATAGAGAGAGACATTTTTTATGCTGATGTTTTAAGGTAGTCTTGGATATTGTGCAGTGAGTAAATTAACTGTGATATTCTTATTTTTTTTAAATGGAATCAATTTTAGCAGCAGAGGTCTAGGGGTGATCTGATCACTAACATATATTATTTTGGCTTTGTTTTGACCCCTACAAGCATCTACCTAATACAGAGAAATTGGAAGGGAGCTCTCCAAATTATTTTGCACTGGGGCCCTCCATTCAATAACTCTGCCACTGAATGGAATGTTTTAAGCTGGATTATTAGGTGATTTCAGCAATTGATTAAAGGTCAGAGAGGAGTGTGTTATTTGAGGACATTTGTAAGTAGCACAAAACTCAATAGAAAGGGAAATTCCCTCTTGAAGATAGTTCTGAAGAAAGTAATTAGTTGAATATTGAAAAAAAAAAAACATTTTGCATGGTAAATGGATCCAAAATTGGATCATAAAAAGATTGAATTAATTTCAGAAAGTAACTAAGAAAAGAGAAACAGACAGCACCCCATGATTTCAGGTCAGATAATATGTAAGGCTCAAATGATAGGAAATTGTGGCTGTAGCCCTATAAATTGCAATTTGTAGGGAGTTTAAGAGTTGATGTTTGAATATCACTCTGGTTGCTTTGTTTCGCTAATAGGTTAGCTACATCTAGATCTGACCTTGGTTGGGAAGGTCCTTATTTGACCTTGGTTGACAGGTACTTATTTGTAAGCTTCAAAGAGATATACATATTTTACAGTAATCCTGGATTGTTATGATTTTGCAATGTATTATGCAATGAATAGATTATTTTAACTTCTGCATTTGGGAAGTTTTCTTGCTACAAAAGTATGTATACACAAACACACATAAATATTCATGAATAAGTTACTAAAATGGTCTAGTAACTGCATTAGGACTTTTAATAAGCTTTTATATATAGTTATGTATGTCCTTCCATGATATTACATACAGCTGCTAAAATAAATAAAAAATATCATTGGTAGACACTTATTAATCTGGGATATATCTGTGTTCTAAAGTTAGCCTAAGTTTTGAGCGGAAGCTTCAGACCACTTTCAGTAGCACACTCACAATATATTTAGAGTTACAAAAAATAATATTATATACGGTATGTTCATTTTTGAGGGTTTGTCTTTAATCCTATTAGTGGTGATTTGTGGAGGACTATGTGCACACATTATTTGCGTTTTTAAAATTATCTGGTTATATGTTCTGTGATGTTTGTGGATCCTGCTTTTGAGTTTTGATAAGTATGTTTTAATAATGGTACAAAATCCCTATGCATAGATTACCCATTCTGACTAACAGACAGTTTGATAAATTATTGTAATGAATTATATGATCTAGAACCTGACCACTTGTTAATCGATATTATTGGTTACGTTTATATGCTGTCTGCCATTTTGGAAATTAATTAATAAATGTTTTATCCAGATTTGACTTCTACTTATGTTAAATACTATTGAGGTCAGCAGTTCACAGAATTTGGCTTTAATTGAACGCAGTGGTTGCTATAAGAATTGGTTCAAAAGTGAAAAACATTGTTTCTTTGTAGATTATTTAGTATTTAATATACAGTCAAATCATTTTAAAAGATAAATAGAATGTGTAAATGGTGTTAAGTTCATTAAAGCAACATGCCATCATCATTCTGAATTAAGGGTTACAACTTTTTGCTGGGTATTAGTCAAATGTTCATTGTTCTGAAAGAAATGTCTATCTTAGCTCCAAGGTCATATGCTGAAGTATACTGAAACAAAGAAATTTCATTTAAAGTAACAAGGGCCAAGAATTTACTTCTAATTTGGATGATATTTTAATCAAGTATTATTTCTCTGATGTATAATTATGATCTCCCTTCTTTAAAAGTTTATGAGATTTTATGTTATATCACCTGAACACTCTGTTGATCTACAACACACTGTGACAGATAAGAGGTATCATTTTTATAGAGACACTACAAGGTGAAATCAATAATTTTGCCCAATTCTAAATAAGATAATTAGGTATTATATTAACAGAAAGAAGAAGGATTTGCATTGATCCACATATGTAAAGTAGCATCTTATTAAATAAGTCTTGTGCACTGCCAAAGTTCCAATTTCCTAACCAGTCTATTTTAACCAAAGTTAAATATTGATTGATTACCTAATAATGACATGTTTTAATTGTTATATTTCTTGTAAGATTATATAGAAAGTGAATTACATTCCATTTACAAAATGTGTAGAAACACAGGTACCTGTTCCAAAGATATGATAACATTTATGGCTTTAATAATAACAATTATCGGGTCCGATATTTTATGGGTTATAAAAAGGACATTTTAGAGCTGGAAAAAGTAAAGTGAAGGGCAAGAAAACTAATAAGGGGAATGAAGGGCCTTAGTTATGAAGAAAGACCAACCAAATTAAACGTATTTTCTCTAGAAAAAAGGAGTTGAAGAAGGGATATGATTACCTTATATAAATATATCCAGGGTCAATACAAGGCTTTGTCAAGTGAGCTTTTTGTGCCAATAGGTTTTCAAATGCCAAGAGGACATCCTTTGCGATTAGAAGTAAAAAGATTTTACCTTAAAGAAAAAAAAAGGGTTCTTCACCGTAAGGGTGGTTAATCTGTTGAATTCTTTACCAAAGGAGGTGGTGACAGCGGATGTGATTGATAACTTTAAAAAGTGATTGGATATATTTTTAAATAAAAAGGCCATTCAGGGTTATCCTGGTTAATTAGAGAGGGAGCATTGTTCCAGGGAGGAGTCTGATTGCCAGTATCTGGGATCAGGAAGGAATTGTATTCATTTTTTCTCCTTTTGAGACAATTGGCAATGTTTCCCTGGTGTGTTTTTTCTGTTTGCCTTCCTCTGGATCAATTAACAATTAATTTGCATATTGCAGATCAGAGAAGATCTAAAAAGGTTGAACTTGATGGACTAAAAGTATTTCAACCTCAAATACTATGTAACCATGTAACCATATAATAAGCGTGTATGAATAGTCAGAAACGTTGGAGGGTGCCCATATCATTGACAAAATCAGTGTATGATATGCTACCTGATTAAAGAACCTTAACATAGTAATCTGTATTTTATGATAATAGTAGGTCTCATGTTTGTGTGCTATGTTTTTGTTTCCCCACCAAGTTTTGTCAGAATGTGACACCTAGTCCTTGAGGTCGATCCCCAACTTAGATTCTGATCATGGTGCAGGTTGATGAACAATTGAGAAAACATCTAGCAGATATTTCTAGGTCTCCAAGAAGGGGGCATGATAGGAAATGGAGTAAATTATAAGCTGAAGTTTCAGAGACTTATTAGTATAAATACATAAACAGTGAAGGGATTAGTAGTTTCTTCTCCACTATAGAACCTGTGACAGAATAAACCAAATAGTGTTTTAATCACATATAGAGATATAATATAGTAGTATTGTAACTATTCTAATGACAATCTTGCAGCTTATGCATTTTACATGTCCATATATTTCACTACTTCCTGCATGATTTTCATTATTGACTTAATTGTTCATTATGCATATGTAAAATTTAATTTACGTAGGGTAGAGATTAGGAGAAGTGTGTATGATGAGAGGATGTCTGGTTAAAAGATGTATGGAAGTTCTCATATGAAAAACCTTGAGTGTTTGGATTTTCTTTTCTTTGTCACACTTTGCCTATCTCCAGTAGAAGACCTTGAATGCCAGTAAAGAGGGAGAAAAGACAAGTAAAGTTACAACTATTCCACAAGTTCATCCTGACATATGATACAAGAAACCCCCACCAAGTACCTATTCTAATGACAACAGATAATGACAGATGAAGGACTAGAGTTTGCTGACTAAATACTCAGACAGAAGTTTTGCTGTCATTCTGTACACAAGAAAAGGGACGGGCCAAACTTTTGTTCATTGCCCTGGTAATACGTACATGCATTTATCGACTGTCAAGAAAAAGAAGTAAGATATGTGGGAGAAAGTCACATACTCCTTGATCTATGCCTGGAGATCTCCATATGATGGACCATTACATTGACCAAAGGATCTCATGTTCAGCACTCTGCATATTTTTTCTTTTTAATTTTGAAGCATATGACCTCAGAGGGGCCTGGCTTAGTGTGATGTGCAAGACTGGCTTTGTATGAAGATTGTCTGAGTTTATGTTTTCACTGTTTTGTCCCTTTTTCCATTCTTTTCTAACCCTGTCTTCCTTTTATAATGTCCCTTAGCTTCTAACACTTATGTAACTTGTTCTGTCAATTTGCTTGGGTATAGAATATACTAACATCTGATAGCACTAGTGACTACGGAAAGAAGACGTTACCTTGCATAAACTCTGGGTTGTTAATAATATCAATACATAATTATATTTGTGCAATGGTTAATGATAAGCATTGTATCAATGTTCATGCTGAAGATCATGGTAATCTTACTATTAGCTATTAACCACATTAGTCATCTTAATGCCTATTATGAACAAAATAAAATGTATAAAGGGAAACTGGCTCCATGATCTAGGTATTTGTATTTGGTTGGGTGGTGTTTTATCCACATTTATATTTTTTTATTTTTTACATACCCGACTAGTTGCACTTACATTGACAACTATTCCCCGCAATCCATGTGTAACATTTAACACCATATGTGGATGTTTTCAACAATTTCCTTTGGACTCTTTCCTGGTTAAGTGGACTTGGTCAAAATATTTTTATTTGGACTGTCTTTTCTCCTTTGTTTGTGCTTTATAATCACCGGTTGCAAGGCTCTCATTCAACATGCTTTTTTCCCCCTGGACTGTGAACTTTGTGCAAAGGACTCCATCACTGATAACTTTTCAGTTTCATTGCAGGAACATGACATGGAACACAAACCATATCGGGTTACCAGTTGTGTGGCTCTACGGGCACAATAATCCCTGCCACCTTCTGTTTCCCAGTGAGCTTTCTCCATTTGAAACAAGATTCTCTTTGGGGTTAGTTTAAAGATGAAAACTTATCTTTCTTTCTATGACTATTACATTTATAAGTTTTTTAATTGCTT
Organism: Discoglossus pictus; assembly: GCA_027410445.1. Taxonomy (NCBI): domain Eukaryota; kingdom Metazoa; phylum Chordata; class Amphibia; order Anura; family Alytidae; genus Discoglossus; species Discoglossus pictus. Next base: position 82,480,482 of record CM050171.1, on the reverse strand, counting down.
CTAACAACCATTAAGTATGCACCGTAGTTTAATACTGTTGTATTTCACTACTGTTTATTTAGACAACAATTTTTAGTGTTGTGGCTGGTCAGGGGGATATGTAGGAGAATAGATACGCCATTTTGTATAACTGTTCCTCCATCTTGTATTGTGCCTACTGTATTATCATTGTTCCAACCATTCTGATTCACTGTAAGCATGATGTTGCAAAAACAGAACTTGCCAGGACCCAGGTATTATACTAAGCACCGTTTATTTGATGCTGAAAATACAAATTGAGAAACAGCCTCCCTATAACCTTTTTATTTTGTCATGGACTTGTGCCTTTTGTTGCAGGACTTCTTCTCCACCCTGATAACGATTTGTTGTTTGATTCCCCATCACTATAACTCATTCTTAAGAGCATGTAACAAAACGTACCAAATTACCTCTAATAATGCCACCCCTGACTTTTAATATTTGGTGCTTTGTTTACTCTTTTTGTAATTATCAGGCTTTTACGCTGTATTTTTTCCAGTATTCTCACACAATGCGCCAAATACCCTTCTCAAAATTCTCAATCTGCTTATCTGTCACTACTCAATACCACAAACCCTCCATAATACCATCTATATCCAGAGATCATCTGAGGAGGGAACAGGTGAATAAGAATGGTCATATTTCCCCAGAGTTTACTCCTTTCAAGCTTTTTTTCCTTTCCTGTGCATCATTTTTATGTAGTTGTATAATAAGGGTTAAGCGCACGAATAATGGGTTAATGTTAAGCTGTGCCAAATGGCCTTGCACAATTTCTATTATGGGATATTCACTGCAATTTTATAATCATAATGGTCATTACACGTATATTTGTTCAGTTACTTTTCTTTCTATGTCAGGATCACAAGTTGTGTTGGAATGTGCTTATTATGTCTAAAATTACCTGTGGCCTTAACTTGTTTCTGTCAAACACAGAGAAAAAAGTATTCCTTATATAACCAACATATACCCAAACAGTTACTATTAATCTCTTAGTATATCGTGGTGATGGTCCAACAATTTAAGTCATAAACCCAGCACTTTAACATTTAACTTTTATTATTCCATATACAGGATAACACTTAAACTCTGTCGCATAAAAAGTTAATTAAAAACACAGAAGACTGTCTATACCAATTAATCCATATTTTCACATATAATCAGCTATATTAAATTCATGAAATACATCAAGGTAATGAATAAATATTATATAAGTCTGGAGAAAGAATCACAACCATATCATTGTTATGAAACTGTATCATTATATCTATCAGATAACTCCATAAGGGTAATAAATCAATCAATAAATAGAAAACAATATAATGTGGCCTATCACTTAGGTCCCTACAAGCAAAATTGTGGTAGTACTGAGAACCCGCCACTTGTTCCCTAATCTCACCTCCTACTCTAGACACACAAGAAAAAAAGACTATCACTCAGAGCCCTGCATCATTTCACGTTGCAGCTTTGGGGGATCCACCACTTACCCCCCTAAATACCAGATAGATCTAAACTACCCTAAGCTCCTATACCTGGGAACAAAGATCAAACGAAAAATACCACTGTCTTAACAATAATACTATAAAATGTCACGTGAAAACAAAAAGTGCATACAACCATTTATGAATTGGAATAATCCAATAATATAACTCTATCTTATAAAGCAATGTGGTGCAATAAGCCACTATCTTTAACAGACTAATATACTATTCAAATACAAATATGGTGCTATGATAAGATAAATAATTATTTGGATATTACACCACAAAACTTAATATTATATATCTTAAAAACCCCTAATTATGTAATTCTTAAATTGTCCAGTGCAAAGTAAAAGATAATAAGAAAGTACATATAACCCTTCATAGATTTTAGTAATTTACAAATATATCTATAGGGACATATAGTAATTAATCCTTTTCTTAAACACACTAATGAGTTACTGAATATGAGGCAAGTGCTATAGTATAACATATAATATAAAACGTATTATTATAAATATTATATGTCCAATACTAGTATAGCCACCAGTTATCTTATTGTGTATACAGACTTTACGGTTGTAAAACAAACACATGACTAATATCTTCCAGTCCAGGAGTCTGTAGCAATCATTGCTGTGATACAATGCCTTGAGAGCCGCATGCTCAACTCACTACAGGCTACGCTGACGTCATGAATGTTGGACAGCCTTCTTGAAACTTCCGCTGATGAGCCCCATCTCAGGCCAGGAGTAATAGGAATAGGATAAAATGTTTGTATGTGCATTTACAGAGCACTATGTATTTAGAGCCATTTGAGGAACTGCACTAGTCAAAGAGAGTGAGAGTGTATTCAATGTTCAGACAAAGTTGTGAAGTACACAAGAAGGTCTAGAATAGCAAGATGGGACACTTGGGATGTATGTTATAGGCTGGAGGCAATAACCCAAATTATCCATGCCAGAAAGTCCAGTGTGAATTTTGTATCTGGGAATAAATATAAAATGTTCTGCCTTGCTATACACACTGACACATGTATGACATAGTTATAAATATGTATTTTTTTTAGTGTGGAAAGACAAGATGCAAACTTGCATCGAGAGGGGAGCATTATCACATGTCATACATTGCAGATGCAACCTTTGCATTTAGAGGGGAGAATGCATACATGTCAGAAATCATCTGCCATACTACCAGCTCACAGTAAAAAATGTTTAGCATGGTTTGGATAGAGTAATTATTTTGCTGACAGTCTCATGAAAATAATGGGGAAGACATAACTAAAATTGGATTGGCTATAGGATCACAGTCTGCAAGCTCTTTTATGATAGCATTGAAGGGTCTGTTTCCATTTGGTGGTTGGTGGAACTGGTTTTCCATCACTGAGGAGTGAGATACTGAATAGCTGGCTAGCAGTTGCTCCTTTGATGGACAACATCAAACGTAACACCAAATCATTAAAAGGTTATACATCATGTTTAGCCTAGGTGTTGTATGCAAAGAAACAAATAAAATAGAAGATAGAATATAATATTATTTGTGAAGTGGCAAAAGTGTGATATGCATTGCACAGGAAGAACATGTCTTTTAACAGAAGGGACCTCATGGTAAGCCATTGAAGGGCACATGACATACCCAGGATCAATGTTGCCTATCAATGTTCTAAGGCAAAAGTTCACAAACAGTGTAAAAACCTATTTAAAGCTATACATTACATATATTATATGCATAATGTAAATAGAAAGTCTATGTACTTTTTAACTAAAACTGACTTCATTTCTAATAAGCTTTGAGTTGGTTTGATTGGTTTGATAAAAAAATGTCCTGGAGGATAAACAGCCACATAACTGAAAAATACTAGCCTTATCCTTATACCATGTTATAAAAATGTGTTTAGTGGCGTCTTTGTTAATTTGATAAGTGATGACTATAATTGATGAAACTGTCCAGGTATTGTTGACACTGTTTCTTATGAAGGCTAGATGTCATGTGTGGATTCATCTATCTCCTCCTCACCCCCTTCCTCAAAATCCCTATTTTGAACATTTTGTCATACTCTTCAGCTTTTTATCTTGGGGTTTCTCTTGATCCAGCACTCGCATTCACTAAAGCTTGTAGAATGCACTTGAGAAATATCTCCAAACTGTCCATTCTCAGACAACAAACAATGTTCTCACATATTATGACCCATGTTGATTACTGAAAGGCACTCCTAATTGGCCCTTCCCTTAATCGACTCTCCTATCTTAAATGCTTCTGATAGACTTATCCATCTTACCAGTAGTTACTCATCTAATTATTGACTCTGCAAGTCCCTTCACTGGCTTCCAATATCCTTCATAACTGTGACCCTTATCTACAAAGCCTGCAGCAATACAATACCAGCCTACATTTGTCATGATTTCTCCAGCCACTTCCCTAATTATACAGTTGAGTTTGCCCATAACTCACTCCTTCTTCACCTATCATTACCCCATCTTCTGTGCCCCACCCTATGGAATTCCCCACCTCGCTCTGTTAGACTTTCATCCACTGTTCACTGTTTCAAACCTTGAATACTCATCTATTCTGACAAGTTTTCCTATAATACAGAGAAGGGACCCTATTTAAATGCTGCCATCTAACTAGACCAGAGTCAAGCAATTCCCTCACTTTTGTTTCAACCAGCCTCTACACCCATTTAGATTGCAAGCTCTCATATACCTTCTGCACTGGTATTTCTAATCTTATCTGTCTTTAATATTCACTTTACCCATGTATTTAGTGAAACACTACACTTGCAAATTATATATTAATAAATAATCATTTATGGAAAAGGACTACCTATGCAGCTATTAAAAAAGCCTCATGACAATGGTAAAAACGTATTACATACAACTGACACAAATTATAAGGGTGATCCTGCACAAACAAGCCTACAATACATATTCATATATATTTAAACAAGAAAAGAATGTACAAGAGAATAAAATAATTTATCTAGTGAGATATTTGGATGAGGAATAATATTTTACAGCAGACTGCATCTTTTGTCTATTTTAATGAGGTGCCTTGGAAAAGCCTGGAGAAATGTTTGCCAGTTTCTTATTGTGATTTAATTTCCCCATGCATAAAATGGCTGGCTGATACACGCAATGAGATTAAACTCTGTCTTCTGTCAATGAATCATAACAAATGGCTGAGGTTCACTGGTGATCCCGTCCATATCTCCAAGCTTCTTCTCTGTGAAGCCTGCTTCTCTTTCCTTTACTCATCCATCATCTGCCTTTAAACAGCTTCGCTGCCAGGAGGGGGGGACAACTAATTCCAGCAAACAAGGGGTTAAGCAGGGACATTTCACTGAGTCTGTCACTTTTTGTGTGCTCTACTTGGCTGCCCTTCACTTCCATTCCATTTGAAGCTCCGTAATCCCCTATTTGGTTTAGTTCCACTTGATTTCTTTCTGCACATGCCGAGGTACCAATGGGACAAGAGGAAATTATACAAAATAATAAAGACTTTGCTTGCTCTAATAACTTTGATAATGACTTATACCTGATATTAGTGGCTAAAGTATATTTCCACAAAAAGATAGAGATCGGAAGAAGAAAATAGCATTACGCTCCTATAAGGATGCCACTAGAATTTATAATTATTCTGGTCTTCCAGGTAGCTATAACATTATATGAATGTGTGTATTAGGTAAGCCAGGTAGAAGACATCTGATGTTCCAAGAAAGCTACATTAAAGCAGTGCTGTGCAGAGGCTTACCATGTCGCCATCCCCTTCTTTTCTTTGGTGTGGTAAATCATGCCATTCTAACACTGTATACAGCAATGGTTGGCAACTTAGTCATACAAGGGTCTACAAGGGTCTACAAGAGTCCAGGATTTCTATTTTTTTCTCTACTTATACAAAGGTGGATCAATCAGAATTAATTAATCTGAACAATTTAAGTAATAAATATAATCTCCTTTTTAGATAATTTGTCAATTGTATCAGTCAGATATAGACAATGAAAAAAAATGTATAAAATGGTATATTTTTAAATAAAAAATAATTAAAACTTGAACTTCATTGTTATTTTATTTATATCAAATCTACTCTTTTAGACTCTTTTAATATGAACAACCTCAGATACGCCGATGATACTACTGTTGGCTGAAAATGAGGAGGAACTAAAGGACTTATTGATGAGGGTAAAAGAAGAGAGTGCAAAAGTTGGCCTGCTTCTCAACGTTAAAAAGACGAAGATCATGGAAGAAGTGGAGGCATTGAGAGATTTTATTTTCTTTGGATCCAAGATCTCTGCAGATGGTGACTGTAGTGAAGCAATTAAAAGACCTTTGCTTCTGGGGAGGAAAGCTATAGCAAGCTTGAACAATAATAAAAAGTAAAGATATTAAACTATCAACACAAGTCTGCATAGCTCGAACTATGGTATTCTCAATAGTAACATACGGATGTGAGAGCTGGACCATAAAGAAGTCTGAGCGCCGTAGAATTGACACCTTTGAATTGTGGTGTTGGAGAAGACTGCTTAGAGTGCCTTGGACTGCAAGAAGATCCAATAAATCAATACTTCAGGAAATTAAGAACAAACAATTCACTAGAAGGTATGATCGTGGGGCTGAAGCTCAAATATTTTGGCCATATCATGAGATGGCATGATTCCCTAGAAAAGACTCTGATGCTGGGAAACATTGAAGTCACAAGAAGAAAGGGATGACAGAGAGGGAGATGGACAGATGAAGTTACTGAAGCAGTAGATATGAACTTGATGGAGCTCAGATGGGCAGTGACTGAGACATGCACCAGTCATGCTGTGGTCCACGTAGTCGGACGCGACTGAACGACTAAACAACAACAAATACTCCATAGAACATCATGGAAGCTAGAGTTGTTAAAATGTTATTTCAACCCTTTTAAAATATGTATTAAATGTGAAATACTGAGATTCGATACTGTATGTACATTGTCCTATGAGCCATAATTCTCCAGGACCTCACTCTCTAGTGCATTTGACTCATTGCATCACTGATCATGTGACATAATACAACCTACCAGCTGACCTAAAGACTGTCAATTTCAATATTGTCCGTCTTATAGTCTGAAGAGGAACAGGACATTGAATCATTACAGAGCCTTAGAATCTCTTTGAATAACAGCTGTTTGAAACAGTCAAGTGTAATGTTCTCTAATGTGCTGATTGAGAAATGTAAGTTATCTAAATTAATTTTATTTTTTTCGCAACAAAATGCCATTTTAGCTTCCAAATCATATGCCACCCACTTGCATGCATTTTTAGAAGATTGAGGAGTATCCATAACTTCCCAATATTTAACACAATATATCAATAAGCCCATTAGACATTACACATTTTGATTTTTTGACATATGGGGTCACATGTTTCAAGGGATTGAGTGTTAGGAAACTCTCAGTCAATGGATTTGTTCTCCAACTCATGCAATAGTATATCAGGCTGCTATGCTGGCATTTGTGGTTGGATTGGAGAGCTGGAATTCTTCAAATGTTCTGAATATATAATAAACTTCCTTCATCAAATGAATTTAGATAATCACTCATTCTCAATCATTACCAGATAGCATCACTTAGTAAATATAGTCCCCAAGCTTATATTCAGCAAGTTGTGTATTTCACTGAAAAATGATATAGAAAGATAATTTATGCTTCATCTTGAGATGCTTTTAGATGTCCCCTTAACCTGTTGGCACAGTCTGCAATATGACATGATAGAAATATCAATTTGAATCTGGCCCGAGGTTAAGATGCATCAGTGTCACTTAATGTGACATGGAAAGCTTCTCAGATTTAAATATGATGTTACACAAGCTCCTTATTATAGAAACAGCTTGTTTTTAAATCAACAGGTTCAAATTAGAAAGATGAGTAAAGTCTTTCACAATCAAAAGGGAATTATCGCCTTAGATGAAGAAAAGAGATGTGCTAACAAGTTTTGATTTAGCTGAAATTAACAAGATCCCCATTTAGCTGATTTAAGTTCCCACAGTTCGTCTGTTCCTCAAAGGGAAATTATTTTAAACAGCTTGTGAACCGTGCACACATTTGGAATATTCAGAGCTTAGTCTTGATTATTTAAGCTAAAGGCATCATATTTTGCATTTGGATTTACTTGCATTTAATGACCTGAAGCATCACAATTATCAAGAAAAGCAGAAAACACAGATTCTAGGCATAACCCATAATGGCAGGAAATATAAACTCATGGGCAAAAATCTAAGGGCAAGGACACACTTTCTTAACATGAAGATTTCGTATAAAGCATTAAAATTATCCAAACTGGTTGTATCAAAGTAGATACACCCTAGATTCACTAAGATATAAAGGGACTGCAAATCACAAATGACTTCAAGACTGTCTCTGTCATATGGACGAGGTGGGCAACTGCACAGGGAGCTAATTCATCAAGGGTGACACCAAGGAAGTATATTTTGTACAAAACTTGTGACTCAATACAAAGTCGAGTTTTCTATAGCAACCATGTATATGTTGAAATTGGAACTTATTTTACATTGTTCCTGCCTTGCAGGGCAGATCTACCTTTGTGCTTCCGGTGCATTGAACCAGGGCCCTTACTCCATGAAAGGCCCAGTGGTGCCAAAATTCTTAAAATGAAAATGTTATTTTTCTGCCATACAGAGGAGTGGACCCCCAACCCCCCTGCATACCATTAACCCCCCTAACATCCCAGGGCCCCATTGTTGCACCAATCATCCCGCCAAGCCACCACCCTGCATACTACTCCCCCCCTCCCCCCCCCCCCCCCCGCCACCTCCACATACTTGTGCACTGTGGTCCCTGGATCGGGTATCCTTCCTCTAATGGAGCTTCATATTGTAGGGGGAGGGAATTCCTAATGACATCATGTGCCCCTGCAATATGAATCGCCAGCAGGGGAAGGATACCCAACCCCTGAGTAACGAGATCCGGACCAGGGACCACAGTGCACAAGTAAGAGGAGGGGGGTGAATGAAGCACAGGGAGGGGGGGGATGGTACACAGGAGGGTGTTTGCCGGGGTGAATGGTGCTATAAGGGGGCCCTGGGGAGTGAACATTGCTGCTGAGGGGTTGGGGGTGAATGTTGCTGCATGGGGGGGGATTGGGGGTTGAATATTGCTGCTGGGGGCTTGGGGGTTGAATAGTGCTGCAGAGGGGTGTCATGGGGGTATTTTTTTACAGTGTATATATAAATATAAATGGCAATGGATGGGGGGCCCCAGTGGGGTAAAAAAAATGTTTTCCCCTCCTTAATATTTTGTAAATATGTAACCTTTTTGCTTCGGTTTCAGGGGACTAAAATTAAAAGCAGACTCTAAAAGAGCAAAGCCCCTTCTGAATCACTATCTTGTTGTGGTAAAGGGGCTTGTGTACTTTAATGATGCTGTCAGCTATACCATGTAGGGTCACCCAAGATGGGCAGCTCATAGCCGAGAGGTCAGACAAATCACTGTCCATTGGAGAAGAAACTGGCAAATCACTCCAGTATCCTTACCAAGATAACCTTATGGAAAAGCATGGCCAATGACATAGCTATAGATATGCCTGGCCTGCTGCGGTCCTTAGGGTCATTGAGAGTTGGACACAACTGAAAGACTAAACAACAACAACAAAAGAGAAATTACATAAGAATGGCAATTCACTCTACAAGAAGCAATATGAAAACCTAAAAAACAGTGGTAAATTAAAAGTTTATGTAATCCATTTTAGTTTTTAAAACATTTACCTTTTTTTAAAGTTGCTGTAAAAATTAGTTTAGTGTGGGTAGTATTTTCTACCTGTCTTTTTATTTATCAGAATTATTCTATCTTGGACGTCTTCGGCCTTTAAATTGCTTGGCGTTGATGTTAAGCATTTAATGTAATATCTATTCAGTTTACAAGTCAGACTCAATTGGTTGACAAGTGTTGTAGTTAGGGGTGGAGAAAAGTTCATTTCATTGGCAAAAGCAGAGCATCAGCCCTATATCATTTTGCTCAAAACAAGATTTATTGAAGATCTGTCTTTTAAAATCACTGCGGTGTGGAGCGCTTTACTTATAGATTAAATTACTGAATCGTGCCCGGCTACATTTTTCATTACAAAAATATTGGCTGAGAGAGTTTGACCTCATAATCTCTGAATTTTAAACAATAATCACACCAACAATTGAAACAAATTCTTATGGCAGCATTGTGCAGCTAACATTAGTACTGGAGAAAGCAATAAATGGGGCACTAGCAATATCCAGACATTGATCATCAATTCAAATGTAAACACTATTTCAATATAATTACTGACCAATAATGATGGATTTTTTGGTGCCTCGTTGTTGTAATTAACTTGGCTTGGAAGAAATGTGGATCGTTTGCTCATAGAGAAGCATTTATATTTATGTAATGCAGTATTTACAGGGGGAGCTGGCTGGTCTGTATTTGCAGCAATAAATAGATTAATAAACAAGTGTCTGTTACTAATGTTCCTGCATGCATAGAGGTTTGTGCAGCTGAAAAGTATCATGAACAAAAAAAACTTGTAAAATAATCTAAAGGGAAACATCAGATATAGTATAATTAGTAACAAGAATGTTAATTGAAAAATTGCATTTTACTACAGTAAGTTTACATGTAAGTTTGTAAGTTTTATCGGCCCTTCTAAGCCTCCATTCCACTTGATATTTCTGTTAGTGTTATAGGCCTGCAAGACTTTGAAAAAGGCTGGCAATGAGCGGCGAAGGCGCTCATTGTCAGGCCCACGATGAGTGTCAAAGGCGCTCATTGCGAGGCCTGCAATACTGTGAAATCTTCAAATGACGGGGGCTGCAATGAGCTCCGAAGGCACTCATTGCAAGGCCCGCAAGACTTTGAAAAAGGCTGGCAATGAGCGCCAAAGGAGCTCATTGCCAGGCCTACAATGAGCCTTGAAGGCGCTCATCGTGAGGCCCGCAAGACTTTGAAAAAGGCTGGCAAGGAGCACCGAAGCCCGAAAGACTTTCAAAAAATTACGGCTTTAACGGCCACCATTTTTTGCAATCCAGTAACTACAAAGCCGTTAGGGGGTCGACAAAAAAAACACGATTTATTACCAAATTACCTTACAACCTCACACACCACAGGGAGCCTGTATGTGAGGTTGCAAGTTAATTTGCTATTCAATTGGCGTTTTTTGAAAAGACAGAAAACTGGTGGCTGTAAAAAATGGTGGCTGTAAAAACATAATTGTTTTTCAAGCCAGTAAATCAGAAACACATTTCGGGCTTGGGGAAATTGATCTATTTCCCAAGCCCAAAAATGATTTCAGTCACATGGAGCACAGAGGAGGGAGAGGGAGGAGAAAGATACAGGGGAGGGAGAGGAGGAAAGCATCAGGGGAGGGAAATAAGGGGATAAAAAAGGGCAAGGAGAGGGAGCAATGAGACAGTGGGAGGAAGAGAGGGGGAAAGACACTTGTAAGGGAGAAGGGGAAACAGACACTGGGGGAGAGGCTTGCAATGAGTGCCAAAGAAGCTCATTGTGGACCACGCGATGAGCTCTAAAGGCGATCATCGCTGGGTTCATAATGAGCGCCTTTGGCTCTCATTGCGAGGCCAGAAAATTGCGGGTTGGACGACACCTTATTGCTAGGACTGCAAATTAGAGGGGGGGAGCCTCACAATGAGCACCGAAGGCGCTCATTGCGAGGCTTGCGATGAGAGCTGACAGTGCTCATCGCGAGGCCTGCAAGTTAGAGGGGGGGAGAGCCTTGCATTGTGTGGCAAACAACATTGCCAGGCTTCAAATTTTATTGTCGTCATTTTTGACGTTCAAGTCACTAGTTAATAAATATAATATTCTATTCCATGCAAGTTCTATTATATGTATTAACACATTGATTGCTGGGATCGATACAACACGGAAATGAAACATGAAAAATATTATTTTTTATTGCAGATTTGAGAGCTTAAAAATGTTGTGCTATTAATGTTAATACCTTTCATCGTTTTCCCTTTAATTTCAAATATAGTCATGTGTTTATATTTGCTTTTACAGTGCTACGGACAGCAGTTTAACCCACTTGCTGGTCCTCTCTACTACTCATAAGATTCTTGGCTACATTTGCCATTTCCGGGTGTGAAAACAATTGCGGGCTTAAGGACTTGTAGCAATTTAATAGTGATTGCAACATATACGGGCTTGAAAGATCAAAGGCTTAGATGGGTCGTAGTTCCGATTTTGGCAACTGCTGTTGTTTTTCAGCCTGTAACCCGCAGATCGTTTGCTTGTAGCTAAAAAAGGCCAATTTAATAGCTGTAACTTTTGCGGGCTCCTTTACGGACTTCAGGAACTACAATTTGGCGAATTGAATAGGACTAAGTTTATTAGTATCATATTCCATTTTGTATTTGTTACATCACATCCCGAGAACTGGATCACGGGGGGAGGTTAACAATCAGTGGAGAGGGCCTGCCAAAGGAGACGTTAAAGGCATATTTAAATGTTATGGATTATGAGTGCATCTGATAGAGGAGAATCAGTAGTGTATGAAAACAATTTTTGCATGAAAAAATACCAAAATAAATATTATTAAACTTACCCTTGACTTTGTAAGCAGCTGATTAGGAAAGTTAACACCCCTGTAAATTTATGCTAAAATTAGCATACAATTCATAATTCATTTGGCCCTACAGGCAATCACAGCCAGCTAATAAATTATTTCAATCTGAGATAGCAGTTTGTGCAGCAAGGCATTATGGAATGTGAAGTCCCCTGCACAAGGAAGCAGGAGGTGGCAGACACTGCTCTGTGGATGTCTGCACTGTGCTGCTTTTGGCTTCAAGATTACTATAGAAATAAAAACTGTAATTAATTGCATTATTTCTATTGGTAGGTACACTGTGCCTATGTAAGCAGCTCTAAGGGGGGTGAAAAACATATTTTATTTTTAAATTAAATAAATCTGTATTTGTATAGAATGAATCATTGTAATGTGTGTTTCTGGCATAAACAGCATGTGTTAGATTAGAAAAAGGTGAAAACAGGGAAATTTCAATATGCCTTTAAGGACCTTTTTTAGATAATTAGATATTATTGAAATTGAAACCACACCCCTTCACCGTCACAGGTCAAGAAGTAGACAGATTGTATCAATAAATGCAAACACAACTCTCCAGAAATGTAATTGCCCCTCTCACATGTCACAACTCCCCCCTACATATCATTGATTATCCAGTGAAATGGTGGATAGACACGCTTAACTGTTGCTTCAGACTTACTGACAGAAACCCAACAATGGTCCACCAAGACTTTCAGCAGAAAAAAAAAAACGCTTACCCCTTAAGGAATGGCTTAACCTGGCAATAATGAATTCCACTCTTACCTGTATCTTTAAAGAAAATAAATCAGCTAGCAAAACCCCATTAGAGAAATGTTGTATTTACCACCCAAGCGGTACAAGAAATATTGCTATCATTTACAAATATCTGATCGACTAAGCTCCCTTACCAGAATTCCTGGGAAAACGGACTTAATATCACCCTAGATAACGCACAATGGAACAAAATCCATATAAATGTGATGAACTCCTCCCTCAATATAATCCTTAGCGAGAATACATATAAAACCATCACAAGGTGTATCTAACTCCTTTAAGAATGAAGCTTACAAACCCATCCTTAGACGGACAATGCTTTCGAGGGTGCAAAGACACTGGAATTTTAATGCATATTGTATGCTATGGGACAGTCCTAAAATAGCCCACATATGGACTGAAACATACAAAATTTTAGAGAAATTCTGAGGGTTTTCAGATACCTCAAAAGCCAGAAGAAGCCCTGTTGGGCCTTCCTATCACAGATCTCTCAAAGGAGGCTCAATTTCTCCCAATATTTTTAGCGACTTCAAAATTTGAAGACAGCCAATCCTATGGTCGAGGAAGTAATAAAGAAAATCAAATACATATACTCTATGAGCCAGATTTCAGCCGCATTAGACGCCAACTATAAAAAATGGGCCTCATGTTGGGTCAAATGGACACTATGAATTGGATAGCAGTGAACTTGGTAGAAAGACTCACACAAGCCACAAGAGTGGCATACAACTACAAACACCCCCTTCCCTTCCTCTAGATCTTTGTCTTTTTTCTTTTTCTTCCCCCTTTAGTCTCCTACTTATGTTCCCCCATTCTTTTCCCTCTTTATCTTTTTTTTAAATGAAATAACAATTTATGGCATATCCCGATGTAAAATAAAAACTGAAAAACCAAAGGGATTAATAGACTCAAGCTTTCCTAGATGTTAATTGTTCACTATTTATGCTGATTTTGTACATTACAGTTACTCTTGTTATGACGTCCATTCCCCCTACCAAAAAATGATTTAAAAAAAAAAAACAGTTTTACTTTCTAATTAATAACTTGTTTTGTCACTTGCTTTGTATAATTGTGCTCTTGTAAGACCAAAAGTTTTCAAATATATATTGTTTTCATCTGCATCCACGAGTAGGCCCTGATCAACCTGGATGCGTGGTGTGACAATACAGTGGAGCCGCCATGTTGCTGATCCAATGCATAACATCCCAGGGTGACACAAGTGATGGCGCCCAAATTAATGCATGCAGTGTCAATCTTGTAAATTCTGATATTCTTTTAGGTGATACAGTCAACTCCCAAAAAATTGTAGAACACCTTTTGTGGTTATCATATTTGTTATATACCACAACTAATTTGTTTAAAATGTAACTTTTATTATAACTTCTTTAAAAACTATTTTCAATTAAAATTTGTACGTTTAAAAATGAGTTTTTAGCCACGCGATTCGCCGAAGGCACTCAGCACAGGGCTTGCGATGAGCGCCAAAGGTGCTCAGAGGAGCAAAAGCCACACATTGGGCCTCATTCTATTATCGGCCGTAAATCGGCCGTAAGGCTGCGATTCCTTGCGGGGGTTCTGTTAACTCGCGATTCTATTATACGGCCCCGCAAGGATCTCCCCTTACGGCCGGCCGCATATCTTGAAACCGGCCGTAAGCTCTGAAATATAAAAACGCAAAAATAAATTCAAGCCTGCACTGTACAGCTCTGTAAATGCTAGGGATCATATTGGGGGACATGAGGATTAAAAGGAACCCACTCTCAAGCTTGCACATCAGCCCAAACCCGAGTTCAAATTAACTGTTTATTTTCCGGCTGCTGCGTGGGCGGGTCTGAGGTGCTCCAAGCACTCTGGACTTTTTACATGGATATTTTACGTATATTAAAAATAAAATATTTTACGGATTTGAGTATAGGATAATTATGTGCTATTTTTTCTAACACCTAAAATCCCTTTATAGTCTTCTCAAAGTGCAGGATGGCTTTATTTGGGCTATTTTATGTGCTTAATTGGTGCTAGCGAGACCTCTTTCCTGCAAGTAAGCTGCGGCTCGGTTTTAGCCTTGCAGAGAGGGTTCCCGGAGCAATTGAATTGCAAATAGGAATTTCTTACGGCCGAAACTCTTGCGGCCGTTTTAGATCAAAGGCTTTCCTCCGGCGCGAGCGGCCGCTAGGGATAGCAAGGCGCCGGCCGCAAGGCTGCCGGAGCCCCCGGCCGGAAGGGAATAGAATAGCCGAATAGCTTGCAGCCGGTCCTTGCGGCCCCGCAACGGCTGCGGCCGCTAATAGAATGAGGCCCATTGTGTGGCAAACAGCATTGCCAGCCTTACAATTTTAATCCCGTCATTTTTGACAGGCAAGTTCCTAGTAAATTAATATTAATCATTATTTTCAAATGAGTTTGCTTTAAGTAGGAAGAGCTCAACATTTCCCTATGTTCCTCTTTTTCTGGGATCAGCTCATGTTGGGTTTTCCCTAAACTGGAGTTTCACAGAAGAAACACTCGTTAAAATTTCAGCTTCAAAACACCATAGTTTGGAGATTGTGGCCTCATTTTAACAAAAGATATCTTGTTGTAGTAAATTGGAACTTCATAGAAATATAAACCAAATAAATCCTCTTAAATCTAATCTCCTATTGTAACCCCCTGTAGTAGAAATGTATAAAATAATAAATAAAACATAATGATATTTTATTTATTATTATTAGACTTTATTTGTTGAGCACTAACAGATTAAGGGGTACCATAAACACAAGGATAACATTTGACATACATTTGAAGACAGTAAAAATAAAGCAAAACAAAATCAAAATAATAACATGACTAAATCAATGAATAATAAAACCTGGAGTTTAATTGTAGGTACAACTTTTATTATCTTAACTATTTCATTATAGCAAATCAGTCTAAACAGCTTCTCTTTTCTTCAATGAGAAAATTAATAAACGTGAGAGCCATATATACAATATTCACTTTATTAAAATTGTTTTTATCGGGCAAAATATTTTGTAAAAGAAAACAATACAGCTTTTAATTTATTATAGGGACGTGGAAGGTTTCTGGAATTCACTAGGAATATAATATACCGATCTATCTCTTTACTTTTGTGTGCTTTATTTTATTAAGAAGTGCTTAAAAGCTGTGATTTTTCTGCCCACAATCTTACCAATAGTTCCTAACTGGTTTCTCCCATCTGTAGCTCATGAAGACATCGTATTTCTAACTACAGCTGTCTCTTAGTAACCAATCAGTAAAATTCTGCAACTTGAGAGAGGTCACTGATTGGCTAATTTGAAACACTGCACTTAAGAGGCTGTGTATTAATGAGCTGCATGAGGAAGACAGACCCAAACAGGTACAAATTAAATGATTTAAGGCAAAAAAAACAGAGCTTTTAAGCACTTCCTAATAACATAAAGAACATAAAGTAGGTTTAGTATACTCTCTATTTATAATATGGTCTGATAAAAAACTAGCCTCGATAATAAGGAAAATATTTTAGAAAATAAAATAAATATAGTCTATAATTTATTTCTATCATATCCAATTATGTTTTATTAGGTATGGATATTGTTTGCTTACCTGTTTGTCCCCTGGAAGAAAGATATTATTGTAAGTTATATCCCAATGTGGCTCCACTTGACACTATTAGAAATGGAACTGATTGGAGATTTTACATGTGTCTATATACACTTTGGTAAAAAAAACAATGATAGCTTACAGTTACAGTTAAATGTTAAATAATGTTAAATAAAAATTGAGTACAGATCTTCAAAAATCATATTTTAAGTACAGCTATACAGTGATTCATTATAGGACAATTTAATGCCATATTTACTTCTTGTTGTTCAGTCCTTCAGTCATGTGCGACTCTCAGTGACCATATGGACGCAGCACGTCAGGTACATCTGTCTTTGTTTCTGGTTATGCTTATCCATATGGTTTTCTTGGCAAAGATACTGGAGTGGGTTGCCAGTTCCTTCTCCAGTGGACTGCGATTTATATGACATCTCTACTATAACCTGCCCCAACTTGAGTGACCCTACATGGTATAGCTAGCAGCTTCATTGCAGTACACAAGCACCTTCACCACAAGAAGGTAGTGATCCAGAAGGGGGGCATATTTTTTAGGACCCTTTTATGAATTACATGACCAGATAATCTGCAAAAATGTTTTTACAAAGTTACAAATAATTCTGATAAATAATTATAAACTATTATGTATTTACAAATAAATAAATACAGCATTTCATTTTTAATTATAGTGTTCTATTTTGCTTTCAGGGTTCCCTGGTCCAGTGGTTAGGATTTGGTGCTTTCACTGCTGCGACCTGGGTTTATTTCCAGTCAGGGAACCAAGAGGTCACACCACCCTGAAGCCATGCAGGGTTTGGCCTGGTAAGTACTTGGATGAAAGGCCACTTAGCAATACCAGAAGCTGTATGCTGTGGCCCACTGGAGAAGGAACTGGCAACCCATTCAAATATCTCTGCCATGAATAACAAGTGGATCAGCGTGGTGTGTTACTGTCCATGAAGTTACAGAGAGTCGGACACAACTGAAAGATGCAAACACACATTTTGCTTTCAGACACAGGCTTTGTGTTTGCTCTTGACAGGATTAATTAACTGGGAGAAATGGTACAAACCGTAGATTCAGATAAGATCTGTGGCCAATTCTTTTGAAAGACTGCCACCATAAATTAAAAATATAACTAAAAAGAAGAGTAAGCCCCACTAGGGAAAACCTCACCCTCCAACCATATCAAAATCACAGGCATCTATATTTAATATTTTTTGCTTATAGCTGTTAATATTGTTACTTTTTTGCATACATCATAATATATGAGGTTTTTCCAAAACGCCAAGTTTTATATGTGCAAGAGAAAATAATCTAAACGGAAAAAAAAAAATCATCACAATAAAGTAAAAAATCTAAAAACCATTATGATTTACAGCTGAATTGAGCAGGATATTATTTACACTGCATGCAAAAAAACAAACACAATAGACCAATAAAAGAACTCATTTATTTTGTTTTAAAAAGTTTCCTGTCATTATTTGATACTATTGATGCATCCTCAGATCTAATGAACTTGTTTAGCATTAGCGCTTTGGTGATTTTCAACTTTTGGCACAGTCATTAGTTAGGAGGAATAATTATTTTTCTTTCCACTAAGTCATTTTTTAAATGGCTCCAGGCAGCATTATTTAGAGAACAGGGAAACAAAATACCCGTGCAAAATAGTTAATCGCAAATTACTAATTATGTTCTCTTTTTTTTAAAATAGCAAGAAATACTATCTCCATGAAAAGCAGAAAGGTCTGCTTGTCTGAGGCTTCTCCATGCTTGTTATATGGACTCAATTCATCACATTGTAATGCTTCCTGTTGGCATTGATGGGAAGGGCTATCATTTTTGTATGACCCTTACAGGAGAGGGTAAAGGTTAAAAAGTGGCATGTTGGAAAACTAAGATGGCAACGTTTAAGTGACATAGCAAAGGCATTAGTTATTGCAGAAATAAATAGTATATACATAAATATAATTACAATTGATTATTAAAATGCCCTAAAATACATCCTTGACATTCTGCAACTTTAATATGCAGTTATTCTTTGCTGCAAGCTTTCATTTTGCCTGCTCCTGCCTGTTACTTCTAGAGGTGGGTGTGTCTTTGTAAACCAATAAGCTTCCTCAGAGCGTATTTATATGTTATGTTGCCCCAGGCTATTCAAATTTGTGAGCCCCCAACATTCAACATACAACTGCTAATTTGTCCTTGTTATATCAAGGACTGTATCTACCTTTTTTGGAGCCCATAGGCAGTGAAGTGGAGGAGCCCCTCCACGGACCCATTTTTGCCTTTTCTGTACATTTAAGCTCCATTTCCTGTTGTAACTGTCTTGTTCTAGGTGGTTACCCCCTAGTAGCCACATTTCATTTTATTTTAAGCCAGGAACCATTTTTTTGAAGAAGTTGCGCCCCTTACAGGGAAGCCCCCTCGGTGGCTGCTTAGTTGGCCTAATGGGTAATCCGGCCATGTTTATATAACAAATCATAGGCGTCTGTTTATGTATATATACAATTTATATGCAGTATATATACAGTTAGAAAGAGCTTGCAGGATTAATATATACTATATATATTGTCCAATACAAACATTATCACAATATACTGCAATACTCAGTATAATTACTAGATTACTGTATATATATATATATATATATATATATATATATATATAGACATTTCTTTGCATATGCTCATATTATTTCATGACACTGCATCTACTGAACCCTGAAATTGTGCTGCCCTTTCCCCTCACAGGCCCAGAAGCAGAAAGCTTGCATCAACAGATGCAAGGACTATTTCTTTGGAAATACAAACACCCTTTCACACCCACAGTTTCATAATGCATCCAGTGTCCAGCAGAAGCATTAAAATAAATATGTTTTCAATTTAAAATGTAGATTTATAACTTTTTCCCTGTCAGTCAGATTCAATTTTTCTGACAAATATTTTTTTAATGGCATAGTGGTCCTTTTTGAATTGCTGCTAAGAGACATTCTGTAAGTGGCTAGTTCATCTCACATTGTATGCATGAGCTGTGGGGGCAGCCCTTAGCAGGAACTGATTTAAAGGTTTGAGTAAGTGAAAAAAAGAGCTTTTAGTTAATAAAGTGATGTGAATATATGCAAACAAACAGGTAGTTTATTTTAATATTAAAAACAGGGAAACTTCCATATACCTTTAACACTTATAAGTCTCTGTGATCAATATGATTTATCCAACTGGGCAGGGCTCTTCTTCCTTAGCTTGTCGTTCTGCAAAAGTTCATTAAAGGTACTTATAGAGAGCTTTTCATGTAATCTTTATTTTAAATGCCTAGCATTCAAGCTTGATTATCTACCAATTACACTCAATATTTTTAATAACCACCAATTGCTATTACATTTATTTATATGTGTGCTTTTTATTTATGCAATCGCTATGACCCTTTGCTTTGCCATTGGTGCTTCTTTGTGAAATGTATTTAAACATTATCTTCACATTCACAATTAAAACCACAGATATAATTAAGGGTCATTTGTATACATTTTAAGATACAAGCCTTAAACGATGCCTTTCTAACCTGACATTTCAGCTGTAAATGTCATTTATTTCTACGTATAAAAAAAAGACAATTTAAGAATCTATATTAAGTTAATACAGTTGCACTATCCATAATGTGAGATTAATTTTATCACTCAATGTCGTTGGTTTTCACAGCTAATTATAGGCATTCCAGGACTGTGAAATAGTAGCATTTGTGCAAACTCTGCAAAAGGAGATGTCAAAGGGGAATATATTAATGAGGAACCACTCCAGGGTGTGGTCAGATTGTCAGTGTCATTGTAATTATATATCAGTGTTATTTTAAATACAGACATCATGTCTGCTGAAGGGACTGATGCTAATAAAGCTTGCACTGATTACAAACTCAAAAAGCCACGGTATAATCAAGATTTTTGGACCTAAAACTATATATATTTATATATATATATATATATATATATATATATATATATATATATATATAGTAAATAAATAGTACATCTGTGTTCACATATGAATGTCTCAAACAAGTTAAAAAAAACCTGCTTCCAGCTCAGAATTCAGAGAAAAACAGTTATTACACTGCATTCTGGGAAGCTGAGCAGGAACATGCCAATGTGCCCACAAATGTCTCGCTCTTCAATCTATAAACCATTTCAAAGCTGAGCATCCTATCCACGTACAGCTGTTTCAAGCTTACTGGCTATCATGTATATATATGTGTGTGTATATATATACAGTGGATATAAAATGTCTACACACCCCTGTTAAAATGTCAGGTTTCTGTGCTGTAAAAAAATTAGACAAAGATAAATCATTTCAGAACTTTTTCCACCTTTGATGTGACATATAAACTGTACAACTCAATTGAAAAACAAACTGAAATCTTTTAGGTGAAGGAAAGAAGAAAAAAAAAGAAAAATAATGTGGTTGCATAAGTCTGCACACCCTCTTATAACTGGGGATGTAGCTGTGTTCAGAATTAAGCAATCACATTCCAAATCGTGTTAAATAGGAGTCAGCATACACCTGCCATCATTTAAAGTGCCTCTGATTAACCCCAAATAAAGTTCAGCTGCTCTAGTTGGTCTTTCCTGAAATGTTCTTAGTTGCATCCCTCAGCAAAAGCCATGGTCCACAGAGAGCTTCCAAAACATCAGAGGGATCTCATTGTTAAAAGGTATCAGTCAGGAGAAGGGTACAAAAGAATTTCCAAGGCATTAGATATACCATGGAACACAGTGAAGACAGTCATCATCGAGTGGAGAAAATATGGCACAATAGTGACATTACCAAGAACTGGAGCTCCCTCCAAAATTGATGAAAAGACGAGAAGAAAACTGGTCTGGGAGGCTACCAAGAGGCCTACAGCAACATTCAAGGAACTGCAGGAATATCTGGCAAGTACTGACTGTGTGGTACATGTGACAACAATCTCCCGTATTCTTCATATGTCTGGGCTATGGGGTAGAGTGGCAAGAGGAAAGCCTTTTCTTACGAAGAAAAACATCCAAGCCAGGCTACATTTTGCAAAAACACATCTGAAGTCTCCCAAAAGCATGTGGGAAAAGGTGTTCTGGTCTGATGAAACCAAGATTGAACTTTTTGGCCATAATTTCAAAAGATATGTTTGGCGCAAAAACAACACTGCACATCACCAAAAGAACACCATACCCACAGTGAAGCATGGTGGTGGCAGCATCAGGCTTTGGGGCTGTTTTTCTTCAGCTGGAACTGGTGCCTTAGTTAAGATAGAGGGAATTATGAACAGTTCCAAATACCAGTCAATATTAATGAAAATGTTGCTGTCCCCTCAAAATAACTCAACACACCGCCATTAATGGCTAAACCGTTGGCAACAAAAGTGAGTACACCCCTAAGTGGAAATTTCCAATTGGGCCCAATTAGCCATTTTCCCTCCCCGGTTTCATGTGACTCGTTAGTGTTACAATGTCTCAGGTGTGAATGGCGAGCAGGTGTGTTAAATTTGGTGTTATCGCTCTCACACTCTCTCTTACTGGTCAGTGGCAGTTCAACATGGCACCTCATGGCAAAGAACTCTCTGAAGATCTGAAAAAAAGAATTGTTGCTCTACATAAAGATGGTCTAGATTATAAGAAGATTGCCAAGGAACTGAAACTGAGCAGCAACACAGTGGGCAAGACCATACAGCGGTTTCACAGGACAGGTTGAACTCAGAAAAGGCCTCGCCATGGTCTACCAAATAAGTTGAGTGCACATGCTCAGGGTCATATCCAGAGGTTGTCTTTGGGAAATCGACATAGGAGTGCTGCCAGCATTTCTGCAGAGGTTTAAGGGGTGGGGGGTCAGCCTGTCAGTGCTCAGACCATATTGGTCTGCATGGCTGTCGTCCCAGAAGGAAGTCTCTTCTAAAGATGATGCACAAGAAAGCCTGCAAACAATTTGCTGAAGACAAGCAGACTAAGGACATGGATTACTGGAACCATGTCCTGTGGTTCGATGAGAGCAAGATAAACTTGTTTGGTTCATATGGTGTCAAGCTTGTGTGGCGGCAACCAGGTGAGGATTACAAAGACAAGTGTGTCTACAATCAAGCATGGTGGTGGGAGTGTCATGGTCTGGGCCTGCATGAGTACTGCTGGCACTGGAGAGCTACAGTTCATTGAGGTAACCATGAATGCCAATATGTACTGTGACATACTGAAGCAGAGCATGATCCCCTCCCTTCGGAAACTGGGCCGCAGGGCAGATAACGACCCCAAACACACCTTCAAGACGACCACTGCCTTGCTATAAGCTGAAGGTAAAGGTGATGGACTGGCCAAGCATGTCAACCGACCTAAACCCAATTGAGCGCCTGTGGGGCATCCTAAAACGGAAAGTAGGTGAGCGCAAGGTCTCTAACATCCACCAGCTCCATGATGTCATCATGGAGGAGTGGAGGAGGACTCCAGTGGCAACCTGTGAAGCTCTGGTGAACTCTTCAGTGTTGTTTTATAATAAAATATGTACAAAAATGTGAGGGGTGTACTCACTTTTGTGAGATTCTGTATATATATATATATATATATATATAAAAATATATTATTTTATAGGAGCCAGAAAGGCTTTTTTTCTAGGATTTGTAATGAAGCCTTTCATAGAGATGCATTATAATTTGAAAATATATTTAGAAGCCAGTAGTACACATATTAGGAGCAATAGCACCCAGAAAATATCTATTACTGTAATAATATATTCTTGTATAATATACAATTATTATTATTATTAACTTTTATTTATAACGCACCAACATATTCTGTAACGCTGTACAAGGGATAAGAACAAGGAAATATACAATATTATACAATATTAACAACTGTTGAAAATAGAGGGCCCTGTTTTGGGCTTTGCATCTTGTAAAAAGTGCTTTTTTCAAAGCACCCTACAAGAATGGAAACTCGCTACTTACAATCTAAAGGGAAATACATATGTTCATATACTTACAAAAACATGCAAGTCATAAATACACAGCAATATAAAAAACAATAATATCCTTTTTTGAATTCTGTTTTGGATCAGATCAATATAAATCACACTTATTTGTCAGAATGAACAGGTTCCCAAATACCTAATTCATGACAGCCTTATTAAATTGTGATTCGGTAAATTTAAAAGGGCTCTATTTAAGCACACAGCATATTTTATTTACAGAAGTTTTTAGTTAGTGAAGACCTTGCTTTTGGATAGAAGTTCACTAAATAAAAACTTCTGTAAAAAATATGCTGTGTGCTTAAATAGAGCCCTTTTAAATTTACCGAATCACAATTTAATAGGGCTGTCAATATATACATTTTGTGTTTCAAGTAAAATATTTCTCTCAGATAATGAGGCAAAAGTAGCCTCAGCAAGGAAATTCTCAGCCTTTGCTAAGCTTGGTGTGTGTGGAAGTAAACAAGGTCAGACATGCCTGTTAGAGCATGGGGAAAGTCCCAGGGGACTTCTTGGCAGAGCCTTCTGATGTCTTCCCTCCTACTTATGAGCTGTGACTATGTATAGCAACATTGATGGACAGGATAGAAAGTTTTCTCCAGATTGAGGTGCCACGTGTAGCTTGTTTCACCTGCGATTCAGGAGAATGTCTAGTACCTAGGCCATAGAATCTGACTGCAGCCTTGCTTGTCATGTAATCTACCCATTTCTTCAGTTTCAACACCACAGTCCCAATAAGTTGTATAACATTTATTTTATTTTTATGTAATATATAAAATTCACAGTGGAACCTCATCATTCATTAGTTCCTGAGGGACGGACGGATACTGAATAAGATGAATCTAGATTCAATTGTTTTCCATAGGAATTAGCTAAAATTGGAATAATCCGTTCTCAGCCCCGAATCTGATTCATAAATAAATAAAAATGTAACCAGAATGTTACCTATATTGTGGAACTATGATGGCAGAAGCTGAAGAGGAGCAAAGGAATTATTGTTTAGAAGGGAAGTCACCTTCCATTAAAAGATCAGGTATCTCCAATTCTGTTGATCAATGTCTTTTTTGTCCATTTCCCGGCAATTCACCAGCCATCGATTTAGAAAAGAACCTGTCCAATGTTATCTGCTTCTGTCTGTTTAATTTTGTGACTAATATTGGATTTTTGTATACATATAGGAGCATTTTTCTGCCCCCAAAAATGACCTTCCACTCTTTATTATATGTTACTAGCGACTTGCCCGTCAAAAAATTACGGCAATAAGATTGTAAGGGCGGTAAATTTTGTTGGCGTTCCAAGATGCTTCGGCGCTTATTGCGAGTCTCGCGCTGAACGCCTTCGGCGCTCATTGCGAGGTTGTTGGTTGTTTGTGTGCTATGAGCATTGCTGTTTTTGCTAATGCTAATGAAATAATGAATAAAATAATACATCAATATACTTTACCTATTTTGAAGTAATATATGCAGGAAGCATTGTGCAGAAGAGCTGGCAATCTGTTTTCATGTTGCTGCAGCATACAATGTGTGTTTTGAGTGCTGTGGAGCTGCTGTGTAAGTGTCAGTAATGTGTGCAGTGTGTAGTGTAAATAGTGTGCGTGTGCGAGCCAAATCCGCTAGGTTAGCTGTGTACTTCCGCATTGTGTAGGTTAGTGTTGTAAAATGGCGCCTAATGTGTGGTACGCGTCTGTGGCTGATTTGGCGTCCTTGTTCTTGGATCGCGTCCATCTTTTTCGGAAAATCCGTATATGTTTGGTGGTGTTTTGCGTCTTTAGAGTCCTGTAGCCTCGTTTTTGTTTTTTTCGGCGGCCATTTTTTCTCTTGCTTAGGGGATTTTCAGGTGTCTAAACTCTTGTATTTCGAGTGAAATTGAGGTGTAACTTCAGTTTTAGAGGTCCTGGGTGCCCCCACTTGCTGTAGGTAAGCTTTTTATGCATTTGTTGTGTGTATTTATTGTGTTTTTAATGTTTTCATGTGCGCGGGTTTCAGGCGGTAAGGTCGTATTTTTGCGAGGTCGTATCGTATTTGTTTCTTGTAAGTCCGTAAATTTTGCGAGGTCCGCAGTTGCTGGCAAGGAGCAACAACCTGCATGCTCACAACTATATATGTGATTCTATCATAAAAGAAAATACTTGGGATAACAGATTTTATTGGTGTATATGTTATATTTTGATTTAAATTTCATTATTATAGTTTGAACAGTTGATATCCCTTACATGGCCATTTGGGTGCAGTTGAGTCTACTGACTCATCTATACTTTTTTTATATATTCTGTACTTCGGGAGCTCAATAATAAATAGATTTTTATATTTTTGCCGACTTTAGGCTTAATTTCATTTTGCTGTTTTCTTTTTGAGAAAATGTGTTACATTTATGAAATGATGTAATATTCATTCTTCACTTATATTAGTTAGGCCTGAACATACCATGATCTATTACAGGGGTCTTTAGAGCTCCACACAGGCCAGGATTTGAGGATATCCCTGCTGCGAATGAATTACTTCTTCGGTTATCCTGATTGACTCACCTGTGCACAGAAAGGATATCCTTAAATGCAGGCCTGTGTTAGGCTCTCCAGGAATGGATTTTCCCACCTTTGATTTATTAGTTCCTAAAAGCCTTATTAAATTGCGATTCGATATATATAAAAGGGCTCTATTTAAGCACACAGCATATTTTTTTTACAGAGTTTTAAGTAAGTGAACTTTTATCCAAAAGCAAGGTCTTCACTAACTAAAAACTTCTGTAAATAAAATATGCTATGTGCTTAAATAGAGCCCTTTTAAATTTACAGAATCACAATTTAATAAGGCTGCAAATGTCTAAACCTGTTAGGAACAAAAGTAAACATCTGCTTCCATCAAAACAAAATTGAATATAAATGTATTAAACTTTCTAAAAACATATTGAACATTACATTACAGTATATTATACATATGACACTTCAGCAGTCTTATGTATCTTGAATGATAAAGATTTTAAGAAAGAGTGGAGTTTATGTTCTCCAACAATTTTGTTTTTCAGACAGTGTTGTCTTATGTTCCGAAATGTTTATTTGACAAACGTCTTTCGTTCCTTGTTTTCTCGTTGCAGACGAAGCTGAGAGTGCAACAGGGGAGTTTTATCCTGGCATAACTGACAGCTTGGTCTACATAAGTTTAGATGTTTCTGCTCTCTGCACAATTACCCAGTGTATACTAATGTTTATTTGCATGTGAATGCAAATTAAAGTAAAACCTAACATCACTTGCAGGTCTGAATGGTTTTTTTTGTATACATTAATGTTTTTCCCAACCACCAGAATGTCCTGTTACATCTGGAACAAATGCACCAAAGCTGATAAGCTGCACAACAAAGCTTTTTCTCCAAAGACAGTGACAGCCACATTCCATAATTGGATGGATGTAGATATTCTACTCCAGGGACAATTTATAGACAAAATTCTGTAGTATATATATTTTTTCACAATGATGACCTCCTTCGTAGCAAACCTAGAACTCAGTATGGAAAATGTAATTGTATAGCAATATACATAGTTACATAGTTACATAGGCCCTCATTCAATTGCAATTCAGCCAATTGAATAGGGCTCTAAATACGCACATAACATATTTTTTTAAAGGTGTTTTTAGTTAGTAAGCATCTATCCAAAAGCAAGGTTTTCACTAACTAAAAACTTCTTCAATAAAAATATACTATGTGCTTATTTAGAGCCCTATTTAATTGGCCAAATCGCAATTGAATGAGGGCCATAGTAATTAAGGTTGAAAAAAGACTTTCAGTCCATCAAGTTCAACCTGTTAAGATCTCCTCTGATCTGCAATATGCGGATTAGTTATTAATTAATTAGTTGTTAAATAATTATTAATAGTATAGTATTTCAGGATGAATAAAGAGTTAGTCCATCAAGTTCAACCTTTCTAGATCTCTATTGATCTTTTTAATATGTGGACTATGTATTATTAATTGTTAATTTATCCAGAAGAAGGCAAACAGAAAAATAAACATTGAACTTTGCCAATTGTCTCATAAAGGGAAAAAAAGCTAAATTCCTTCATGACCCCAGAAACTGGCAATCAAATTTCTCCCTGGATCAATATTCCTTTGCTAGTTATCTAGGATAGCCTTGAATGCCCTCTTTATTCAAAAATATATCTAACCCCTTTTTGAAGTTATTTATTGAATTCGTTGTCACCACCTCCTTTGGTAGAGAATTCCACAGTTTAACCACTCTAACTGTGAAGAATCCTTTTCTTTCTTCAAGGTGAAATCTTTTTTCCTCTAACCTCAAGGGATGTCCTCTTGTCAGGTGAAAATCGCTTGCTACAAAAAGCTCCCTTTACAAATCTTTATACTGACCCTGGATGTATTTAAATACGGTGATCATATCCCCTCGTAGACGGCTTTTTTCTAGTGAAAATAAGTTTAATTTGGTTAGTCTTTCTTCATAACTTAGCCCTGTCATTCCCCTTATTAGTTTTGTAGCCCTTCTTTGTACTTTTTCCAGCTCTAAAATGTCCTTTTTATGAAGTGGTGCCCAAAATTGTCTTCCATATTCCAAATGAGGGCATACTAGGGATTTGTATAGTGGCAGAATTATATTTGCTTCCCTGGCTTCTATACCCTTCTTAATACATGCTAATATTGTATTTGCCTTTGCAGCTGCTGCTTGGCATTGAGCACTGCTACCTAGGTGGTTGACCACTAGTACTCCCAAATCCCTTTCAATATCTGATACCCCTAGATTTGCTCCATTAAAATTATAAATTGCATGGCTATTTTTCCTTCCCAAATGCATAACCTTACATTTATTTGTATTAAATCTCATCTGCCATTTAGCCGCCCATTTCTCTAATTTATGCAAATCCCTTTGTAGGGAAAGTACATAATTATCTAATTTAATTACCTTGCACAACTTCCTGTCATCAGCAAAAATGGAGACACTACTTTCCAGGCCGACTTCTATGTCATTAATAAATATGTTAAAAAGGAGAGGCCCTAATACTGAACCTTGAGGAACCCCACTTACCACATTAGTCCAATCAGAGTATGTTCCATTTACAACAACCCTTTGCTTCCTGTCTTTTAGCCAGCTCTTGATCCATGAACAGATATTTACTGCAATTCCTGTATCCTGTAGTTTGCTCAATAGTCTTCAATGTGGCACAGTATCAAAAGCCTTTGAAAAATCCAAAAAGACTATATCTACTGAGTTGCCCTGATCCAAGTTCCTACTAACCTCCTCATAGAAACTAATTAGATTGGTCTGACATGACCTATCCTTCATAAATCCATGTTGACTGCTACCTATGATCTTGTTCAAATAGACATATTCTTGTATTCTGTCCCTTATTAACCCTTCTAAAAGCTTCCCAACTACAGATGTGAGGCTCACTGGTCTATTATTCCCCGGATTTGCTCTTGCTCCCTTCTTAAATATAGGTATCAACTCTGCTTTTCTTCAGTCATCTGGTAGAGACCCTGTAGTGAGTGAGTCTTGAAAGATTAGATATAATGGTTTGGCTATTACAGAAACCAGCTCCCTCAGTACCCTTGGATGTATTCCATCAGGACCTGGGGCTTTAATAACATTTATTTTCTCCAATCTCTTTTGGATTTCTTCCTGCGCTAACCAATTATTTAGTGATGGTAGTGTAGCCCCATTTTGTTGCGGTGTTCCAACCACTGGTACCTCATTTGTGTATACCGAAGAAAAGAACCTATTTAGCTCATCTGCCTTTTCCTGGTCACTAATTATCAGACGACCTGTGTCACATTGTAATGTTTCTATAGCTTCCTTCCTCACCTTCTTCCCATTAATATATTTAAAAAATATTTTAGGGTTAGTCTTACTTTCCTTTGCAACCGACTTCTCATTTTCTATTTTAGCCAGTCTTATAGCTTTTTTGCAAGCCTTGTTGATTTCATTATAGTCACATAAAGCTGACTCTGTTTCCTCCTTCTTGTATAATTTAAAAGCATGTTTCTTTTTCATCATCATGATCTTTAAGTCATTGTTAAGCCACATGGGGTATGATTTACTCCCATTCATTTTATTTCCACATGGTACATTTCAATGAGTATGTTTATTTAGTAAGGATTTGAATGTTGTCCATTTATTTTCAGTATTTTTCCCTGTAAGTTCTTTGTCCCAGTCTATATGTTGTATTGCTGCCCTTAGCCCATTAAAGTTAGCCCTTTTAAAATTTAGAGCTTTTATTGGTCCCTATTTTTTGTATTCAATCAAATGAGACTGTGTTGTGATTACTGTTCCCCAAGTGTTCCCCTATTTTAACATTTGATATTATATCAATATTACTTGTGATGACTAAATGCAAGATGGCCCCATTTCTAGTAGGTTCTTGTATTACCTGGATGTTTTATAGGGATTAAACTGTCCAATAGTAATCCACTAATCCTTCAGACAGTTCTGTGGCTTCACAATGGTGCATTTTAGTGACACAATTATGATTATTAAGGCATAATACCAATCTGTCACATTTCAGTAATAATTATGGATAAAATGAAACCAATACAGTTTTGTTTATCAGCTAAAACATATGTATTTGGTACAACAATCAAAAAGAGGCATCAGTGGGATTAAATCATCGTTATGCATAGGTATAGAAAAAATCATTAACTTGATGCATGAAAAACAAACTGAAGGCTGGTCTTGATGTAAGTAATGGCCATTCTCATAAAGAACGTATAGGAACCTGTAGAGAATGTGAATGACAAAATAGGGCAAACAAAAAGGGGGGGAAAATGCTAACTGATTCCTTGTAAGTGCAATGACTTTGTGATTGAATCCCATATGTAATGTTGAAATAACACAATGACTGAAAACACGGTAAAACAATGCCTGCTGCAGAAACCTTGTGCAAGTGATATATGCATATTAGCAGAGTCTTTGTAGCATTACAAATGCTGTATGATGTGAAACGGCAACTTTGGAGATAATTTAACAAATATGGTTTTATATGGTTTTGATGGTTCCATTGGAAGACATTATATCCCTTTAATTTGTGCTGGGAATATATGAACAGCACAAACAAAATGTATTAATTATTTAGAATTCTTCTTCACAACGCAAATGCTGCAAATCTTGGATAACGATAGTCCATTGGTTTTCATGGCAGTTCTATTCCTTAGTAAATCAGGGTTAACCACCTTGTTCCAGTTTTGCAGGTAAGAGACATAGATAAATGCCCCATATCTGAAGATACTCTAGAGGACAGTGAAATTACTGCTGTTCTCTCCGAAGACTTTACAGTCATTTAAATTTACACAAACTCTGCAGTAATTGAAATGAAGCAGAACACTGAACAAGTATTACACCTTGTCAAAGGAATACTACTTAAGAACAAACCCAGCACACATTCCAGGTGGTCTTTTGAGTCGTATCATATGAAGTCATTTCGAAAAGAGCTTTGGATCAGAACTTGTGGGTGCTGACATTTTATGTGAGTACTACAAATCTTAAGACATTACTGTATTTTCTGTTTCAATGAAGCTTTCAGTGAGTAGTTCTTGTGAAGATACCAATACTTTCTTGAATCTAATGAAGGACTTGTGATGTGATAAACGACATTTGAAATTTTTTAGTTCATATGTATTTCACATGCATACATAATCTTACAAGTCTGGAGTGTATGATCATTACACAGAAAGATGCATTGCTGGGCAGTAAACAAATTGTTAATACAATTAATATTATACAGAGTGTAAAGTTTAGTAAACAAAAGAAAATGGCAGAGTAGATGGGTCAACAGTTTTATGTTTATATGGATAGATTTTTAAATTCAAGTACTATACATAAAAAAATATTTCAGTAATGACAGAGCAAAGTTGCAGGTTGTGGTGTGGCACTAACTACTGAAAAAAACAAAGGACACCAGTCATTGGTATGCACCATAATAAATCATTTTTATTTTGATTACTGGACACAGAATTACTTTGACTCTTTTTAAAACTATTTATTTAAAAAAAAAAGTACAATACAATAAATCCTTTTTGGATTCTACACAAAAGTTGTGTACTGTTTATTGTTTATAAAATTTACAAAACTAAGATGTAGATGGGAAGAAGGAAGGGGAATAAAAGGAAAACATATTAGGAAATCACATAATATTCAAATGTTACAGACAAATTTTCTGTCGCTGTATCCAACATTGTAGAAGATCAAACTAGAATTGCATTACAATATACCTTGATAGCCCATTAATTTTAATTAGATAGGATACTTGGATATTCAACTTAAGATATCTTACACAAGATCATAAACCCAGGAAGTTATTCCATTTATCCTATATCTTTGAGAATGAACCTAAATTACCCTTTAATAATGTCAGCGTTTTCATTTCAGCATTTGTGTTAATTTTTTTTTAAAACATTAATTTGTAGCACAAGAGTTTGTTGGTTCCTTGACTTTTAACTTATCATTAATAGATAAGAGGCAAGTGTATTTAATCCATTCTTTTTAATATTTTTGCAAAATGTATGTATTTTACTCATTATGTAATGTAACCACACATATCTTGCGGAAACAACGTATAAAGATTACCGTCAGTGATTCACTCTTTATCACCGCGGTCAGTTCTAAAACAACATCAAATATATTTTACGGCCTCAGGAACCATGGTAATTTCCAGTCTCCATCCTGGATCAGATACTATCTGTGTCACGTTGTAGATCATGAGAGAGGTTATAATGTCATATAAGACAGGTCTGGTGTCAAATATCTAACATTACTTGGTGCCATTAAATATTTTAATGACATTTTGACATTTAAGATCTTATTTCAGAAGTTTTCTATAATTAAATTAATTACCTAAATGTGTAATCAGTTCCCGGCTATATGATCACTTTAAAATAAGTGATAAAATGCTCTGTGATTCAGCCATGTGATCTCTGGATACACACTTTGGAAAAATTAGTGGCAAGTCTGGAAGTTTTAATTCACTGAAAGGGTGGTGGATAAGTATAAGAATCATCAAGTGTTAGTAGAGGGTTCATAAAAAGTAAATTAAATCAGGTCTAGGATAAGCAAAAGGCAATTTCAAGGGTTTAGTAAGCTAATATTTTAAGGCATTATAATATTATATATTATTGTTTTATTAGTATATTTTATTTGTAGAGCACCACACTGTAGTACTAGAGGTACGACAAACATGGAAAATTATTAAGCATAAATTTGAAGATAGTACAGTACGAACAAGCAAGACAGCACACTACTACATATATGTTGGTACAGGAGGAGATGAAGGCCCTCACTTGTAAGAACTTACAATCTAAAAGGTAATGGTAGAGACAAGAGGTGATGACACTGCTGGATGGATAGTTGTTATAAAGTATATGTAAATATAATAGACAAACAGAATGGATCCAATGGTTCTCATCTGCTATATTTTCCTATATAGTTTATATTTGTTCCTTTTTAAGTAATGTTCTTCTTTACTACTCTCTGAGTACCCCTACTGAAACATAATTGCTATATGTATTCATATAAAGTTTATAATGCATAAGGGATGATGTTATTAATTCTCCAAAAATTAGCAATTTGAAAACTCTAAATTTACAAAGTGTTGCTCTACATGTGGGTTTAAAAAGCTTTGGCAGGATTATTCTATGATACAGCAGTACGATATTGGTACATACTTACTTGTTTTGCAAGACAAAAACACAGCAATTGAAGGCCCGTCCTCTTTTCAGTCTTAAAATCTAAAATTGTTTTTGATCCTAGTCCAATATTCAGAGCAACCTGCCAAAAAACATGTTTGGAATTAGTTTCAGAATTAAAGGACAACTGTAGTTTTTGAATAACAACACTTGTTTGTGAAGTATGTATAAACCAACAGCATTAGCAGGTATGTAATCCATCCATACATAGAAAAAATTGTCACCAATTCCCTTCCTCCGTACATGTTTAGAAGCAGACACGTTTCTATAGATACAAGCCCCGTTTATCCATAAATGTAAATGCCCCTTTCATACACACACAATTTAACTAAAGTCTCATGGATGCCTCCATGGTCCAGTAGAGGCATCAAAGTTTTTCTTTTAAAACAACCCAACTGTATAACTTTTCTCTTGCCTTTGTTTTTAAAACACATACTGAGACAGCAGTCTGCAGTTTATGCCCACTTGGAGTCCTGGAAATTACCACTTATGACCACTTGGAGACCTGGTAATCTGAAGACTCTACAGTGCTCTGATTTTTAACAAACTATTGGATTATTTTGCTTTATTGGGAGGTTATTTTATGTCATCTACTCAACCAATAGATTTAGTCAATTCTTACACTAATTGTAAACATTTTACACCTTAACTTTAGAACATGCCCACTTGTCATAGAATTTCTCATCCTTTTATACATGTATACCTTCTGTACTTTGTCACATCCTTAATGAATTTCAGTCTTTATATAATTTATCTTCTCTCATCCAAGTTATGCATAATAAGTGCCTTAAGTCTTATCAATGAAAATGCAAACTGCAATCTCTATTCTGTATAATTTTCAGTCTGTCAAAAAAGCCCATATATTCTAAACTTATTGTGTGATAAACAAACCGAAGATACGGCTTTGCATGACACAAATTTCACAGCAAGGAAAGCATGGCTCTGATATATCCGATAAATCTTGACAACGACTATTTTCCCTTAGTCTATTGTACTTCCTCTGTTCTCTGATCTAGAAGAAGTAATTACTCTAGGGATGACAAGATTTCTTTAGTGGATAACATTTAGTTCTGATCTGCTAGGTTGAAAATGTAAAAGGGAAAATATATAATCAAAAGATATAGCTCATATGATCTGAGTGGTGATTAATCACTTCCATCCACATGCCTTGTTCCTTTAAGCATTTGTGACATAGGCCTCCAAAATGCCCATCACAGCTAAATGTCAGCAGTTCCTTCAGCTTCCCAGTTACAGATGAGTTGTTACTTGGAGATATTTCATCCTTTAATGCCTAATGCTTGAACCAGAGCATGCGTTCCGGCAAGGTTATGTTGTGTTCATTCGTCTACTGCCCTAATGTCCTACTCAAATATCTCTTTAGCCTTACGTCTCAATTTACAAATAGGGTTCAAACGCCCATACACTTTCCCTTCATCCTCTGAGTTGAGGCCTATATTACACAAGCCAGTTGATTGATGAGGGCTCGGGAGCGTCTGCTAAAGAAAACAAATGCATGACTGTCACACCAAATTTACATGCCATTCAGACGAAATCAACTGCTTGAGTGAGGAGAAAAGGATGTGGCATTTCTGTTATTAGTGAGCCATACTTAAATGAAGAAATACATGGCTGGCACCATTTTGATATTACTATGGGATTACTAAACAAACTTTCAAGGAATGAAAGTTAGTATATATTTGAATTAACGAGTGTTTTGACAGCAGTTTGGATGTATGTTCTTCAATCATTTAACTGTGG
This sequence comes from Discoglossus pictus, assembly GCA_027410445.1. Classification (NCBI taxonomy): domain Eukaryota; kingdom Metazoa; phylum Chordata; class Amphibia; order Anura; family Alytidae; genus Discoglossus; species Discoglossus pictus. The sequence goes on along the minus strand of CM050171.1, from coordinate 82,445,659 downwards.
AAATACATTGTATTAACACCTTCTTGCAAAAATGTGACAATGCTCTCATACAGGCCTAACTACCGTTTTACTAACAGTTGTAAAAATAACTTTAAAATATACACTCAAAAGAAATGTTTCCTTTAAAAAAATGTTTCCTCAGCCACTATTCTTGTTTTTAAGAAATCAGGAGTCCAACTACAAAGACAGTAGGAATAACCTTCACGTGGAAGCAAAGCTATTTTTAAGTGTCAGGTTCTCTAAGTCACGGAGATGGGATGTAAAAATCTTCACAGTAAGTTAAATATTTACCACAAGTGAACTTCATCTCTATGTTATTTTAGGGCCATATTCTAGATCATTTATCACTTGTGTCAACAGTTGGAGTAACATTTCTCAATTATGTTATCGCTGATTCGGGATACACCATGGACTCTATCATATGTTTTGACGTTTCTTTTCTGCTCTGCACGTATCATTTGCTCTTGTTTCCTCTTACTGTTATTTTTGATTATAGAGGCTCGCAGAGTAACCCCACCACACTTGTTACCGAATGCTGGAGATTCCACCAGTGATCCTTCTGAGCTTCTCAGAGCCTGTCTTCTACAGCTAAAAGAGTGAAGGGAAGCACAGCATTGGAGAGGAGCAACACAGTGCCTCCTGACTCATGACTTCTGCATCATTAATTCTATAGTCACAGCAAATATACTGAATGCTGGTTTATTTACCGGTGCTTTTATTATTGTCATGTACTGTGTATCAAACATACTGAATAGTGTTGTACAAAGGTTACAATGTGTACATAAGACTTTGAAAATACATGATTTAACACACTGTCAAATAAAAAGTTTAGAACCCTTCTCATGAGAGCCTACAGTCACGAACTGATAATGAAGAACTTTTAGATAAGAGGTGAAGAGTCAACTTGGTGAAAAATGAGCTTGTTCTAAGGCCAGTTGGGTCAACTGGCAAAAGAAAGAATGATGACTAAGGGTGAAGTATGGGCCAGTTGTTGAGGGGGTATGCTCTAAACTCTGGAAGCTTTTAAAAGTTATACTATGTAGGTCAGGCAATACGGTGCATGTTTTAGATAAAGTGTGAGGTGGACTTGGTCAGATAGTAAAAGAGTAGGAATTCATGTGGGATGGAGAAAATATAGTCATTTGCTTTAAATTATAAAATCGAGTGAATATTTTTGGAAGGAGCAGTATTACTATGGGCTTTGAGTGTTGGGACCAATATGGAGACCTAGAGAATGAAACATTATTATTTATTAAATTCTCTGTAGCAACCATAATGGATTGGAATGGTGATAGTAAGAAGATAGAAATACTAACAATCAGTGAGTTACAATAGTCAAAGTAGTAAAACACAAGGGCAAAGGAATTTTACACTAAATATGAAAAATAAAGGAAAAGTTTGTAAGGTTCTGAACAGTAAGTAGCTGGAGAATAAGTATGATAAGTGAACAGTTCTATAAGTGGAACAGTCTTCCAGTGGAAATGGTAGGGTCAAACATTGTTAAGGAATTTAAGCATGCCTGGGAAAAGCATGAGGCTATCCTGAGACTTAATTAAGCAAAACTTTAGGTAGATTGACTGGACAAACCAGATGGACTTATTGGTTCTTACGTTCCATCAAATCTATATTTCTATGTTTGTAAGAAATGGCTCTTCGTAATTTGTTGACATAGACGTGGGTTAGGTAAGAAGATACATTTCAGGGTTGGTAGCACAGAAATTATACTGAAATTAAAACTAGTTGAATATTCTAATTTAATAGTTTAATATTCTGCCAAGGGAGAATTGGAGAAGTACAACCAGGAACCAGGGCTGTATCTACCTTTTTGGAGCCCCTAGACAGTGAAGTGGAGGAGCTCTTGCAAATTAGTATGCAAGGTGTGCACGGATCCATTTTTGCCTTTTCTGTACGTGCAAGTTCCCTTTCCTGTTGTAACTTTCTTGTTCTAGATGGTTAGCCCATAGTAGCCAGTCTATGAACTGCAACATTAAATTTTTTAAGCCAGGAACTATTTTTTTAAGAAGTGGCACCCCTCACAGTGATTACATTTATAATTTTAGTTAAAATTAGTTTCTTTCCAGACAATTTTGAGTTCTTTGGTTTCTGTACTGGGTAAAAATATATCCATTTGTAGGGCAATTTTGATGTTTTGACATAATTTGCTGTGTACTTGGTGCATTTTTTTTCATTCAGCATGTGCAATATAGCTATTTTATCTGTGTTTGTCGTAAATACATGCCTTGCTACACATATTTGTTACTTGTGTATTCAAGAGACACAAGTAATTGATCACAAATTATTATAGTATGAGTATAATACTTTATTATGTGAGTAATATAAAGCACAAAATGAAAAAGTTCATGTTTTAAATATTTATTCAAATATTTTACAATATATCTTCACTGTGTGACACATAATGCAAATAGCAAATAAACTAGTGGGAAGCTGAATTTGTGATGACAAAATCAGTATCTATATTTTCTTATATACATAAAAACTTGCTCAAAGAACAACTTCCAGAACAAGTGTAGAGCAGAACGTTCCTAATTAAGAATGGTGTATTGGGTGTAAACGCTTCCTAAAAGGACTACAGTAATAACAACAAGAGATGATATTCTAGCTAGGTATTAATCAGTAATAACATTCATATTCAATGGTTTAAAACACAATCTTTAACATTAAACTTAGTTTCAAAGTTCAGACTCAGCTGATGATGGTATCCACCCGCTGATGAGGTCAATGATGGATTGGCTGCTAAATTTACAAAAGCAAAATGTACCAACACAATGATCTGCATTGGCTGGAGACTTGTTGTATTAATGTAGTTTTCCTTGGCCATGGACTTTTGCTGCGAGTTTAGCCAATGAACCATTTTTATTTTCTTATCAAATCTGATCGTTCTTAAAACCCTTTAGATCTGTCTTTTAGCCAATCCCCTGACCCTCATTTTAATTATCTTATTACTGGAGACAAACACACAGTTGCATTGGGATTTCAGCTTTAAAAAACATTTAAGATTAACTATTGCTGTTATGTATGATTAAATAGGAATTATTCATTATGGATGTATAATTAAAATAATTTGCTACTCTTGCTATAGCATTCAATTAGCAGAGGGTAAAAATATGTTTGGTTTGAATAAGAACTAAATACAATAAAAGTGTACATTGCCACAGTAAGTAAACTACTGTTATTATAATATTGTGAGGCAGAAAACAATGGTAATAATTTCATATCCTAATGCATATTCTAATGCTACATACATACAGCCTTATTAAATTGCGATTCTGCCAACTGAAAAGGGCTCTATTTAAGCACACAGCATATTTTATTTACAGAAATTTTTAGTTAGTGAAGACCTTGCTTTTGGATAGAAGTTTACTAACTAAAAACTTCTGTAAAAAAATACGCTGTGTGCTTAAATAGAGCCCTTTTAAATTTACCGAATCACAATTTAATACCGCTGATAGGGTTCAAACTAAAATTTAAATATGAATATACATCTTTAATAAATTACTTTTGGATTAGCTACGAAAATCTAGTTTCAGAGCATACTTTGAAAACAGTGTTTTGGCAAAAACACCTCAGGGTAGTCTGATACCATTGGTAACGGTTTGTAATAAAACTTTCCCAGAGAAACATGGCCAGGGTCAGTATGTTGATTGACCCTCTTCATATGTCTTAAGAAATTTTATTATACTCTGTCATCAATATAATCAGGTTTGTAGATTTAAAAATGAAGGACTGCTCAGTTTATAAATTATGCTGAAAAACTATTTTCAATGTAACTTTTTACCAGTTTTAAAATACTAATAATGTTTTTAATATTGATGAATTGTGTTTATTATATAGCCCCTGAAGACCTTGCATTATTAGCTGCATAATTAATGAGGTTGGGACTTGTCCACTCAGCCAATGAAATGCTCCATGTCGCCAGTCATCAGCTTAGTGCGGATTACAGTCAGCATCTAGGAGAGACAAGCAGCTGCACCAGTCCACCAGTCAATACTTTCCAAGTGTACACAGTGTGATGTAAAGGAATTATTAATTATTATGTTATCTGTTTTATCTGATAAACTAAATACAAATTTAGAAAATGGGGGCATGTAAAAGGCTGCACAGTGTCTCAGTCGGCACTGACTCAGAGAGCGAAAGAGTGAGTGAGAGAGAGAGAAATTTCAGGAGTGCATTAAATTATAATGAATATAACCCTATCACACCAGTTTGAAAAATGAGAATACTTTCCACTCCACACGACTTTAAGTCTTATCTGACAGTATACATAAAAAATTCTAAATAGTTGGTTCTGGGATGGGTGACAGTCCCTGAGATCGTATCTGCCAGTCCTTAGGAACAGAGAGTAACGAGGAGATGCCAACAAATTAATCATTACAATTAGTCCCTCTTATAGACATGTTACTCATGAACATGTCTACAGTTAAAATGTACTCTGTTTAAATCAGAGCAAAACTAGATGAAACCTTAGTGCCTCACATTTAGTATCACCCTCTTAAAATGTTCTGGACCTCAAAGCCAATCCCAATGAGCACTGGAAGGCAACCAGCTGGATCCCAGGCCAAAAAGGCAGAGAGCCACTGGTATTGCGCACAACTGCTCAATTAAGTGGTGTTTTAAATATCAATTTCCAAGATTCCTTACTTCTGTTATAGAAGGTGCAAACAGGTATACTTTGTACAACGAGTGGGTCTGAATTTCAAGATTTCCATTTGTGTCACAAAAAGCATAGGCTTGCAGTTTTGGGGAGACATCAGTGGAGATGGAATGGATTGCAGGTAATTGTGTATTTGCAAATACATTAAAGGGACATTAAACGCAACTACGTTTTTTTCATGCATTTAAAAGAGCACATTTTAAACATTACAAAAGTTGTTGTTTGTGGGAAAGGTAAAATCTGTTTAAACTTTACTGAAACAGGAAATGCAGGGAGAATACTGACAGACAGCAAGCCCCCAAGAGCACTTAAACCTCTGAATAAGTATTCATGCTCTGAGATCTTTATTTGAAAAAAGAAAACATACTGTAACACATTATAAAGTACCTTCTTTCTGGTTCAACAAAGAAAATAATTATTTCCATTTCATTTTAAAGAGTAGGTTTTTGTTTGCTTTTTTTACTTTCTGAAAAGGTTTTGCTACTTTTCCTCTGTTTTTCATAATACCATACTGTATACATGATGCTTTAGTACAACTTTATTAAATATATAAAATAATAAAACAGGAAGTTTTTAAAGAATTTATGTAATATAAAATCTAATATTAAGAAAGGCCACAGATAAACACAGACCCACAATCACTATACATGTCACTGAAATAGAGTGAATGACACAAACCCATATGGGGCACATACATTAGTGTAGAGCGGTATGTCTAGGTCCTTACTCTTTGATATACAGTACAACATAACCCACAGTAAGAATATTGTGGCCAGTGTATATTGCTGGTATAGTGTAGAGAGAGATGGATAGATGTCTATGAGTTTGCCACCTAGCTTAAGTATCCATCACATACTAGCAATTTCATGGTGTTACAGAAATAGAAGTATTTAACTGGTATATTTGTAGAGTAATGACAGGTCAGATGGTGCTATAGCCATGCCAACCAAGTGACCCATCACACAGGTAACCTAATATTATCCCAATTAGTTTCACTTGTAAACTGGTACAGAGAGAGACAGCTCAGACTATATATAAGCAAGTCATGTCACAGTAGACACTCCCAAAATGATTTGCTCCTCACGGCCCTGTGTCAGCATGTTCTCCCTGTTACTGTGTTACTGTATTAATCCCGTCACTGTGTTTATCGTTACTATGTTGTCCATTAGTGTTTTCGCTTGTTACTGTGTTATTTATTTCCTAGCGTACCCTTTGCCCATTTGTGCTTATGGTAGAGTATACTCTCTCCTGCCTGAGATGTCTCATTGCAGTTATTCCCTCATTGATGAGGAAGGCCTAAGGCTGATCACCACACCTTACACTGTCATCGTATGACAAAAATTCTAAAATGGTGGGTGCTATTTGTCAGTAAGACATTTCGTATGTGTAAAATCATGAGTAAAATTAATAAAAATAATATCGTCAACAGATTTTGTCATAAAATGAATACTTTTAAACAACAAAAAAAAACTTGCATGGGATAGAATATCATATTTGCAGCGTTATTAATATTGCATCATGACTGGAATGTGGGTTCGATCGTAACTCGTAATTGAACCCAGTAAGACTTTGAAATCCATCCTCCATTTTCCTGTAACACTATGCTGATGATCTCTGTTTCCATTGGCTCCATCTAAGCCTGCAACTACGGGCTTCATTAATTGATTACGTTCTGGCCCGCAAATCCGACGCACGACAAATGGATTACGGGTTTGCGTCTCCAGCTCATAGCTTGCAGTCTTTCCAATTTAATAGCACAGTAACTCAAATTTCAAGCCCGCAGCCGTTGTGAGCTTCCCGTTGCACTTACTGGCTTGGAATTTAATAGGGCTGCAGGTGTGTCATTTTATAGCCAGCTTCAGCTGAATTCCAGGACTGTTTGCAGATCTTGAGAACTGGAGGTCGACACCCCTGCAATAAGGGGTGTTGTGTTTGCATAACGGTAGATTTGCAGAAGGGGAATAAGGGAACAAACGGGGTGTGGAGGCTGCAGAGAGAGCATGGTAGTTAGGTACATGGTAGAGAGAGGGCAGATGGAAGGAGTAAATCTGAGAAAACCAGTGGGGTGAAAGCTAATAGTAGAAGGTGAAAAAAGAGAGAATGCTACAAATTATATTTTTTTAATCTTTTGTTAAATGTTAATGCATGTTATGATTTAATTGTTTAAGGACTCATATTGCCAGTAATTATGAATATGGCTAAGGGAGCATAACATTGTTGCACTGGGATTATGTGTTATTGTGTGGTTATATGTTGCCTGTACATGGTTATTATGTATCCTAGTTATAATATATTATAAGAGGGAAAATGTTATATAGAACATATGTGGAATTGGTAAAAATGCTCTGCATAGAAGTTAGCTGCAGATCATTGCACACTCACACATACAGACCTTGGGTCAAGACAGATGTATGTACTTCAAGTAGTCCTATGCAAACACTTGAGTTTAACATAAAGGTTTTTCACTAGCCAGCTATAGATATCTGGTGAATTTGATCTCAAGAGCTTTGATAGCCCAAGGTTGCATGCCAGATGGGCTGACATCACACATACACAAATGGTGTGGTATTGGAGAGTATACATATGTTGTTTTGATCATTCAATAAAGGGTGAGAGATAGTTTTCACATATCCACAGGGTGAGACTATTTCTGTGTTTTGTATCCTGACTGGGGGAGTGGTCTTGCCATGGGCCACTAGCAACCTGTATGCAGTATTCTGCCTGTACCTTTGGGCCCTGCCCTCTTCAGATGCCATCTTTTGTGCCACAGAGAACAGGAACTACTGGATTCTCCTGGGGTAGGTTTGAACTAGGTTCATATCAAGCCCCCTTGAAGAAGCAGATTGTGACAATGCACAGTAATGTTTCCACTATTATTGAAAAATATTTAAAATAATGTAAGTGTGAATTAAAAATAAAGATTGAAGAACTACACTTGAACATAGGGAATTATGCTGCAGCATTATCTACCATTTTAGCTTCTACTGTTCAACTTCCTGAGGTGGGAGGATAATTTTAATACAAAGTAAGTTTATATCTGGATAAAGAGAACATGGCAGCTACAACTACCAGTATTTTCAAGAGTAGCAATGAAAGATTCAGTAGTTTACAAGGACACGTCCTCCTGAGAAAGTAGCTGCAAAATCCACTGAAAGAAGAAAATGGCACAAAATAATTGCATAATAAATTTAAGAATGTAGCACCTCTTGATTGGCTGGCTTCCCGTAGCAGCCAGAATAAAATTTTAAATCATGACTCTAACTTACAAAGCCCTCAACAACAGTGCACCCCCTTATATCTCTGCTCTTATCTCAAAATATTCCCCCACATGCCCTCTTTGCTCTGCTAATGACCTTCTTTCCTCCTCTCTTAGCTGGATTCTAAGCTTAAAGGCAGGGCCCTCCATTTTTGTAATGTGTTAATATTGTTTTGCCTTCATCACAATGCTTGTATAGCGCGAGTTATAAATGATAATAATAATAATAATAAGTAATAATAATAATAATAAAGTAAAGGCTGTGTTTATTTGTTTTAGTTGTTCTAAAACAATTTTTCCCCTTATCAAGCTTAATTAAACCTTATCATCACAAATATATCAAATACAATTTTCTTTTGTTTTTGAACGTCTAATTCGAACAAAGAAGTGTGTGCCTGACATGAGTTAATTCCTCTCCTTCACTCCACCACCATGCATTTGAGATATTCACTTTTGCATACAGATTTTTGCTCCTAGTCATAAACGTTTGTCTCTGACACAATCTGATAAATAATTAGATAAAGTCAAGCTGGTTGCTGTCCCAAAATAATTTAGTTTACAATATCACTTCACCTCTCTCATCATTATATATTCTATTCAGCCATCTCTGTGTGTCCCCTTGGTCTCTCCTTGTCTATTTGTCTTCCCCGTTCAATTCAATACTGCTTACACTTACTGTCAAATCTACAAATTAAATCATTCAAGAGAACTCGGTTTGATCAAAAGAGGACTCTGCTGTCTTGTGTCAGTGGCTGATGCATTTTTAAGTAACATGTGCTTGACGTTTCATTTCTATACTGAAACATCCACCATTGCTCTGCCTCTTGCTGTGAAGTTGATTTATGAACGGGCCGAGCTGCCAGTGTATTAGGTTGTATTTCACCCCGTTGTTCAGTAGCAGCTCTATTTAAAAGTCAATGGGAAGGCTGCTGATTCACATGGATGTCATTTTCAAATAATAGTAAATCAGTACAAATGCAGCACCATGATCAGCCCAAATTCCCTTGCACAACCAAGATGCATTTACCTTCACTTTTATATGTTTTCTCATATTGATTGAATTCTAGCATATCATAACTGTACCATAATATAGTCCATTTGGCTTAAAGTGACACAGCACAGGTCTCAGTTGTTGGAGCAATGAAATGTACATCTATAAATAAATCTAAATTAATAAAACATCACTTCTTCAAATATGTAACTGTGCCCTCAGGAAGTGAGTGGGTACAAAATTGTGGGAGACAGTGACACCAGCCACCCATCAGACAGTGACATCAGACTCCCATCAGACAGTGACATCAGACTCCCATCAGACAGTGACATCAGACACCCATCAGACAGTGACATCAAACACCCATCAGACAGTGACATCAGCCACCCATCAGAAAGTGACATCAGATGCCCATCAGACAGTGACATCAGCCACCCATCAGACAGTGACATCAAACACCTATCAGACAGTGACATCAGCCACCCATCAGACAGTGACATCAGACTCCCATCAGACAGTGACATCAGCCACTCATCAGACAGTGACATCAGACTCCCATCAGACAGTGACATCAGCCACCAATCATACAGTGACATCAGCCACCCATAAGACAGTGACATCAGCCACCCATCATACAGTGACATCAGTCATCATCAGACAGTGACATCAGCCACCCATCAGACAGTGACATCAGATGCCCATCAGACAGTGACATCAGCCACCCATTAGACAGTGACATCAAACACCCATCAGACAGTGACATCAGCCACCTATCAGACAGTGACATCAGACTCCCATCAGACAGTGACATCAGCCACCATCAGACAGTGACATCAGCCACCCAACAGACAGTGACATCAGCCACCCATCAGACAGTGACATCAAACACCCATCAGACAGTGACATCAAACACCCATCAGACAGTGACATCAAACACTCAGCAAACAGTGACATCAGCCAACCAGAATCCGACATACTGTGGATGCTAAGCACCAAACTAGTTAGACGCAAGCTTGGAGAGCATGCACGGGACGTCCTACCCTAAATATATTTTGTGAGATATATTTTCCTCCTTTGAAGGCATTGTATTTATTGGTGCATCTCAAAAGAGGGCATTTAATAATGTTGAACAGTATGTTTCTTTTTTTTTAAAATGAAGCTCCTGGAGCAGAATATACTGCTATGAATGTATTTTGGGATTTGTCCCTGTCAGCCAATGTGCAGCAATATAGCTACATGAGTCATAAGTATCTGCCAATGATATCTAGAGTTGTGCATACTGTCTGCTAACACAGAGGTATTTCCTGTGGCATTTCAACAATTTTACTAAATATTTTTCATGCAAAAATACTTTTTTATAATATTTAAAATATGCTTCTTTAAATGCGTGATAGAAAAAATGCATGCTATGTCACTTTAAGGTTTGCACTAGAGTATTTGTCCTTAGTATAAAGTTTAAGATAATACATAGTGTGTTTTATGCTTTCTTTCTTCATACCCTAGCACCTTCTCATAATCATATGGCATAGTAATTGGAAGATGACCCTCAGTACCAGTGGTCTAGAGTTCTTGTACATAGCATGAGCATATTAAAGCTCCAACACATGTAATAATTTGTGAGTTAATAATTTAAGGCTTTTAAAAAGATGGGAAACTACAAGATTTATTTTTATTCTTTTAGCACCTTACTTAAGTTAATATGGACCAGAATAGGATAGTTATATATGTATGTATATATATATATATATATATATATATATATATATATATATATATATATACGGTATATATATATATACGGTATATATATATATATATATATATATATATATATATATATATATATACTTATATATATATAAATCTTCACCCCATCCCACATGCATGGTCACCATATTTACATGTACTATATGCCAATAGGGTGTAATAAAGAAGAAGATTATGGCCAGTCAGTATAGATTATAATAATGACAAGGCTTTAATGAATCAATTAAAAGTTGCCATGACAATTATTGCTTATCCAACTGGGCATACTCTTCTTCTTTATCACCCCTGCCCTGAGAGCTAATTAATTCCCTTAACAAAGAGTTTTCATAGATATAATTTATGCTTAAAACCGGCTCAATTATCTATCATCTCTACTCAAAATTTTTAATAATGGCCAATTGCTCTTATATTTATTTTTACATGTGCATTTAATTTCTGCAATAAATTACACCTTTGTTGTCTCACTTTAATTATGTGATGGTCCCTTGCTGTGAGGTCATTACAATAAAATGACTTAAAGGACCAGATTAGTGTTATGTTTTGATGATGCTCTTTTAAAGAAGGTGACTTGATAATAGGCATATGTATTTAGTTAAAAAAGAAAAAAAATATATATAAAAAAAAAATATATATATATACTTCTTTTTAAATATTTAATTTCCTTGTGGGCCTTGCAGAAAAGATCTTCATTCCATTCTACTAATGGATGCTACAGTTCTGTGGAACTTAACAATGAAATTAAAAGAAAGTTTAAATCACGTCTCAGTTGACAATTAAGGAAAGTAAAGAATAACTTGATCACAGTTAATATACCATATATGAAAAGTTGTGTTTATTTCTTGCTATGGTCTAAAAATAAGTCACGTTTTAAGAATATGACAGATCAGTAGTCGATTAAAGATATAAATCTAAGAGGTTACATTAATTATTAAGGAACATGTCATGTCTTATTTATTTATATTCCATAACACTTTTATCCCGAGTATAAAAGAGTCACTTGCCTATTTATTGTTATTTTATTTATTCCTTGTTTTATCAATGGTCGTGATGGGCATCCTGTTTAACTGTAAGGAATTGCTACGATTTTGGCAAGACTCTATCCTATTTATTTATTTTTATAAATGTGAGCAGTTTCTCCTATTTGCTACTTAGACCACTTTAAAGTTAAGATGTTACACTTTATCAGAACTTTATTAAGTGCCCAATGCAATGGTTAATATATATTCTGATTTTCATTGAATTGCACTGGCCATTTAAAGACACACAACAAGTCTCTTTGTTGTTTCTATGAGTATTATTTTGCTGGCAAAATGTCTTAATTCCTCTTTTCTTTCTCTGGTCATGTGTGTATTCTTGTTCAAACTTTTCTTAATATATTGGCTTATTCAAATCACAGCCATATCTGAGTACCATGCCTACTGTGTGTGTGCTGCATCTGATTATAGGAAATTAATTGTATTTTCAGGGATATAAATGTTAATATATAAACTGATTTCTGTTTCATGATTGAGACCTGTTGCAATGACCCGGAACACTAGCAAGATGTCTGCTAAAAGGACCTTGGAACATCTTCATGACCTTGATATAGCCACCTTGGTGTCAGACTCCAGGATAAAGGCCAATCATGTCATCCCGGACTCTGTGTCCTGCAGGTTTGGTGATTTCTAACCTGCCAACCAAAGGTCACACCTTACAATTTCCCATAGAAGGTAAAAATGGACCTGCCTCTCATTTAAATCCCTAAGTAGCTTCAACAGAGATGTATGTTTTCCTAAAATATATAAAATAGAACCAATTCATGCACATATAGACCCCAACAAAGATAGATTTACGGACAGCTCGACAGAAGTACACAAACACACAGTCATTCAAGACATCATGGATAGCATCATGTAAAATGTATTATGTGCAAGGACAGTTCTTGAATTAGGACTTGAGTAGTGTTCCTCCACTTCAGTCACTTAAGTAATTTATTGTTTAACAATTATCTTAAAGGGAGATGGAAATATATATTTCTTTGTTGCATCAGATAGAAGGTATTTTATAATGTGTCACCATATGTTTTCTTTTTTTCAAAATAATCATTTGGTATATGGTGAGCTGAAGAGTAAGTGTACAACTAATAAAACATTTGTAAGCAGTATAATGACTGCATTTATGGGATACCTGAGCATGAAATATGTTTCTTAACTTATTTTTAGACTTTCAAATGTATTATTTGTTGTATTTTTCAAATAAAGGTCTCAGCACGACAATTTATTCAGATATTTAACTGTACTTGGGCTTGCCCTCTACCAGCTAATGAGATCTACAGAGTAAAATGTGCTCTGTATATTTCCTGTTAGTGTCAATGGAGTTTAAATTGATTGTATTTAATATTTCTTCATGCAAAAAAATCATTTGTAATGTTTAAATTGTTCTCTTTTAAAAGTTTGAAAAAAAACCTGCTGTGTTCCATTTCCCTTTAATAAACAAAACAATATAAATGCATGCACATATAATAATAAAGCAACATAGAATACAGAATAACAGGAAACTTGCATAAAAATTGGTTTTTATTTTTCTAAAATTTGCACTTTATCCACAGTTTCAAAAAATTGTTCAGTTAAAGTAAAAATATACCTAATTTAATTGCAAATCTAAAATGTTCTTGGAAACTCTGTACATCAGTTAAAAAAGCTACACGACAAATTCATGATTGTAATTAAAGAAGATGTATAATACAAGTCCCATAGATTTCTCCTTACATTGGCTTTAGAACTTACTTTTGTATTTCAATTTCTGGCCAGGACTGAACTGAACTTTGTAGGAGTAACTGAACTCTGCAGTGAAAATAGTGTTAGAAGGGAAAGCTTCGACAGGCCAAATGCTGTCTAGAACATGTTCAATATAACCAGAACTGGAATGTATCAAAACGCAATCTAATGTATTGAGTAATTATTAATATATCATTACAGTGTATATCCAATGTATGAGTCCCCTAGATTCACTATGCTTCATATGGAATGTGAAGTGCTCTAATATAAATAACAATTTTCTCCATAGAATATAACTATCACATTTTCATGTAAAACACTTTGCAGCCCCTGTGAAGCTTTTTATCTTTGGAAGTGTCCTATTTTATGGTTGTTTTATCATTTTACATTTTTAAAATATGTGAGTATCCTAGCAATGGGACAGATTTTCAAAGGTTTTGAAGTGGTTGTCTAAGGATAAAGTGTCTTGGTTTTTTGTAAAATGGAATAGGAACAAAGCATAGAAACCTTTGACAATCAGAGCGAATTTGGCCCAAAGAGAAAAAATTTAGATTCCCAACTACAGCCCTTTGGGAACCCAAAAACACCAGGATGTCATGATATCCCAATCCAACAGTTCTCTAAAAATAACTTTATAATTTATAACCTTTATACAAGGATTTACTAAAATGTTAGGCCATTGATTAACTCTTTGGACTGCTGAAGGCATATTTGGGGTATTCAACATAGTTTGTATTGTTAAAACATTATTTTGCCATAAAGATGCTTCATAGACCCATCACTTTGAGGAGCATGCAGACATTAAGGAATATGTAGTGTTTGGGACATACTGTCATGTCATTGGTACTTTTTCTGACATGTTACTTCTCCTTGTAACAATGTAGACTCATATCTTTGTCATGTTTCTACAAATTCAGTCAAGGCATTTCAACAAGTGTTTACTCTCACTGCTGCTTTCCGCATTAATCCTCTCTTCTACATCATGTTAAATCATTGGAGAAAGACTTCCATGAAGTGACTTTAAGGATATATGAAGCACATAAGCATCCACACCTCAGATGTTGGTCGCTGTTCCACAAACCTTAAGAAATAAAAAATAAAATAAATATTTAGTCATTAATATTTTATGATTTAATGAGTACTTTAAAAGATTGGGTTTCAGAAAACATAATGCAAACCCCCCATATATATCAAGCATATCAGAGAGACAGGTATTAATTAATCATATGGGTTATTAGCTGAAGCGCTTTTCACCTTGAAATGTTAATAGGCTTATTAGTACTCTCATCACATGTAAGTGTCAACTGAATGTCCTTCAGGCTCTTGTCATACAACATAGAGAGTGCGCCTGTAACACTAAAGAGATCAACTGTTATTTTCAAATATTATTAAAAATATGAATATAATATGTTCTTTGTTTTTCTGTGTAATAGTAAAGCAGAGATGGGACCTATTATTCGGTGAGGAACCTTGGGCATTAATAAATATACTCTATAGGCTAAAATATCAAATGGGTTGGGCATCTCCATTTTATAAGAATCATTGATACATAAGCTCTTAGTGCACCTTAAATACATATATCAACACTTGTTATATCACTATATAATAAACATTAATGGAAAAAAAAATCTAAATTTTGACATTAATTGTACCTGACTGATCTGATGTGTAACAATCAATGAGGGAAATGTATTAAAGGATTACTAGTGCGTACCCCGGTGCCATAACCAACATCAACCTGCAATCCAGCATTGTGTGATTTACTTAAGGATTTTTTTCACTTTAAAAGTAAGCCTAACATGCGTACTTCGATTCATCATGAATGGGGTGTTTAATAAACCTGTTAAGGTGTGTTATGTGCTTGTTATGGGTGCCATACTGTGAAAACCCAAGTTCTCCAAATTTACTAAAGACTAAGCTTAGTTTTAACTACCCACAAAGCTGACATTCAGCATTGTGTGTTTTAACCCAGATATATATCTATATATATATATCTATGTATATATATATATATATATATATATATATATATATATATACTGTGACATAGGCAGTGTAAAATTGATGTTTATTAGTAAGAATTTTAAATAATTTCATGATATGGTTGCCACCTACATTATAGACAAAAGTGAATAATATGTGATTCTGATGAAAATGTATGTGCATTTTGTTGGGTTTTTGTTGTTATTATACATCATTAATGACATCAGGGCAAATAATTAGCCTACCAACGTTGTGCATTTGGTGGCACATACGTGGAATCTAAAAATATCTGCATATAGATTGTGCTTTTTAAGTTGTGCTTGCACTGAAGGAAATTGATGCTAAACTGTGCATGTTTGGTCCCTAAAACATGCATGCACTACTCTGTTTGTCATGTGAAAAGGGGGTGGACATGGGGTGGATACATAATGCTACATCTTGCATTATTGCTCAGTCCTACACTGGATTGCTGACCTAATTTTAATACATGATGCATTTTTAACATGTTGCAATAATGTGTGATGTGCCATGATATATCACAGTTTATCATGAATCAGCTTAGTAAATCCCCCCCCCCCAATGCCTTCATAGAAATTTTCTAAGCCCTGTCCTTCCCCAGAGGCAAAGAAATAGAGAATATTTGAACCATTATAAGGTGTTACATTTTTTGTCATCTCATTTAAGGATTACATGCTCGCTCAGATGTATAAAATCTTTTTTTTCTTACAAATGTGTCTCCATAGACAATTTCCTTGGTTTACACCATAAAGGGTGTGCCACAGTTGACATCTCATAGTATTGCAATGCATGCTGGCAGAATAATACAATTGATAAATCACAAATACCTTATTAATTGTATATTTGCCCTTAAACCTAGCTATAAAGCCCTTAACTGTTTCACCATCTATTTTAAGATAACAACTGAATTTGTATTTTTTTTTCGAATATGCTATATGTTACGAACAAAGTAACAAGAGATTGTCTGCTCTATCCCAATGTTTTGGTAAGTATGCACAAAATAACAAAAATGTGGCTTTTTTTCATATCTTTAATTGATAATAAATAATGTAGGGTAAAGCATAGGTGTAGGGACTGGGGGGATGAGGGGGACAAATCCCCACAGATTTCTTATTGTGTGTATGTGTGCGTATAGAATCTATTAAGTATTCTGTGTATCAAGTGAACTGTATCCCCCCCAGAATTATTTTGGTTCCAACACCCCTGGGTTAAAGGGAGTTGGGTACAATCAAACTTTACTGTCTTATCTCTTATGGTGAATCTTCCATTTTAACACCCAGGCTAGTTTTCAGAAACAAAGTGGAGGTGATGGGACAAGGTATATGAGAACAAGAACATAGAATAAATTAATTTGGGACATTGAGAATAAAAAAAATCGGATACGTAATGAAATGGGCAGAAAAGAAAATATAAGGAATGAATGTAGAGAGAGATGAAATGAGGGGAGAAGATAGATGGTAAGGCATAAGGGGGAAAGAGAAACAGAAAAGAGGCACTGGAGAACACAAGTTGGCAGCTCTTGTGTCTGCTACCTTAGACCCCTCCATTTTGTTAAATTCTGCACTGTCAACATGGAGAAGCTTTTTCAGTTGGTTCTTTATAAGTGTCAAAATGAAAGGTTTATAGGCCTACAAGGAATGTGAATATCTCTACATGCTATTTATTAGATATTTTCTCCAGAAATAATATGACTGTAAGGTTCAACAACATACAAAACAAACTATTATGTCAATGTTTGTTAGATGCAAGACATGAACTTGTAGTAATACGAAGGAGATTATATTTCACATCTCCAACTGTGCCAAGGCTGTCCAAAAATATTTGTAATGAACAGTTGGGTAACAATTCCAATTTCTTCTTGATTCCTTCATGGACAAGTGTCCCCTCCTAAGAAAATCAGAATTGTTACAAATATGTAATTGGAGTAGCAAAAACAGATTCTGCAGCTGCTAATATTGGTTTTAATGACATTGTTGAAAAGCTGGGTATGGGATTAGCAATGAGGAGACAGCAGTCAGCCTATAATCTATATCCAAGTGTTTGCCAGCACATTCCTTCTGCTGTGTGACCTCCCGCAAAGTACCACAATGTTCTTCAGAGGTAATAATTAGTATGAATGCTGTCCTCTGACCTTGTGTTGTGCGTGATCACTAGAAATCACAGTGTTATCTGTAAGCATGAGCTCATCATTCACACCAGAAATAAAGAAAACTGTAATAGCTCTGTGTTGACTTCATTGGTTCTTCATCTTTTTTCTATGGGGGTACATTTAAAATATAAAGTATACATAGGAGATGGAATGTATAAATAAATAAATATGGGATACAAATTATTCTGTAATACTTATAGCAATAATAATAATAATTATTATTAAAAATATAATAAAAAAATATGATTTTCTGTTGCAAAAACAACATATTCATTGTTTTGGAATATTATAAATCCCTGCCCCATAACACCAGCAATCTAACTATTCCAATTAAAAAACACAGTTCTATGCATTCACTAATCTAAGATCAAAATATGTTGTAGAAGTTGGCTGAAAGGATATTCATTTTCGGGAACCGATCAAAAAAATCCAGATAAATATTGGATAGTGCCCAATAAATATATTGCTTTGTATATTATGTATTATATTATTATTAACTTGCAAGCACAAACCCATCTGATCCATCTTACTGGAAACAAATAAGCACATCTAAAGAATAATTATATAAACCGTAAAGTTGTAGCTGGTGACACAAGTGGATAAATACTGCAATTAGTGGGGTATTTTTGATAGTGAGATGGGTAGCAACTTCTTCGTAATCTCGGAAAAATAACAAATATACAAAACTGAAAACATACACTCAGCAGCACAATATTGATAAAGAACCACTGACCACACAATATACACAAGTAGGTGGCCAAGCACATACACCAAGTATATCAGTCGTGGAGCCTGTGGATGTAGGGCCCTGGTGCAAAATAATTTGGAGACCCCCTTGCAATATCTCTCTCTTGGGGGTTAATGAAAATGACAATACATTCATTCTGTACCCCTCTACCCCAGTATGCCCCCTTTTTCCCTAGAATACTGCTCCACCCCTGGAGTATATCACCTCTAACATACACACACAGCCTGGCATGCACACACAACCTGGCATGTACACACATCATTTTCCTTTCTGTGCTATCCCTTCTTGGCAATCACTGATTAACTGAGATCAGGTACCCAGGAGAGATAACACTGAACACAGCAAGCCATTGCAGAAATGCCTTTTTTCCCTGTATGTCAAATATATGTCTCAGCTAGGACCTCTTCCATGTCTCTGAATCACTTGTCAATGTCTGTATATATTGTTTCTCTATTTATCACCATATCAGTGACAAAGCTACTGCTGGTGCAAAGCATTTGGGGCCTGTAACAGGACAGGGGCCCTCTAATACCTAGAGTAGCAGATACAGTAAATATTTATATATATCTACATATATTTACACATATTTTTAATGGATTAATAAGTCCTACAGGCATCTACCTTGTATAGTAATATTGCAAGAGAGCCCCCAAATTATTTTTGCATTGGGGCCCTTCATGTGCTAGCTCCTTCACTGCACCATGTGTTTAATTACTTTGATTTAAAACCCATCTACCTATAATACTGCTTTTCTTCGTTGTCTGTGCTATAAACGTAAGGCTAAAGTGAGTATAAATTAGCCCAGAGATCAGTTATGCACTGATGTTTTCAGCCATTTAGGAAAAGGTTAGATGTGCCAGCTGGTTTTTATGTGCTGTCTAGTTCTGTGTTTTTATGATTACAGTCTTGCTGCAAGGTGTGTTCTGTAGCAGCGCTGCTTAGTAAGGCAGCAATGGCATCAAGCTGAACAGTCAGTGAAATTAAAGGGCCGCTGTAACGCTCTAACTCTCTCACTGTAATGAAGAAACCTGAACAATGAAACTTGAATTTGCTGCTGCAGAAATTACATAGTTACATAGTTACATAGTAATTGAGGTTGAAAAAAATATGTTTATTCCATCAAGTTCAACCTTTTTAGATCTCCTGTGATCTGCAATATTCAGATTCATTGTTAATTGATCGAGAGGAAGGCAAACATGGAAAAAACATATAATATTCCTTCCTGACCACAGATACTGGCGATCTGACTTCTCCCTGGATCAATACTCACTCTCTAATTATCCAGGATAACCCTGCATGCCCTTTTTATTTAAAAATGTATCCAATCCCTTTTTAAAGTTATCTATCGAATCCGCTATCACCACCTCCTTTGGTGGAGAATTCCACAGATTAACCACCCTTACTGTGAAGAACCCTTTTCTTTCTTTAAGGTGAAATCTTTTTACTTCTAATCTCAAAGGATGTCCGCTCGTCAGTTGAAAACCTCTTGGCACAAAGAGCTCACTTGACAGAACCTTGTATTGACCCTGGATATATTAATATAAGGTAATAATATCCCCTCTTAGACACCTTTTTTCTAGAGAAAATAAGTTTAATTTGGTTAATCTTTCTTCATAACTTAGCCCCTCTATTCCCCTTATTAGTTTTGTTGTCCTTCTCTGTACCTTTTCAGCTCTAAAATGTCCTTTTTATGTAGTGGTGCCCAAAATTGTACTCCATATTCCAAATGAGGGAGTACTAGAGATTTGTATAGTGGCAGAATTATATTTGCTTCCCTTGCTTCTATACCCTTCTTAATACAGGCTAATAGTTTATTTGCCTTTGCAGATGCTGCTTGGCTTTGAGCACTGTTACCGAGGTGGTTGTCCACAAGTATTCCCAAATCCCTTTCAATATCTGATACTTCTAGATTTGCTCCATTAAGAATATAAATTACATGGCTAGTTTTCCTTCCCAGATGCATAACTTTACATTTATTCATATGAAATCTCAGCTGCCATTTAGTTGCCCATTTCTCTAATTTATGCAAATCCCTTTGGAGGGAAAGTACATCATTATCTGATTTAATTACCTTGCACAACTTAGTGTCATCAGCAAAAATGGAGACAATACTTTTCAATCCTACTTCTAAGTCATTAATAAGTATGTTAAAAAGAGAGGATGTAATACTGAGCCCTGAGGAACCCCACTTACCACATAAGTCCAATCTGAGTATGTCCCATTTACAACAACCCTTTGCTTCCTGTCTTTTAGCCAGCTCTCAGTCCATGTGCATATATTTACTGCAATTCCTGTATCCCTTAGTTTGCACAATAGTCTCCCATGTGGCACTGTATCAAAAGCCTTTGCAAAATCCAAAAAGACTACATCCACTGAGTTGCCTTGATCCAAGTTCCTTCTAACCTCTTCATAGAAACAAATTAGTTTTTTTTCACATGACCTATCCCTCACAAATCTGTGTTGATTCATACTTATAATCTTGTTTAAATAGACATATTCTTATATACTATATCTGGTTAACCCATCAAAAAAGTTTTCCCACTACAGAAGTGAGACTTACAGGTCTATAATTTCCTGGATTTGTTCTTGCTCCCTTCTTAGATATAGGTATGACCTCTGCTTTTCTCCAGTCATCTGGTAGAGACCTTGTGTTGAGTGAATCGTGACAAATTAGATATAATGGCTATTACAGAACCCAGTTCCCTCAGTACCCTTGGATGTACTCCATCAGGACCTGGGGCTTTATTAACATTTATTTTTTCCAACCTCTTTTGGATTTCTTCCTGCGTTAACCAATTATTTAGTGAAAGTAATGTAGCCCCATTTTGTTGCAATATATATATTTTAAATATTTTTATCAAATTCTCACATACAGTCACTAACAAAATCCTGCCTGCTTCGTCTCAAAAATATCTCTAAAATACGTCATTACCTCACACAAGACAAAACTAAGATTCTAATACATTCTCTCATCATATCTAGACTACTGCAACTCCCTCCTTGTTAGCCTCCCCATCACCCACTTGTTACCACTTCAATCCATAATGAACACCTCTGCTTGGCTCATCTACCGTGCTCAACGTTCAGTGTCTGCAGCTCCTCTGTGTCAGTCCCTCCACTGGCTTCCTGTTCCCTCCAGATAAAAAATTAAAATCATGACCTTAACTTACAAAAAAGCCCTCAACAACAGAGCTCCCCCTTATATATCTGCCCTTATCTCCAAATACTCCTCCACCCGCCCTCTTTGTTCTGCTAACGACCTTCTTCTTTCCACTTCTCTTATCACCTCCTCTCATTCCCGCCTTCAGGACTTTTCACGTGCTGCCCCTATTATCTGAAACTCCTTGCCTTGCTCCACCAGACTATTTCCCTGCCTCAAAACCTTCAAATCCTCACTAAAAATGCATTTGCTTAAAGAAGCCTACCACATTCTACCATAACACACTTATCTTCCACTCCCCTGTACCTCACACAAACCCTTAAGATTGTAAGTTTGAGAGTTTTCAATCCCACAAGATGCTTTGAAGAAAACGTCTTTGGACATCGCATTCTAAGCTCAAAGACATCCTTTGTAACAAGTTAATACTGCTATTGTTTTGCCTTGATTTTAACCCATGTATAGCGGTATGGAATATGTTGGCTCGTTACAAATAAAGGATAATAAAAGATAATAATAGTAGAGATTCATCCTATACAAAGCTGATTTTGATTAAAAAAGATTTTAAACAGTCTTAATTTTCTATATATTCTATTTTATTTTTTCCTATTTACTGTAGAAACTTTAGTCATCTTTGGGACTGCTCCTAGAGAGCCTTCCAGGCAGGAGGACCCCCCAAATTCATAGGCCTGATTTCTATGCTATCCGTTTGATAGATGATTAATTTGGGATGATTGATCTCTATATTCTATACATCTAGGCTCACAGGTCTATATCTCAACCCATACATTTTAATTAATTTTATTAATTGAAATAATTAGGATTATATTTTATGGTTCTCTCAAAAAAATTCTAATTATGAACATTTAAGTGGTATAAGGCAACGGGAATTTCAGATAAAAAAACAGAGCGTATATAATATATATATATATATATATATATATATATATATATATATATATATATATATATATGTGTGTGTGTGAAACACCCTAAAACAGGAAGGATCGCTATCTGTTAGTGTCTATACATCAAAAGAGTCTGGTAATATTTTCTATAAAACTAATTCTATGCTCATCGTCAGTAATGCTGTTAGTTTATTACATTCTTAACTACAATATTCTAGCATAGGTTTAGTTTTGCAAGGCTACTGAGAAACAAATCCAGCTTTGTAAATATGACCCGAATTTATATATGTATTAACAATACAGATTTCATGCAATCCTGAAAGGAAATGCCTAGCAATTAGTTCACCTGGACTATAGCGTGGAAAAATTATAAACATTAAATTAAAAATATAAATTCACCTCTTTTTATTAAGGTAAATGATAGTTACAGTTACAACTTCATATTATGCCTGATAGTGGAATGAAGTGTAGGTATAAAAAGTGAGTAGAATATATTCCATTTACTGCTTATGACAAGTGTGATTTAGTATCACATTCAGTATAAACAACTGTAAAAGTGTAGATTTAATACTGCATAGACTGTAAACTCTTATTGGCAATTTAAACAGTATCTTGATGGTTTACCCTTGAGGTGACCTTGTATGGCTTATATTTTCATAGATCTAACGGGCAATGTGGCAAAAATGAATGTACTGGGAATAATATGGCAAACAGCAATGAATTGGATTTGGTTCTCAACAACATTAAAATCTGTTCTGGCCTCACAATAAATTCTCCTTCGTTTTTATGAACAGGTGGAAATCATATTGGCTAAAGATGAGTTTTTGTCTGGAATGTTTCCTCTCTCTTGGTAGATATGTAAATGTGGTCTGATTCACTTTCCAAATGGGCTTTATTATCAGCTCTTCATTTATTGTTTGATCTCTCTCTAAATTTAAAGGGATTCTTAAAAAAAAACACTGAGGTTGTATTTTAAAATGTACTATATTGAAGAACTACACTTGAAATATGCAATATGTTTTTATAATGAAAAAAAAAATAATACAAACTCTAATTTATTTATATATAATTATGCTGCTGTGGAATTTCTTTTTGACTTCCAGAGAAGGAGATTTAGGCTCAATATGAAGTGTCTGTCTGCTCAATGGGGATATGGCAGTTACATCTGTCAGTGCTCTCAGAAGCTAAGAACAAAACAGGCTACAGTAGGGAAGAAAACAAAGGTCCTGATTCGATTCCAAGCCCGCAACTCAATCACTGTAGGCCATATGTGTGTGGGTGTGCTGCGGGCTCTTGTTTGTCTCCGATTCCGGAGCTATTCAATTGATAAAGCCCAAAGCCGACTGCATAAACCATGCACTGGTTCGTAGCAGTTAAGGGCGGGAACATGATCAATTCAGCAAGACCATAACCTCCTATTTCGAATCAGCCAATAGAAAATGAGACGGTCATTATTTCGGCAGTAAAACATGGAGGTTACATGTCAATCAATTAGGTTCAGGGGTCCGATATGCGATCACACTCGCAAACCCGCAAAAATACAGAATTATGAAAATGAATGCAAATACTGTTCTAGTGCATGTGGGTGGCCTGATATGTATTAACTCATTGATACCGAGATCGATTTAGCCCTACAAGGAAACATAAAAATAAATCTTATATACAGCCGATTTGCAGGCTTGAGACTGTTGTGCAATTAATTATAATGTCTATCATCGCTTTCCCCGTTAT
Source organism: Discoglossus pictus (assembly GCA_027410445.1). Classification (NCBI taxonomy): domain Eukaryota; kingdom Metazoa; phylum Chordata; class Amphibia; order Anura; family Alytidae; genus Discoglossus; species Discoglossus pictus. The sequence continues at coordinate 82,421,523 of CM050171.1, read as the reverse complement.
TTACAGCGCAGTGTTGAATTTTTATTTGCATTTACAGTGCTACGAATAGGTGTTTAACCCCCTTGCAGGTCCTCTCTAGCACTCATTAGATTTTCTACTTCTTTTGTCATGTAATTTACAGGTGTGAAAACATTTGCGACCTTGGGGAATTGAAGCAATTGAATAGTGGTTTGCGATTTTAGCCATCGTAACTCTTGCGAAAGTTAAAGATCAAAGGATTCAGGAGTCTGTAAGTTACGGGTTTACCCATTGCAAAGTTTTTCAAGGCCATAACTCGTAACCCATTTGGAGCCTGCAAAAAAATGCCAATTGAATAGCAAATTAACTTGCAACCTCACTTACCGGCTACCGGATCGCCCGAAACCTTAATTGAATCGGGCTCAGAATGTTGCAAAAATTTAGCCACACAGTAAAGAATAACTGCATATAAAGGTTGCAAAATATAAAGTTTGCATTTATTTTGCTTACATTCTAAGAACATTTTCCCATGTTTAGTTGTTAAAAAAAACAGTAAAAACCAGTAAAAGTTGACCAAAGTGGTCCTTTAAAGGAACATTCTAAATGTATAAATAAATAAATATATATATATATATACTCGTAGTTGCTAAAACCAATGTACGTGTCTCCTCATAGGAGTTTGGTACTTGTTGTTTTCACCACACATCGTGTCTTCTGGAACCAATTAACAAAAAGTACCAAGGGTCCACTGTGTATATATGTATACAGTATATACAATATTTACACAATACAATATATACACAATATTTGTATATATATATATAATTAAAATATGTGCATCTAACAGCAAAATTGAATAGGGAAACAAGTCATTAAATTAGTTTTTGCTTAGAAAAAAAAAGGTTTTGAGATTTCCTTTCTGTGCACAGATGAGTCCATCAGCATGACTGAAGAAGTGAAAGTCTCCCCAGTGTGCGGCCGACCAGGACCGAACTTGGACATCCCTGCTGTAAGTCATCTGTATATACTCAATATTAAATATTCTCCCCTCTGCAGCTCATGAAGATTGTGTACTTTTAAGTAAAGAGGTTGCGCTGTTTCATAGTAACCATTCAGTGGCAACATTCTGCAACATGCTCTTGAGAGAGGTCACAGATTGGCTAATTTGAAAGGCTGCACTTCACAGTCTGTGTTTTCATGAGGTACAGAGGGCAGACCCAAGCAGGTAATGTTTGTTTGATTTTAGGCAGAAAAAACACTAGAGAAGTAGGATCTATCCTGTTATGTGCACGCACTGCATGTGAAGTCGCGTCCCGATGTACTTCCTAAGTCCCTAACCCTAACTCCCTACACCCCTTGGCGGCCCTAATCCTAAACCTAATTTCCTAACCCTAAGCCCCTAAACCCCTTGGCGGTCCTAAGCCTAAACCTAATCCCCTAACCCTAAGCCCCTAACCCCCTACACCCCTTGCTGGCCCTAACCCTAACCCTAACCCAAGACACCAGTTACAGGACCTAAACCTGAAGCTAATCCCCTAAGTCCCTAACCCTAAACCCCTAACATAACACCCTACACACCTTGCCGGCCCTAACCCTAACCCCCTACACCAGTTACCGGCCCTAACACGTCGGCGGTGCACTTCCCGTGCGTGCACATAGCAAGATAGGTCCGAGAAATCCACAAAACTTCCATTTAATAGAACACAACTGAAGTTCAAAAGAATAATACATTTTTTTAATTATATGCAATGAATATTTAAAAATTATTTTATCAATGAATGTTATATAAAATTACATTTACATTTCTTACGGTAAATAAATTAGCATTTACAATGCTTAACTATCAATAGTCCTTCATAATTCACCCACCAAACATTATCTGTTATATCATTTTTGGGTGATTATTGGCAATAACTACTAATTACCCTGGTCTGGCTGTATTCTTTTTAATGTAAGTTTACTGAAAGACAATGCATTTCTTTAACATTCAAATTAATAAAGCACTTGTTATTGCCTATAGTTAAAATGATATTATGGGTGTAACCTCTGCTATATCACGCTAAGCTTGTTGTTCTGACTTCATATAAATACCATAACACAGTTTTCATATTTTGAGGTTTGTCCACATAGCAGCTGTCTAATTTAGACCATTTTCTGGCATTACATGGTTATCAGGTTCATGTGCTTTTGGCCTCTGCATTCCTGATTCTTGGAGTATTTTTTGATATAATAAAGCTAACTGGCCGATGTATTACGTGATGAAATGCCAGATCATTTTTCACTCCGTATTCTCCGTCATTTGGTTACTTCCTGTGTGCTTTCCATTGGGAATTATGCTCTTCAGGCCAGAGAGTTGCAATTAAAAAATAAGATTTTGTATTTAATGGAAGGGATGGGTCAGCCGGTGTATGGCTATAGCTTGGTCTTACCTGCACACAGGTAGAGCCCTTAGGCAGTGAAGTGGAGGAGCTGCTCCATGGACCCATTTTTGCCTTTTCTGTACATGTAAGTTTCCTTTCCTGTTGTAACTGTTTTGTTCTAGGTGATTACCCTCCAGTAGCCAGTCTATGAACTGCAACATTTAATTTTTTTTAAGCCAGGAATCATTTTTTTAAGAAGTGGCGACTTTCACAGTGAAGCGCTCCTGGGCGGCTGCCTAGTTGGCCTAATGGGTAATCCAGCCATGCCTGCACAGCAATGGAATGTTATTTATTCAGGGCCAAAATAATTCAGTTTAAAATACAATTTAGTACAATATAATAGTAAAACACAAACCCACACTTACTAAAAAGCACAAGGCACATCACTCAATACTAGTAGGATAGGAGGCCTTTTGATGTGAGGGTACAATGAATACAGCTGGGATGCTGTCCCCATTTGTTCAGTTGTTCAGTTGTGTCAGACTCTCCGTGACCCTATGGACTGCAGCACGTCAGACCCACCTTGTATCTGGTTGTGCTTATCCTCAAGGTTTTCATGGCAAAGATACTGGAGTGGGTTGCCAGTCCTTTCTCTAGTGGATCATGATTTGTCTGATCTCTCTGCTGTTACATACCCATACGTGACCTTACATGGTATAGTTCACAGCTTCGTTGAGGTACATAAGCCCCTTCACCATGACAAGATACGGATAAAGAAGGGGGCTGTCTACATAGGAAGAGCAATTGAGTGTTTGAAATGCGTAGAGGAAATTTCCCTAAAATCAGAAGTGAGATGCATTTTGGGCAATTGGTGACACTGGTGGAACAGCAGAGGACCAGTGGCGGAGCTGCAGTATGTACAAAGCACTGAGGCCCTCTGCTACCTGGTGTAAAGGGGCTCTATCTATTACGGGAAAGAGGAATATCATTATTTTATAGAAAGACGATCTTATCACATACATATATATATATATATATATATATATATATATATATATATATATATATATATATATATAACTTTTTGGTTGACCCATACAGGTACCTCCTTATATAGAGAAATTGTAAGGAGGGCCTCAAATTATTTTCCGAGTGCCTTCAGGTGAGTGGGAGTGATCACCTCGCCGAGTGAATATCTGGATAAACATCTAGACCAGAGGGTAAGGCGCACCAATAGGCCTCCTACTCTACCTGTACTGCATGAAGTGAAAGGTATTTTTTTAGTAAATGTGGATTTGTGTTTAATTATTAATATCTTGTAACAAATTGTATTTTAATGGCATTTTGCTGCTGCTAAATTGTTATTTTTCTGTTTTTTCGTCTTCTTGACCTAGTCAGTTATTTCTGTTGTCCTAGTGTCCATCAGTATTAAGCAACACGCAGAACTAGATATTTGCAGCCACTTTATAAGTGAAGACTACCTTGTGCAGCCACTGGTTAGAATAAAGCTATGATCTGCACAGCACGCTCACGCTATCCTCCCCTACTCATATCAAACCATAGAGAGACATGGGAGAGGACATGGCTCCCTCATGTTTGCTCGTACACATGAGTAGTGAACATGAACCATTTGTGGATGTGTATTCAAGCTTACTCACAACATGTATGTATGTTTTGTTTTAATCAATAAAATAAAAATTATTGGTGAAAAAAAATCAATGCCACCAATCTTGATGAGTAGTAGATCATCTGACCTTCTTTAAAGGATTGCTGTAGTTCCATACTTGCAATATGCTCGTTTGAAGAGCTATGCTAAACTATAAGCAAAATGTTTTTGTTTTTTGAATTACAATAATACATCCTTAAATGCATATATAAGTTTCCCTGTGTTTACCTTTTTTCGAATCTAACACATACTACTGGTCACACATTACATGGAGTCATTCTATACACATTCAGATTTATACTATTTAAAAATAAAACTGGTTAGCCACCCCCCAGAGATGCCTACATAGAAACACTGCATTTGAGTACAGATTTTAACCCTTTTACTAACTTTCAAGCCAACAGCAGCTCAATGCAGATATCTGCAGATCAATGTCTGCCTCCTCTTACTTCCTTCTACAGGAAACTACACATCCCATGTTTCCTTTGTGCACAAACTGCCATCATTTATTGTTACAGTCTATAAAAATGTATTAGCTGCCTGTGATTGGCAAAACATATTATGAATTGTATGCATATTTTACCAGGGACTTTCAAGGGTCTTAACTAACAAAAGCTGCTGCTTTAAACTCAAGAGATTTAGCAGGGTGAGATAGTTAATGTTTAATTAGGTATTTTTTCATGCAAAAAAAATATTTGCATACACTACTAATTCTCCCTTATCAAATGCATTCATAATCCAGGAAATTTAGATATGCCTTTAAATGTATTACATTTTATATGTGATCATGTTGCAGTAGGAGCTGGCATTTTTCCTGCTGGTGGGAGGAGACCTTGAATGCAAGAAAATTTGCAACTGCTACAATGAAAGGTGGTAATACTAAACAGTGTTTTCAAAGGGACTAATTGAAATATCTTATAAGGTCAATGTCATCCTAACAGGAAGTTGGTTTTACCTAAAGATCATGCAAAGCTGGTTATACATTTACTTTTTTCTCTACAGTAAATCATCCCTGAGGAATACACTATTTTCTGCAGCTAATGTGCAGCTCAGTTTGTCAATTCATGACTCAAAGTACTTGCTCAGGGTGGAGGAGGATTTCTAACAGAATAATAACATTGGGGGGATTGTTTTGGCCACTGCAGAAAAAGACAAGCAGACTGTGATTCTAATCACTTCATCAAAGCAGCTAATTAATATTTATGAGTCACTAATTTGCATACAAATGCAACACAAATGAAAGCCAGTTTCTCATGAATTTAGTAAAAATTGCTAATATACAATACATACCTGTTTTTTCATGCTGTTTAAAAATTACCTAAAAAAACTTGGTTTTGGGGTGACTAGTACGTAGGTTTCGAAGGACACAACTTGCTGATGTCATCACACAGTAAAAAATAATTATTTATAAAAGCTAAAAGATTGTATTTATTTATTCTTTTATGTTCTGTTACATATTAATATAATGTGAAAAGAAATATATTTGATTTTCTTCAGTATAGAAGTGAAAAAGACAGACTGATGAAATGCTCAATATTATCTGACAACTAATTACAATAGGCAATGTTGAAGTAAATAGGATTTAAGCTGCTAGCAGACTTATTGATATACTGTCCAGTAACTTGTTGGGATATGGAACATAAGTCATGTATCCCAAATCCCTCTAGAGTTTTACTGGGCTGTTGAGCGAAGTGTAGAATTCCATGATTTCTACATTTTGTGACTAGTGACTGAAATTCGTTAATTCTTATATTCTCTGAATGCTGATTACACTCTTGACATTTTGAAGGTCATTTTAAAATGGATTTTGTGGTGTACCGTTCACAAATCTAGTTCCATTTCTAAATCGTCATTTAATTTTGTGATAAAAAAAAAACCTATTTCCAAAGGATTTTTATTGAAGTGCTGTATTTAAATGACTAAATGAATGGAGCTACAATATGTATAGGAAAAATAAATCATTTCATAAAACAATAGACAGAAAAAAAGGGTTGCCTACCTTAAAGATTATTTTAACATTGAACGTAAATGATAATGTAAACCTTTAAAACTATGAAATAAAAATATTTGTATCTCTGCATCAAAGTCCCTTTATTAGACATTTCCTTATTTTATTAATAGTGCACTCTTTAATAGTAGGTAAGGTGTAGCACATGTATCTACAGACCAACAGAAAACGATTTTAGTGGAGATGATACTTTAATAATGGATTTGTCACTTTGAAAGTTAGTAGTCCAACCCTATTCAAACATTAAAAGGAATAATTTACACTAACGTTATCTTGATATATAGCCTTGTACTATTTGGTACTTGCAAATGCCTTGAACTCATAAATTTGGCTTTGGGTGTTTTTTTGTTGTTTATATGCATTCTATTGACTTAAGAATTCATTAGTGCCATTAAGTAATATTTGCAGAATATGAAGCAATATTAAGAGTGATTTTAAGTGTTTATAAATGTACGCATTGGGCAATAGAATAGGGCCCATAGAGTGCATATCCCTAAATCATCATGCCTTAAATTAATTTAGAATCCAAGCAAGGATAAGTAGAGAAATTAAAATACAGTGGACCTTTGGTACTCATCATTAGCTTGTTCCAGGCAGCACAACAAGTGGTGAAAAGGGTGAGTACCATGTATCCATAAGGAGTAATGTAAATTGACTCATACAAGCGCAATGAGTACCAAGGTAAACAACGAGTGCTAAGGCATTTTTCCTTGTCAAAATGCTTTGAATGAGTTTTGAGGTAGACGAATGCTGAGGTACCACTGTATAAGATTTATTTCTAAGTATGACCTTCTATTATATAATAAATCGAAATGCAATAATATGATAAATGTTTTGCCTTGCTCCTGTTCAACATTACTCAGGATATCTCCTACCTATTTGGTTTTGAAAAAGTTGGAATATGGGGAAGAGAATCGCAAAAAGGGCCAATAGTGTTATACAGATTACTTATTGTACATAGATAAAACATAAATCTTGCAGCTTTAAGAATCTCCAATTAGTAGTCCCACAGTCCTCGTATAGATCCTCATGGTTGAAACCAGATGTTCAAATCCAAGATGGAGTGGAGAGGATGCCCCTGGACCAATGTGGGTTGGCATGAATGATGGAATGGGCCGCCAAGCACATATTTGAGTTGATGGATTTAATAGTCCACAAATATACCCATGCACTACTAGGCAATACTGTGGAGATGGAGCTACTCTGGGTGCAATAAGTGCTTGCCAGTGAAAAAACAATGAGAAATATAGATATAGTCGAAGAAAACTATATTTGATAAAAAATGAAGTGATAAACTTAAAAAAAAGGCTGTGACCAACCGCGTTTCGCCGTTTCAACATAGGGCTTTCTCAATGGTAAATTATATAAATATAAAGAAAGGAGTAGTCTTCCTTCCTTTACTAGGTGTGAATGGACATATCCGAGTGGTAGGATTGATTTGAGAAGATACTTCTGACAAGAATGAGATTCACTTAATTTGTACACAATATTTATTGCAGCAGCATAGATGGATAGAATGGATCCGTCAGTGGATGGAATGTCACCTATCAATATGAAGAATACATATATGAGAATATTATGAAACATTAGTGAATATACTTGCAACTAAACTACAAGGCTAATTAATGGGAGGAGCCATCCGTGTTACTTTGTTATATGGTTAGATTGCATGAAAAACATAAACTTGGCAATTACTGAGTGGACCGAGGACAACAGGGTGTTTGACACATGGACACTCATATATCAGCCATTTTCCTCCCTGCTTTAAAACCTGCAATTCTAGTGACTGTTTAACCTGTTATTTTATTATACTATGTTTTAAGTTCAATATTTCATTAAAAAAATATATAAAATTCCCACTACTGAAAGAGATTCTTGAATATTAAGAAATATATAATATTCAGTCTAATGCATAAGCACTGAAGTTAGTGCAGTCTTCACAACATGCCATGTTACACATCAACACAACACTTTATCCATGTTTTTGTGCACACCACATAATCTAGTTGAAGCCTTTACTGGATTCCTGGCAGCCCGTCCTCTATACCCAGCTTGTAGTTCCCCCCAGAGTGGCAGGATTGATTGGCTATACTTGGAATGGGCACTGATCTCTGCTACTTGGATGGAAACTGAACCATCTGTTACACCTCTAGTTAAAAGAACATAAAGTTGAGCATTTCATATAGACAATACCACCCCTGATACCACATACACTAAACATTGTTCTCTCTCTTGGCAGAATCTAACTTCATGGTAGGTCCAATAAGAGAAAACAGAAAAACAGAGATTTACATAAATGGATAACAAAGTCTTCTTATAATTAATCTGTTTACATGCAAATAATATTCAATAAAGCAGTCTATTAAATATAGGCCACATGAACATGTTTTTATTGTTATTGGTTGCAACCAGTACAGATTACAAAAGAAATGTTCCCCGTATCACAACCATATGAGGCCATACATAGTTTTATTTAACATAAAACCTTAATGGGATACAGTGAGCCAACAACCATGTATGCTTCATTTTGAGACATATGTAGAAGTTTTTAGCATTTTACATTTCAATTATGTGTCATTTAATATATCACATGAGGAGATGTTACTGTACATATTGTCTTCAGTGGAGGGAAGTCTTTTACTGTGAGTCAGCAACCTTCCACACCAATACAGTTACATTACTAATGTCTGCAAGAGTAAAGCAATCTGCGGGAGTGGAGCATTTACCATTATAAATGGTCTTGAACCATAGTCAAGTTCTCCTGATCCTCACCACCGATGCCCCCTCAGTTTCACTCTAGTGCTATGAACATATTAGGTTTTATGAAGCAGGAACCACACTCGTGATTTATGAGAATAAACTCCTATGTAACTTGCATAAAATTCTGGACAAAGGCTACAAATCCTAAACTCACAATTCTCTGTCTCGCTAAAAATTATCTTTCTCGACCAACTCCACTTTCTTGCAGTGACCTGATTAACTCACAGTACAAGTGCATAGATCTCACTCACATGAGCTTTTCCCATCACCTTTGCCTAATATCCACAAACACATCCTAAGTGATGTCATTTGAATGTCCCTGCCCAGTTTTCCCAGAGTGCAGTGCATCAACTGAGAAATTTGAGAAGGAAATACGTTTAACTTAACTTGTTAGACATTCAAATATAAATGACTAATGTATTATTCATTGTTTGTACTATATATATTTTTATATATTCACACACACAGTATATATACTGTACATATATACACAGCTGCTAATATTGTCAATTTGTTAAATACTTCTCAAACAAGTGTCTTTTATTCTTGAACTACTGTCGTTCTTTAACTTTGTCTAACCACCCACACGCTGGTCCCACCATATACCAAGGCTCCATTGGCCACTTTTAAAACAAAATTGACACCTTCATATTCATCCAAGACCCACAATCTTCTAACATTAGTGTCATCCAACTTATACTTCATACCTGTGTTCTTTGGACCCCTCAAGAGAAGGTGTCTGTGTTTTGGTATGCTCTTACATTACAACATGACCCTGCCTCCATACCATACTTCCCTCTCTCTTATACCAACCTTGAATCGTAACTAATTTCTTTGATTTGCACCAGCTGGACTTCCAGTAGCTTCACCAACATTTTTTTATCCCATTGCTCCAACCCCCAACCCTAAGCCTTTCCATACTATTTAAAACTATAACTTTTTACAACTTCACAATCCTCACTCCTGCTTTCTCTCTCATAGTCAGATAATGCAATATAAACTACTTCTATAAAGTTATTGTTTTTTCACTTTTTACTTCCCCAAATTAACTCACAAATCTCTGACGAGAAGATAACTCATTATTTTTCCTATAGGCAAAATACAACCAGAGTCCTGAAAATACCTGCAATAACTGTGCAATGACATTGATAAGTACTTTTATAGTGACACAGATGCTAAGTTAAATAAAAAAATATTTGTTTGAAAACTTTAAGTCTGACAGAGCATAGTTATGAACGGAAAAAGTCATACCTCTATTACTTAATTAATAAAAAATACATATTGATGTCTCTGTAGGACCATGGAGAGATCCATGATGCATTGGGGGAAGTTGCGTGTGTGAGAGGGGTGTTTCCATTTCTGGAGAGCTGTGGTTGCATTGAATGATGCAAAGGGCCTGCTTCTGGGCCCGGAAGAGGGAATTGTCTATTTTAATCTTGTCGAATTATTTTTACAATGGCTCTATATTCTCTCCTTCTACGCCCATCTCTTCACTGTTAGCCTACCCCCTCAAGATTCAGCTCTAAAGGAATTGATGTAACAAACATAATATGGATTCCTGTACTTCAGAGTCTTCAAAACTAGATTAAAAAAAAAATAAAAAATTATGCCCATGGTTTACAACGCCACTAATAATGTTTGATTGCCACAACTTACTTGAAAAACAAGTGGTCGTTTAAGCAAAATTATGTAAGGACTTCACTGACCTCCGGGAATATGGATTTCATTTGAAAACTTGCAGTAAAGAAGATTTTCCATATTAGCATCAGATACTTTTCAGTAAAGAATGAAACTATAGCAATTGTTTAACAGCATGAAACACTATTTGAGACCTGCAGAAAGCATGATGCTGATGTCCCTTTAAGAGAAGGTGCATTTTCTTTTCAACTTATAGGCAACCTTTAGCTACAAATAATAAAAAAAAACAACTTTATAGATAATTTAAATAGCAAGTGGGAGCAGTGTCTCATCTTGCCACACCAAGGGGGGGGGGGGGGGGAGGTAGCAACAGAACAGGACAGACAAACCCAAATCTGGTTGACAGCAAAAAACAATGGTGAAGATACTGTGGAGGCAGCAGGTACAAAACACCAGGGCCCATTACAGGGTACGGTACCTCTGTTGCCAGAAGCAGGAGGACACTTGTAACAGGCCTGGATCCTGGTGCATTGAGCCACCATTGGAAAATGGGTAGGGGAATTATATTGCCACATGGGAAATGTGGGCAGGTTGGTGGTGGGGTGAATAGCCCCAAAGCATGGGGCCATAATGTACTACCATGCTTCATATGGTCTTATGACATTATTATTATTATTATTATTATTATTATAGTTAATTTATAACGTGCCAACATATGTCTCTGCCTTATCCTGTATATTACATGTAATTACCCATGTTATATTACTTTGTTCTGTGTTATGTTTGAATTGTAACTAAATGGTCATGAAACAGTTAAACAAAATAGGTCTACAATAAGACAATGTAGACAAACAGGAACCAGTGATCCTTTTTGTCCAATTGACATGTGTGTATTGGAGGTTGGCCTATTGTTCCCAGGTGCCAGACTGGATGCTAATGTTGAACCCCATGTGGAGTCAATCTCCTGTGTTTTTCTGCCACTCCATGTCATTGTTGTGATGTATACATCCCCCGGCATCTAACCATGTAAATATTGTTTGACTTTCCAAAAATAAAACAGTTCACTGCTGAGACATATAGAAATTGTATGTCTCTTATTTGCTCCTGGTGGCTGCGATACTAATCCTATCTCCCTGCAAGTAACTTGTCCTGGTCACAACCACAGGAAGGTTACGGAGACTCCTGGAAGTGCTGATTCCTGATGGAGAGACCCTGACTGATACAAAAGCCAGATATCAGGGTGCCGAGATTTCCAAGAACCCAACGGTCCTTGTGGGTAGTTAACCTGTAGTCTATAGTAGGTGGCCCTGGGTAATAATAGCCCCTATCCTTGGATCGTCACAACGCTTAATATTAAATATGAGCGAGGAACTCCGTAAGTATTTTTTCACTCTTTCAGGGACCCCTAGGGTTACCTATTTTGTAGATTAGGACCCTCCAGTCACTAGTTCTGTCACTCGCAGTAAATATCCCAGTTTGTAGCTAAGTCCTGATCTATTATATAATATAATTAGACGGTTTACCTGATGCCCATGAATACTTAATATAAGATTGAAAAATATGTAAATTTCAATGGTCCTTTAATGTAACAGTCCCAGCCACCCCACTGTCTGCCTTCTGAACCCTATGTAGCGGAACCCATCACTGTTTTACCCTGTTTTATGATTATTATGGTTAAAATATGATCCTACTATATGTATGTTGGTTGATGCTCTGCAGAATATTGTCCCAGACATTTGCAGCTACTTGGCATGGGAGATAATCCTGTTACAGCGACTCCGCATAAGATAAAGGAAGTCTATTGTATACAGTGTTTTCATTCTCAGATAAGAACAAAGAAGTGTAATTGAATCAATGTCTGATTGTATCAAAGTTGCCAGGGAGGTGTGACCCACCTATTGTTCTCTTTATGTGTATTGTGCGGCCAAATATGGGCATGTGTATTGCCTGTGGCCAAAGAGATGTATATATATTTCTGTAAAGGTAAATAAAGTCAGTATTCATTTGACTCCCAAATTGTGTGTCGTCCAATATGGGAGGTCGGGGATGGTGAAACTGTAGTGCCTCTTGGGTATTTTACCGTATACCAGCGGAGATATTGGACTGCGTGTTCCAGCTCCGTTACATTTGGTTCCGTTACACCCTAATACACAGCAGTCGCACAGGTTGGTTCTGGGTCTGCAGGAACAAGCACTCAATATATTGGCTGACACTTTTATGGAGTTTGACTGCCAGGAACGTAAACAAAAAGAATCAATTGCCAATGGATGCCTCTGCCAAACTGTAACATCCGGGGCACTGGGGAAAGACACCACTACAAGCTACACCTAGAAAACAGATTACATGATCGTAACTACATTAGACTCATAAAGCTAAAAGGATATGGAATTTACTACATATATAAGTACTTATACATATGTATGTACTTTATTTCATGAAGAAGTGCTTATAAGCTCTAATGTGCTTCCTAAAATCAAACAAATAGTCCCTGTATGGATCTGCCCAGTGCAGCATATGCAGACACAGACTCTGTAGGGCTGGATGTGCAGTGTAGTGTCCTAGCCTATTAGGGAGCAGGTCTCAGCAGCATGTTGCAGAATGTCACCAATTGGTTAGTATGTGGCACGGCACTGCAAGTCTGCATACTCTGCAGTGGGCAGGCCACTGCACATAATATTTGCTTGATTTTTGGCAATAAAACAGAGCTTAAAAGCACCTCTTAATAAAAATATTATATATCTACTAAAATCCAGAAACCTTTTATATCTCTTTAAGAAACATTACTGTATTGTATGTTACAGGCTCTATGGCTGTGCTAATAAAATCGCAATGATTGTAACAAGTATTGTACATCTTTAAGTAGTTATAACAGTGGGATGGTTATTACTTTTTGAAATCTAAAATGTATGTTTTTAACTTACTTCTTATTGCTTTTGAATTTACACTTTTCTTGAGTGCTTGTCCCTGTCTACCAGTGAATGCACTGTTTGCTGTGTTTTTTGTCAGCGATCTCTATCTACGGTCCGTATTACCCAATGAGGCTCGGCACAGACACTTTTTCTTGACATTTCATATCATTCTTATCAACTTTTGGAACTTTAATTTCCGTTTCATGCAACAATTTCTTTTTATAGGAGCCTGACTACATGCAAGAGGTGCAGTAAGCAAGAGGTGAAGAAAAGTATTGAAGAAGCCTTTTACTTTAATGAATCACTGTGGATTGAGAAAAGCTTCATATGTTTTGGATATTTGTAACAAATGAACAACTTTAGAAGCTTTATACACCACGGTTGTAGACACTGGCTGTGCCTGAATGATGCCATGTTTGTGTCTTCACGCTTCTTCTTGGCAGGCATACTGGGTGGGAGTGATCTCCTAATTTGTATTATCTATTTGAGTGGAAGGGTGGGAGGGAAGGAAAGGGTGATATTTTTTGCATTGGTGGATTCTGATAGGCTTAGTAGAGGCAGCTTGCAAGTATATTATAGCCTTTCGTTTCCTGCTCATTAACTACCCCATTGTGCCTTCAAAAAAAGTGTGACTATCATGGCAGCACCATGCACTAGCACAGTCTGCTAAAATGAAGATCTTCCCTGAAAAGGCTTCTATGTCCATGACTTACATTAGTGGCGGTGCTAGTGAATGGAGGGTGCTGGTTGAAAAAAATGGATCCAAATTGGGCCATCACTCTGGGCCCCTTCTGGAGCCAATGCATTTTATATATACAGTATATATAGTTCATTGGTGGTTCAAAGTAACTATTTTATATTACTATTTTTTCTGCAGTGTAGGGTCCACCGCATCCTCCTCTTGAGCACTATAGTACCAGTGCTTGTTCTCAATGCGGCAGGTTATCCCAAATTATGTCACACACAGGTGATGTCATTCAGGATTACCTGTCAAGGCTAGAGAATGCTATGGTAAAGGAGTAATAGGAAGCCATCAAGAGGAGGATGTGGTGAGACTGAATGTGCACAGGGGGAGCTCAGGGAGGGCACACGAGGCAATGAGCTGGGGTGTGGGGGCGACTGCACTGTGGCCACCAGAGGAGGACCCCAGTGCTTTGCACCGCCTGCACAAGCAGTTTGTCCACCTAAGACTTAAAAAGCTGCTAATGTTGTTAGTTTGCTGCATACTTCACAAACATACAGACACTCTCAGTGACTCTCTCTATACACACATACAGCAATTCAGATACTCTCAGTGACTCTCTCTATACACACACACAGCAGTACAGACACTCTCAGTGACTCTCTCTATACACACACACAGCAGTACAGACACTCTCAGTGACTCTCTCTATACACACATACAGTAGTGCAGACACTCTCTGTGACTCTCTCTATACACGCATACAGCAGTACAGACACTCTCAGTGACTCTCTCTATACACGCATACAGCAGTACAGACACTCTCAGTGACTCTCCTTTACATACATACAACAGTACAGACACTCTCAGTGACTCTCTCTATACACACATACAGCAGTACACACACTCTCAGTGACTCTCTCTATACAAACATACAGCAGCACAGATACTCTCAGTGACTATCTCTATACACACACATACAGCAGTACAGACACTCTCAGTGACTCTCTCTCTACACACATACAGCAGTACAGACACTCTCAGTGACTCTCTCTATACACACATACAGCAGTACAGACACTCTCAGTGACTCTCTCTATACACACACATACAGCAGCACAGATACTCTCAGTGACTCTCTCTATACACACACATACAGCAGCACAGATACTCTCAGTGACTCTCTCTATACACACACATACAGCAGCACAGATACTCTCAGTGACTCTCTCTCTACACACATACAACAGTACAGACACTCTCATTGACTCTCTCTATACACACACATACATCAGTACAGATACTATCATTGACTCTCTCTCTACACACATACAGCAGTACAGACACTCTCAGTGACTCTCCTTTACATACATACAGCAGTACACATACTCTCTGTGACTCTCTCTCAACACATACATACAGAAGTACATAAACTCTCAGTGACTCTCTCTAAACACACATAAAGCAGTAAACATACTCTCAGTAACTCTCTCTATACACACATACAGCAGTACAGACACTCTCAGTGACTCTCCCTTTACATACATACAGCAGTACACATACTCTTGGTGACTCTCTCTGTACACACATACAGCATTAAAAAAACACTCTTTTTAAATACATATACAGAAATACAAACACCCTCAGTGACTCTCTCTATACACACATACATCAGTACAGACACTCTTAGTGACTCTCTATCAACACACATACAGCAGTACAGATACTCTCAGTGACTCTATCTATACACACATACAGCAGTACAGATACTCTCAGTGACTCTCTCTATACACACTCATACAGAAGTACAGATACTCTCAGTGACTCTCACTATACACATTCATACAGAAGTACAAACACTGTCAGTGACTCTCTCTATACACAAACATACAGCAGTACAGATACTCTCAGTGACTCTCTCTATACGCACATACATCAGTACAGACACTCTCAGTGACTCTCTCTATACACACACATACATCAGTACAGCCATTCTCAGTGACTCTCTCTATACAAACATACAGCAGTACAGACAGTCTACGTTACTCTCTCTATACACTCATACACCAGTACAGATACTCTCAGTGACTCTCTCTATACACACATACAGCAGTACAGACACTCTCAGTGACTCTCCCTTTACATACATACAGCAGTACACATACTCTTGGTGACTCTCTCTGTACACACATACAGCATTAAAAAACACTCTCTCTGTACACACATACAGCATTAAAAAACACTCTCTCTAAATACATATACAGAAATAAAAACACCCTCAGTGACTCTCTCTATACACACATAGAGAAGTACAGATACTACCAGTGACTCTCTCTATACACACATACATCAGTACAAACACTCTTAGTGACTCTCTATCAACACACATACAGCAGTACAGATACTCTTAGTGACTCTCTCTACACACAAGTACAGCAGTACAGATACTCTCAGTGACTCTATCTATACACACTCATACAGAAGTACAGACACCCTGAGTGACTTTCTTTATACACAAACATACAGCAGTACAGACACTCTCAGTGACTCTCTCTATACACACGTACAGCAGCACAGATACTCTCAGTGACTCTCTCTATACACACATACATCAGTACAGACACTCTCAGTGACTCTCTCTATACACACACATACATCAGTACAGACATTCTCAGTGACTCTCTCTATACAAACATACAGACAGTCTACGTTACTCTCTCTATACACTCATACAGCAGTACAGATACTCTCAGTGACTCTCTCTATACACACATACAGCAGTACAGACACTCTCAGTGACTCTCTCTATACACACCTACATCAGTACAGATATTCTCAGTGACTCTCTCTATACAAACATACAACAGTAAAGACATTCTCAGTGACTTTCTCTATACACATATAAAGCAGTACAGATACTCTCAGTGACTCTCTCTAAACACACATACAGCAGTACAGACACTCTCAGTTACTCTCACTAAACACATATACAGAAGTACAGAAACTCCAAATGACTCTCTCTATACACACACATACATCTGTACAGACATTCTCAGTGACTCTCTCTATACAAACATACAGCAGTACAGACAGTCTCCGTGACTCTCTATATACACACATACAGAAGTACAGACACTCTCAGTGACTCTCTCTATACACACTCATACAGAAGTACAAACACTGTCAGTGACTCTCTCTATTCACAAACATACATCAGTACAGACACTCTCAGTGACTCTCTCTATACACACATACAAAAGTACAGACACCCTGAGTGACTTTCTCTATACACAAACATACAGCAGTACAGATACTCTCAGTGACTCTCTCTATACACACATACATCAGTACAGACACTCTCAGTGACTCTCTCTATACACACACATACATCAGTACAGACATTCTCAGTGACTCTCTCTATACAAACATACAGCAGTACAGACAGTCTACGTTACTCTCTCTATACACTCATACAGCAGTACAGATACTCTCAGTGACTCCCTCTATACACACCTACATCAGTACAGACATTCTCAGTGACTCTCTCTATACAAACATACAACAGTACAGACAGTCTTAGTGACTCTCTCTAAACACACATACAGCAGTACAGACACTCTCAGTTATTCTCTCTAAACACATATACAGAAGTACAGAAACTCCAAATGACTCTCTCTATACACACACATACATCTGTACAGACACTCTCAGTGACTCTCTCTATACAAACATACAGCAGTACAGACAGTCTCCGTGACTCTCTATATACACACATACAGAAGTACAGACACTCTCAGTGACTCTCTCTATACACACATACAGAAGTACGGACACTCTCAGTGACTCTCTCTATACACACATACAGCAGTACAGATACTCTCAGTGACTCTATCTATACACACATACATCAGTACAGACATTCTCAGTGACTCTCTCTATACACACATACAGAAGTACAGACACTCTCAGTGACTCTCTCTATACACACTCATACAGAAGTACAAACACTGTCAGTGACTCTCTCTATTCACAAACATACATCAGTACAGACACTCTAAGTGACTCTCTCTATACACACATACAAAAGTACAGACACCCTGAGTGACTTTCTCTATACACAAACATACAGCAGTACAGATACTCTCAGTGACTCTCTCTATACACACATACATCAGTACAGACACTCTCAGTGACTCTCTCTATACACACACATACATCAGTACAGACATTCTCAGTGACTCTCTCTATACAAACATACAGCAGTACAGACAGTCTACGTTACTCTCTCTATACACTCATACAGCAGTACAGATACTCTCAGTGACTCTCTCTATACACACCTACATCAGTACAGACATTCTCAGTGACTCTCTATACACATATAAAGCAGTACAGATACTCTCCGTGACTCTCTCTATACACACATACAGCAGTACAGACAGTCTTAGTGACTTTCTCTAAACACACATACAGCAGTACAGACATTCTCAGTGACTCTCTCTATACAAACATACAGCAGTACAGACAGTCTCCGTGACTCTCTATATACACACATACAGAAGTACAGACACTCTCAGTGACTCTCTCTATACACACATACAGAAGTACAGACACTCTCAGTGACTCTCTCTATACACACTCATACAGAAGTACAGACACTCTCAGTGACTCTCTCTATACACACATACAGCAGTACAGATACTCTCAGTGACTCTATCTATACACACATACATCAGTACAGACATTCTCAGGGACTCTCTCTATACACACATACAGCAGTACAGACACTCTCAGTGACTCTCTCTATACACACATACATCAGTACAGACATTCTCAGTGACTCTCTCTATACACACATACAGAAGTACAGACACTCCCAGTGACTCTCTCTATACAAACATACAGCAGTACAGACACTCTCCGTGACTCTCTCTATACACACATACAGCAGTACAGATAGTCTTAGTGACTCTCTCTAAACACACATACAGCAGTACAGACACTCTCAGTTATTCTCTCTAAACACATATACAGAAGTACAGAAACTCCAAATGACTCTCTCTATACACACACATACATCTGTACAGACATTCTCAGTGACTCTCTCTATACAAACATACAGCAGTACAGACAGTCTCCGTGACTCTCTATATACACACATACAGAAGTACAGACACTCTCAGTGACTCTCTCTATACACACATACAGAAGTACAGACACTCTCAGTGACTCTCTCTATACACAAATACAGCAGCACGGATACTCTCAGTGACTCTCACTATACACACATACAGCAGTACAGATACTCTCATTGACTCTATCTATACACACATACATCAGTACAGACATTCTCAGGGACTCTCTCTATACACACATACAGCAGTACAGACACTCTCAGTGACTCTCTCTATACACACAGCTATTCAGATACTCTCAGTGACTCTCTCTATACACACATACAGCAGTACAGACATTCTCAGTGACTCCCTCTATTCAAAAACATACATCAGTACAGACACTCTCAGTGACTCTCTCTCTATACACACACATACATCAGTACAGACAGTCTCCATGACTCTATCTATACAAACATACAGCAGTACAGATACTCTCAGTGACTCTCTCTATACACACATACATCAGTACAGACATTCTCAGTGACTCTCTCTATACACACATACAGAAGTACAGACACTCCCAGTGACTCTCTCTATACAAACATACAGCAGTACAGACATTCTCCGTGACTCTCTCTATACACACATACAGCAGTACAGACAGTCTTAGTGACTCTCTCTAAACACACATACAGCAGTACAGACACTCTCAGTTACTCTCTCTAAACACATATACAGAAGTACAGACACTCTAAATGACTCTCTCTATACACACACATACATCTGTACAGGCATTCCTTAGTGACTCTCTATATACACACATACAGTAGTACAGACACTCCCAGTGACTCTCTCTATACACACATACAGAAGTACATAAACTCTCAGTGACTCTCTCTAAACACACATAAAGCAGTAAACATACTCTCAGTGACTCTCTCTATACACACACACACAGCAGTACAGACACTCTCAGTGACTCTCTCTATACACACATACAGCAGTACAGGCACTCTCCGTAACTCTCTCTATACAAACATACAGTAGTGCAGACACTCTCAGTGACTCTCTCTATACAAACATACAGTAGTGCAGACACTCTCCGTGACTCTCTCTATACACACATACAGCAGTACAGTTACTCTCAGTGACTCTCTCTATACACACATACAGCAGTACAGACACTCTCAGTGACTCTCTCTATACAAACATACAGCAGTACAGACACTCTCAGTGACTCT
The DNA here is from genome assembly GCA_027410445.1 of Discoglossus pictus. Taxonomy (NCBI): domain Eukaryota; kingdom Metazoa; phylum Chordata; class Amphibia; order Anura; family Alytidae; genus Discoglossus; species Discoglossus pictus. The sequence continues at coordinate 82,401,184 of CM050171.1, read as the reverse complement.
CTCTATACACACAGCAGCACAGAAACTCTCAGTGACTCTCTCTATACACACATACAACAGTACAGACACTCTCATTGACTCTCTCTATACACACACATACAGCAGTACAGACACTCTCAGTGACTCTCTCTCTCTACACACATACAGCAGTACAGGCACTCTCCGTGACTCTCTCTATACAAACATACAGTAGTGCAGACACTCTCAGTGACTCTCTCTATACAAACATACAGTAGTGCAGACACTCTCCGTGACTCTCTCTATACACACATACAGCAGTACAGTTACTCTCAGTGACTCTCTCTATACACACATACAGCAGTACAGACACTCTCAGTGACTCTCTCTATACAAACATACAGCAGTACAGACACTCTCAGTGACTCTCTCTATACACACAGCAGCACAGAAACTCTCAGTGACTCTCTCTATACACACATACAACAGTACAGACACTCTCATTGACTCTCTCTATACACACACATACATCAGTACAGATACTATCATTGACTCTCTCTCTACACACATACAGCAGTACAGACACTCTCAGTGACTCTCCTTTACACACATACAGCAGTACACATACTCTCTGTGACTCTCTCTCAACACATACATACAGAAGTACATAAACTCTCACTGACTCTCTCTAAACACACATAAAGCAGTACACATTCTCTCAGTAACTCTCTCTATACACACATACAGCAGTACAGACACTCTCAGTGACTCTCCCTTTACAAACATACAGCAGTACACATACTCTTGGTGACTCTCTCTGTACACACATACAGCATTAAAAACACTCTCAGTGACTCTCTCTAAACACATATACAGAAATACAAACACCCTCAGTGACTCTCTCTATACACACATAGAGAAGTACAGATACTACCAGTGACTCTCTCTATACACACATACATCAGTACAGACACTCTTAGTGACTCTCTATCAACACACATACAGCAGTACAGATACTCTCAGTGACACCATCTATACACACATACAGCATCACAGATACTCTCAGTTACTCTCTCTATACACACATGCAGCAGTACAGACAGTCTCAGTGACTCTCTCTATTCACAAACATATATCAGTACAGACACTCTCAGTGACTCTATCTATACAAACATACAGCAGTACAGGCAGTCTCCGTTACTCTCTCTATACACACTCATACAGCAGTACAGATACTCTCAGTGACTCTCTCTATACACACATACAGCAGTACAGACACTCTCAGTGACTCTCTCTATACACACATACAGCAGTACAGACAGTCTCAGTGACTCTCTCTATACACACATAGAGAAGTACAGATACTACCAGTGACTCTCTCTATACACACATACATCAGTACAGACACTCTTAGTGACTCTCTATCAACACACATACAGCAGTACAGATACTCTTAGTGACACCATCTATACACACATACAGCATCACAGATACTCTCAGTTACTCTCTCTATACACACATGCAGCAGTACAGACAGTCTCAGTGACTCTCTCTATTCACAAACATACATCAGTACAGACACTCTCAGTGACTCTATCTATACAAACATACAGCAGTACAGGCAGTCTCCGTTACTCTCTCTATACACACTCATACAGCAGTACAGATACTCTCAGTGACTCTCTCTATACACACATACAGCAGTACAGACACTCTCAGTGACTCTCTCTATACACACATACAGCAGTACAGACAGTCTCCGTGACTCTCTCTATACACACATACAGAAGTACAGACACTCCCAGTGACTCTCTCTATACACACATACAGCAGTACAGACAGTCTCAGTGACTCTATCTATACACACATACAGTAGTACTGACACTCTCAGTGACTCTCTCTATACACACATACAGCAGTACAGACACTCTCAGTGACTCTATCTATACACACATACAGCAGTACTGACACTCTCAGTGACTCTCTCTATACACACATACAGCAGTACAGTTACTCTCAGTGACTCTCTCTATACACACATACAGCAGTACAGACACTCTCAGTGACTCTATCTATACACACATACAGCAGTACAGACACTCTCAGTGACTCTCTCTATACACACATACAGCAGTACAGACACTCTCAGTGACTCTATCTATACACACATACAGCAGTACAGACACTCTCAGTGACTCTCTATATACACACATACAGCAGTACAGACACTCTCAGTGACTCTATCTATACACACATACAGCAGTACTGACACTCTCAGTGACTCTCTCTATACACACATACAGCAGTACAGTTACTCTCAGTGACTCTCTCTATACACACATACAGCAGTACAGACACTCTCAGTGACTCTCTCTATACACACACACAGCAGTACAGACAGTCTCCGTGACTCTATCTATACACACATACAGCAGTAGAGACAGTCTCTGTGACTTTATCTATACACACATACAGCAGTACAGATACTCTCAGTGACTCTCTCTATACACACATACAGCAGTACAGATACTCTCAGTGACTCTCTCTATACACACATACAGCAGCACAGATACTCTCAGTGACTCTCTATTTACACACATACAGCAGTACAGACACTCTCATTGACTCTCTATTTACACACATACTGCAGTATAGACACTCTCAGTGACTCTCTCTATACACACAGCAGTACAGACACTCTCAGTGACTCTCTCTATACACACATACAGCAGTCCAGGCACTCTCCGTGACTCTCTCTATACAAACATACAGTAGTGCAGACACTCTCCGTGACTCTCTCTATACACACATACAGCAGTACAGACACTCTCCGTGACTCTCTCTATACACGCATACAGCAGTACAGACACTCTCAGTGACTCTCTCTATACACACATACAGCAGTACAGACACTCTCCGTGACTCTCTCTATACACGCATACAGCAGTACAGTTACTCTCAGTGACTCTCTCTATACACACATACAGCAGTACAGACACTCTCAGTGACTCTCTCTATACAAACATACAGCAGTACAGACACTCTGAGTGACTCTCTCTATACACACATACAGCAGCACAGATACTCTCAGTGACTCTCTCTATACACACATACAACAGTACAGACACTCTCAGTGACTCTCTCTATACACACATACATAAATACAGACACTCTCAGTGACTCTTTCTATACAAACATACAGCAGTACAGACACTCTTCGTGACTCTCTCTATACACACAAATACATCAGTACAGACACTCTCAGTGACTCTATCTATACACACACATATAGCAGTACAGATACTCTCAGTGACTCTCTCTATACACACATACAGCAGTACAGACACTCTGAGTGACTCTATCTATACAAACATACAGCAGTACAGATACTCTCAGTGACTCTCTCTATACACACATACAGCAGTACAGACACTCTCAGTGACTCTCTCTATACAAACATACAGCAGTACAGATACTCTGAGTGACTCTCTCTATACACACATACATAAATACAGACACTCTCAGTGACTCTCTCTATACAAACATACAGCAGTACAGACACTCTTCGTGACTCTCTCTATACACACAAATACATCAGTACAGACACTCTCAGTGACTCTATCTATACACACACATATAGCAGTACAGATACTCTCATTGACTCCATCTATACACTCATACAGCAGTACAGATACTCTCAGTGACTCTCTCTATACACACGTACAGCAGTACAGATACTCTCAGTGACTCTCTCTATACACACGTACAGCAGTACAGACACTCCCAGTGACTCTCTCTATACAAACATACAGCAGTACAGACAGTCTCATTCACTCTCTATTCACAAACTTACATCAGTACAGACACTCTCAGTGACTCTCTCTATACAAACATATAGCAGTACAGACAGTCTCCATTACTCTATCTATACACACACATATAGCAGTACAGATACTCTCAGTGACTCTCACTATACACACATACAGCAGTACAGACACTCTCAGTGATTCTCTCTATATACACATACAGCAGTACAGACACTCTCAGTGACTCTCTCTATACACACATACAGCAGTACAGACACCCTCAGTGACTCTCTCTCTATACACACACATACATCAGTACAGATACTCTCAGTGACTCTATCTATACACACGTACATCAGTATAGACACTCTCAGTGACTCTCTCTCTATACACACACATACATCAGTACAGATACTCTCAGTGACTCTCTCTATACACACATACAGAAGTACAGACACTCCCAGTGACTCTATCTATACACACATACATCAGTACAGACATTACAGTGACTCTCTCTATACACACATACAGAAGTAGAGACACTCCCAGTGACTCTCTCTATACACATATACAGCAGTACAGACAGTCTCCGTGACTCTCTCTATACACACATACAGCAGTACAGACACTCTCAGTGACTCCATCTATACACACATACAGCAGTACAGACAGTCTCCGTGACTCTATCTATACACAAGTACAGCAGTACAGACACTCTCAGTGACTCTCTCTATACACACATACAGCAGTACAGACACTCTCAGTGACTCTCTCTATACACACACATACATCAGTACAGACAGTCTCCGTGACTCTATCTATACACAAGTACAGCAGTACAGACACTCTCAGTGACTCTCTCTATACACACATACAGCAGTACAGACACTCTCAGTTACTCTCTCTATACACATATACAGAAGTACAGACACTCTCAGTGACTCTAACTACACACACATACAGAAGTACAGACACTCCCAGTGACTCTGTCTATACACAAGTACAGCAGTACAGACACTCTCACTGACTCTATCTATATACAAATACAGCAGTACAGACAGTCTCCGTGACTCTCTCTATACACACATACAGCAGTACAGATACTCTCAGTGACTCTCTCTATACACACATACAGAAGTACAGACACTCCCAGTGACTCTCTCTATATACACATACAGCAGTACAGACACTCTCTGTGACTCTCTCTATACACACATACAGCAGTACAGACAGTCTCCGTGACTCTATCTATACACACTCATACAGCAGTACAGATACTCTCATTGACTCTCTCTATACACACATACAGCAGTACAGACAGTCTCCGTGACTCTATCTATACACACTCATACAGCAGTACAGACACTCCCAGTGACTCTCTCTATACAAACATACAGCAGTACAGACAGTCTCCGTGACTCTATCTATACACACTCATACAGCAGTACAGATACTCTCATTGACTCTCTCTATACACATATACAGCAGTACAGATACTCTCAGTGACTCTCTCTATATACACATACAGCAGTACAGACACTCTCCGTGACTCTCTCTATACACACATACAGCAGTACAGACAGTCTTAGTGACTCTCTCTAAACACACATACAGCAGTACAGACACTCTCAGTTACTCTCTCTAAACACATATACAGAAGTACAGACACTCTGAATGACTCTCTCTATACACAAACATACATCTGTACAGATATTATCAGTGACTCTCTCTATACACACACATAAAGCAGTACAGATACTCTCAGTGACTCTGTCTATACAAACATACAGCAGTACAGATACTCTCAGTTACTCTCTCTATACACACATACAGCAATACAAACACTCTCAGTTACTCTCTAAACACACATACAGAAGTACAAATACTCTCAGTGACTCTCTGTATACACAAATAAAGAAGTACAGATACTCTCAGTGACTCTCTCTACACACACATCTAGAAGTAAAAACACTCTCGTGACTCTCTCTGTATACACACCTACAGAAGTACAGACACTCTCAGTGACTCTATCTATACACACATACAGTAGTACTGACACTCTCAGTGACTCTCTCTATGCACACATACATCAGTACAGACACTCTCAGTGACTCTCTCTATACACACATACATCAGTACAGACACTCTCAGTGAAATTATTTTAAGCAGCAGTACAGACACTCTCAGTGACTCTCTCTATGCACACATACATAAATACCGACACTCTCAGTGACTCTCTCTACACAAACATACAGCAGTACAGACACTCTCAGTGACTCTCTCTATACACACATACAGAAGTACAGACACTCTGAGTGACTCTCTCTATGCACACACATACATAAATACAGATAATCTCAGTGACTCTGTCTATAGAAACATACAGCAGTGCACATACTCTCTGTGACTCTCTCTAAACACACATACAGCAATAAGACACTCTCAGCTACTCTCTCTAAACACATATACAGAAGTACAAATACTCTCAGTGTTTCTCTGTATACACAAATAAAGAAGTACAGATACTCTCAGTGACTCTCTCTATACACACACATCCAGAAGTAAAAACACTCTCCGTGACTCTCTCTATACACACATAAAGAAGTACAGACACTCTCGGTGACTCTCTCTATACACACACCTACAGAAGTACAGACACTCTCAGTCACTCTCTCTATACACACATCAGTACAGACACTCTTAGTGACTCTCTCTACACAAACATACAGCAGTACAGACACTCTCCGTGACTCTCTCTATGCACACATACAGCAGTGTAGATATTCTCAGTGACTCTCTCTATGCACACATACATCAGTTCAGACAGTATCAGTGACTCTCTCTATGCCCACATACAGAAATTTAGACACTCTCAGTGTCTCTCTCTATACAAACATACATCAGTACAGACACTCTCAGTGACTCTCTCTATGCACACACATACATAAATACAGATAATCTCAGTGACTCTGTCTATACAAACATACAGTAGTACAGATACTATCAGTGACTCTCCCTATACAAACATACATCAGTGCAGACACTCTCAGTGACTCTCTCTATACACACATACAGCAGTACAGACACTGTCAGTGACTCTCCCTTTACAAACATACAGCAGTGCACATACTCTCTGTGACTCTCTCTAAACACACATACAGCAATAAGACACTCTCAGCTACTCTCTCTAAAAACATATACAGAAGTACAAATACTCTCCGTGACTCTCTCTATACACACATACAGAAGTACAGACTCTCTGAGTGACTCTCTCTATACACACAAATACATCAGTACAGATATTATCAGTGACTCTCTCTATACACACATATAGAAGTACAGACACTCTCATTGACTCTCTCTATACACATATACAGAAGTACAGATGCTCACAGTGACTCTCTCTATACACAAATACAGCAGCATAGATACTCTCAGTGACTCTCTCTATACACACATACAGTAGTACAGACACTCTCAGTGACTCTCTCTATACACACATACAGCAGCACAGATACTCTCAGTGACTCTCTCTATACATACACATACAGCAGTACAGATACTCTCAGTGACTCTCTCTATATACACATACAGCAGTACAGACACTCTCAGTGACTCTCTAAACACACATACAGAAGTACAAATACTCTGAGTGACTCTGTCTAAACACACATATAGCAGTACAGACACTCTCTATGGCTCTCTCTATACACACATACAGCACTACAGACACTCTCAGTGACTCTCTCTATACAAACATACAGCAGTACAGATACTCTGAGTGACTCTCTCTAGACACACATACAGCAGTACAGACACTCTCAGTGACTCTCTCTATACAAACATACAGCAGTACAGACAGTCTCAGTGACTCTCTCTATACACACATACATCAGTACAGATACTCCCAGTGACTCTCTCTATACACACATACAGAAGTACAGACAACCTTAGTGACTCTCTATACAGACATACATCAGTACAGACACTATTAGTGACTCTCTCTATACACACATACAGAAGTACAAACACTCTCGGTGACTCTCTCTATTCACACACATACAGCATTAAAGATACTCTCAGTGACTCTCTCTATACACACACATTCAGAATTACAGATACTCTCAGTGACTCTCTCTATACACACATACAGCAGAACAGACACTCTCAGTGACTCTCTCTATACACACATACAGCAGTACAGACATTCTCAGTGACTCTCTCTATACACACATACAGCAGTACAGACACTCTCAGTGACTCTCTCTATACACACATACATCAGTACAGACACTCTCAGTGACTCTCTCTATACACACATACAGCAGTTCAGACTCCTTCAGTGACTCTCTCTATACACATATACAGCAAAACAGACACTCTCTGTGACTCTCTCTATACAAACATACAGCAGTACAGACACTATCAGTGACTCTATCTATACACACACATACAACAGTACACATATTCTCAGCGACTCTCTCCATACAAACATACAGCAGTACAGATACTCTGAGTGACTCTCTCTAGACACACATACAGCAGTACAGACACTCTCAGTTACTCTTTCTATACAAACATACAGCAGTACAGACAGGCTCAGTGACTCTCTCTATACACACATACATCAGTACAGATACTCTCAGTGACTCTCTCTATACACACACATATAGCAGTACAGATACTCTCAGTGACTCTCTGTATACACATGTACAGCAGTACAGATACTCTCAGTGACTCTCTCTATACAAACATACAGAAGTACAGACAACCTTAGTGACTCTCTATACAGACATACATCAGTACAAACACTCTCGGTGACTCTCTCTATACACACACATACAGCATTAAAGATACTCTCAGTGACTCTCTCTATACTATACACATATACATCAGTACAGACGCTCTCAGTGACTCTCTCTATACACACACATTCAGAATTACAGATACTCTCAGTGACTCTCTCTATACACACATACAGCAGTACAGACACTCTTAGTGACTCTTTCTATACACACATACATCAGTACAGACACTCTCGTTGACTCTCTCTATACACACACATTCAGAATTACAGATACTCTCAGTGACTCTCTCTATACACACACATACAGAATTACAGATACTCTCAGTGACTCTCTCTGTACACAAATACAGCAGTAAAGATACTCTCAGTGACTCTCTCTATACACACAGATATAGCAGAACAGTTACTCTCAGTGACTCTCTCTATACACACGTACAGCAGTACAGATACTCTCAGTGACTCTCTCTATACAAACATACAGAAGTACAGACACCCTCAGTGACTCTATCTATACACCCATACATCAGTACAGACGCTCTCATTGACTCTATCTATGCACACACATTCAGAATTACAGATACTCTCAGTGACTCTCTCTAAACACATATACAGCAGTACAGAAACTCTCAGTGATCCTCACTATACAACCATACAGCAGTACAGACACTCTCAGTGACTCTCTCTATACATATATACAGCAGTACAGATACTCTCAGTGACTCTCTTTACATATATACAGCAGTACAGATACTCTCAGTGACTCTATCTACAAACAAATACAGCAGTACAGACAACCTGAGTGACTCTCTCTACAAACACACACAGCAGTACAGATACTCTCAGTGACTCTCTCTATACACACATACATCAGTACAGACACTCTCAGTGACTCTCTCTATACACACACATAAAGAATTACAGATACTCTCAGTGACTCTCTCTGTACACAAATACAGCAGTAAAGATACTCTCGGTGACTCTCTCTATACACACACATATAGCATTACAGATACTCTCAGTGACTTTCTCTATAAAAACATACAGCAATAGACATACTCTTGGTGACTCTCTCTATACACACATACAGAAGTACAGACACTCTCAGTGACTCTATCTACACACAAATACAGCAGTAGAGACACTCTCAGTGACTCTATCTACACACAAATACAGCAGCACGGATACTCTCAGTGACTCTCTCTATACACACATACAGCAGTACAGATACTCTCAGTGACTCTCTCTATACACACATACAGCAGTACAGATACTCTCAGTGACTCTCTCTATACAAACATACAGCAATACACATACTCTTGGTGGCTTTCTCTAAACACACATACAGAAGTACAAACACTCTCAGTGACTCTCTCTATACAAACATACAGAAGTACAGACAACCTTAGTGACTCTCTATACAGACATACATCAGTATAGACACTTTCAGTGACTCTCTCTATACACACATACAGAAGTACAAATATGCTGAGTGACTCTCTCTATGCACACACATACATAAATACAGACACTCTCAGTGACTCTCTCTATACAAACATACAGAAGTACAGGCACTCTCAGTGACTCTCTCTATACACACACATACAGCAGTACACATACTCTCAGTGACTCTCTCTATACTATACACATATACATCAGTACAGACGCTCTCAGTGACTCTCTCTATACACACACATTCAGAATTACAGATACTCTCAGTGACTCTCTCTATACACACATACAGAAGCACAGACACTCTCATTGACTCTCTCTATACACACATACAGCAGTACAGACACTCTCAGTGACTCTCTCTATACACACATACAGCAGTACAGACACTCTGTGACTCTCTCTATACACACACATAAAGAATTACAGATACTCTCAGTGACTCTCTCTGTACACACACATACAGCAGTAAAGATACTCTCAGTGACTTTCTCTATACACACATACAGAAGCACAGACACTCCCAGTGACTCTCTCTATACACACATACAGCAGCACAGATACTCTCAGTGACTCTCTCTATACACACATATAGCAGTGCAGATACTCTCAGTGACTCTCTCTATACACACACATAAAGAATTACAGATACTCTCAGTGACTCTCTCTGTACACACACATACAGCAGTAAAGATACTCTCAGTGACTTTCTCTATACACACACATATAGCAGTACAGATACTCTCAGTAACTCTATCTCTACTGCTATATGTGTGTGTATAGAGACTCTCAGTGACTCTCTCTATACACACATACAGCAGTACAGACACTCTCAGTGACTCTCTCTATACAAACATACAGCAGTACAGATACTCTCAGTGACTCTCTGTGTACACACATACAGCACTACAGACACTCTCTGTGACTCTCTCTATACACACATAAATCAGTACAGATACTCTCAGTGACTCTCTCTATACACACACATATAGCAGTACAGATACTCTCAGTGACTCTCTCTATACACACATACAGCAGTACAGACACTCTCAGTGACTCTCTCTATACACACATACAGCAGTATAGACACTCTCAGTGACTCTCTCTATACACACATACAGCAGTACAGATACTCTCAGTGACTCTCTCTATACACACATACAGCAGTACAGATACTCTCAGTGACTCTCTCTATACAAACATACAGCAATTCACATACTTTTGGTTACTTTCTCTAAACACACATACAGAAGTACAAACACTCTCAGTGACTCTCTCTATACAAACATACAGAAGTACAGTCAACATTAGTGACTCTCTATACAGACATACATCAGTATAGACACTTTCAGTGACTCTCTCTATACACACATACAGAAGTATAGATATGCTGAGTGACTCTCTCTATGCACACACATACATAAATACAGATAATCTCAGTGACTCTCTCTATACAAACATACAGCAGTACAGATACTCTGAGTGACTCTCTATACACACACATACATCAGTACAGACACTCTCAGTGACTCTCTCTATACACACACATTCAGAATTACAGATACTCTCAGTGACTCTCTCTATACACACATACAGAAGTACAGACACTCTCAGTGACTCTCTCTATACACACATATAGCAGTACAGACACTCTCAGTGACTCTCTCTATACACACATACAGCAGTACAGACACTCTCAGTGACTCTCTCTATAGACACACATAAAGAATTACAGATACTCTCAGTGACTCTCTCTATACACACACATATAGCAGTACAGATACTCTCAGTGACTCTCTCTATACACACACGTACAGCAGTACAGATACTCTCAGTGACTCTGTCTGTACTGATATATGTGTGTGTGTAGAGACTCTCAGTGACTATCTCTATACACACACATTCAGAATTACAGACACTCTCAGTGACTCTCTCTATACACACATCCAGCAGTACAGACACTCTCAGTGACTCTCTCTATACAAACATACAGCAGTACAGATACTCTCAGTGACTCTCTGTGTACACACATACAGCAGTACAGACACTCTCTGTGACTCTCTCTATACACACATAAATCAGTACAGATACTCTCAGTGACTCTCTCTATACACACACATATAGCAGTACAGATACTCTCAGTGACTCTCTCTATACACACATACAGCAGTACAGACACTCTCAGTGACTCTCTCTATACACACACATATAGCAGTACAGATACTCTTAGTGACTCTCTCTATACACACACACACAAGTACAGACACTCTGAGTGACTCTCTATGAAGACATACATCAGTACAGACTCTCTCAGTGACTCTATCTATACACATATACAGCAGTAGAGACACTTTCAGTGACTCTCTCTATAGACACACATACAGCAGTACACATACTCTCAGTGACTCTATCTATACACAAATACAGCAGTACAGACACTTTCAGTGACTCTCTCTGTACACACATACAGCAGTCTAGACACTCTCAGTGACTCTCTCTACACACACATACAGCAGTACAGATACTATCAGTGACTCTCTCTACACACACATACAGCAGTACAGATACTATCAGTGACTCTATCTACACACACATACAGCAGTACAGATACTCTCAGTGACTCTCTCTATACACACATAAAACAGTGCAGACACTCTCAGTGACTCTCTCTACACACACACATACAGAATGTCAGATACTCTCAGTGACTCTCTCTATACACACACATACAGAATTACAGATACTATCAGTGACTCTCTCTGTACACAAATACAGCAGTAAAGATACTCTCATTGACTCTCTCTATACACACACATATAGCAGAACATATACTCTCAGTGACTCTCTCTATACACACGTACAGCAGTACAGATACTTTCAGTGACTCTCTCTATACAAACATACAGAAGTATAGACACTCTCAGTGACTCTCTCTATACACACATACAGCAGTACATATACTCTCAGGGACTCTCTCTATACACACATACAGCAGTACAGATACTATCAGTGACTCTCTCTATACACACATACAGCAGTACAGACACTCTCAGTGACTCTCTCTATACACACATACAGCAGTACAGACACTCTCAGTGACTATCTCTATACACACATACAGCAGTACAGATACTCTCAGTGACTCTCTCTATACACACACATATAGCAGTACAGATACTCTTAGTGACTCTCTCTATACACACATACAGCAGTACAGACACTCTCAGTGACTCTCTCCAAACACACATACAGAAGTACAGACACTCTCTGTGACTCTCTTTATATACACATACATCAGTACAGATACTCTCTGTGACTCTCTCTATACGCCCACATATAGCAGTACAGATACTCTCAGTGACTCTCTCTATACACTTGTACAGCAGTACAGATACTCTCAGTGACTCTCTATACACACACATATAGCAGTACTGATACTTTCAGTGACTCTCTCTATACACACACACACAAGTACAGACACTCTGAGTGACTCTCTATGAAGACATACATCAATAAAGACACTCTCAGTGACTCTATCTATACACATATACAGCAGTAGAGACACTTTCAGTGACTCTCTCTATAGACACACATACAGCAGTACACATACTCTCAGTGACTCTATCTATACACAAATACAGCAGTACAGACACTTTCAGTGACTCTCTCTGTACACACATACAGCAGTATAGACACTCTCAGTGACTCTCTCTACACACACATACAGCAGTACAGATACTATCAGTGACTCTCTCTACACACACATACAGCAGTACAGATACTATCAGTGACTCTCTCTACACACACATACAGCAGTACAGATACTCTCAGTGACTCTCTCTATACACACATACAACAGTGCAGACACTCAGTGACTCTCTCTACACACACACATACAGAATTTCAGATACTCTCAGTGACTCTCTCTATACACACACATACAGAATTACAGATACTCTCAGTGACTCTCTCTGTACACAAATACAGCAGTAAAGATACTCTCATTGACTCTCTCTATACACACACATATAGCAGAACATATACTCTCAGTGACTCTCTCTATACACACGTACAGCAGTACAGATACTTTCAGTGACTCTCTCTATACAAACATACAGAAGTATAGACACTCTCAGTGACTCTCTGTATACACACATACAGCAGTACATATACTCTCAGGGACTCTCTCTATACACACATACAGCAGTACAGATACTATCAGTGACTCTCTCTATACACACATACAGCAGTACAGACACTCTCAGTGACTCTCTCTATACACACATACAGCAGTACAGACACTCTCAGTGACTCTCTCTATACACACATACAGCAGTACAGATACTCTCAGTGACTCTCTCTATACACACATACAGACGTACAGACACCCTGAGTGAATCTCTATACAGTCAGTATACTTTCATTGACTTTCTCTGTACACACATACAGCTGTACAAACACTCTCAGTTACTCTCTCTGAGCACACATGCAGAAGTACATATACTCTCAGTGACTCTCTCTATACAAACATACAGAATACAAACACTCTCAGTGACTCTTTCTATACAAACATACAGAAGTACAGACAACCTTAGTGACTCTCTATACACACATACATCAGTACAGACACTTTCAGTGACTCTCTCTATACACACATACAGAAGTACTGATACGCTGAGTGACTCTCTCTATACAAACATACAGAAGTACAGACACTCTCAGTGACTCTCTCTATACACACACATACAGCATTAAAGGTACTCTAAGTGACTCTCTCTATACTATACACATATACATCAGTACAGACGCTCTCAGTGACTCTCTCTATACACACACATTCAGAATTACAGATACTCTCAGTGACTCTCTCTATACACACATACAGCAGTACAGACACTCTTAGTGACTCTCTCTATACACACATACAGCAGTACAGACACTCACAGTGACTCTCTCTATACACACATACATCAGTACAGACACTCTCAGTGACTCTCTCTACACACACACATACAGAATTACAGATACTCTCAGTGACTCTCTCTATACACACATACAGAATTACAGATACTCTCAGTGACTCTCTCTGTACACAAATACAGCAGTAAAGATACTCTCATTGACTCTCTCTATACACACACATATAGCAGAACATATACTCTCAGTGACTCTTTCTATACACACGTACAGCAGTACAGATACTTTCAGTGACTCTCTCTATACAAACATACAGAAGTATAGACACTCTCAGTGACTCTCTCTATACACACACATAAAGCATTAAAGATACTCTCAGTGACTCTCTCTATACACACATGCAGCAGTACAGACACTCTCAGTTACTCTCTCTATACACACATACATCAGTACAGACACTCTCAGTGACTCTCTCTATACACACACATACAGAATTACAGATACTCTCAGTGACTCTCTCTATACACACACATATAGCAGTACAGATACTCTCAGTGACTCTCTCTATACACACGTACAGCAGTTCAGATACTCTCAGTGACTTTCTCTATACACACATACAGCAGTACAGACACTCTCCGTGACTCTCTCTATACACACACATATAGCAGTACAGGTACTCTCAGTGACTCTCTCTTTACACACACATACAGAATTACAGATACTCTCAGTGACTCTCTCTGTACACAAATACTGCAGTAAAGATACTCTCAGTGACTCTCTCTATACACACATACAGCAGTACAGACACTCTCAGTGACTCTCTCTATAGACACACATAAAGAATTACAGATACTCTCAGTGACTCTCTCTATACACACACGTACAGCAGTACAGATACTCTCAGTGACTCTGTCTGTACTGATATATGTGTGTGTGTAGAGACTCTCAGTGACTCTCTCTATACACACACATTCAGAATTACAGACCCTCTCAGTGACTCTCTCTATACACACATCCAGCAGTACAGACACTCTCAGTGACTCTCTCTATACAAACATACAGCAGTACAGATACTCTCAGTGACTCTCTGTGTACACACATACAGCAGTACAGACACTCTCTGTGACTCTCTCTATACACACATAAATCAGTACAGATACTCTCAGTGACTCTCTCTATACACACACATATAGCAGTACAGATACTCTCAGTGACTCTCTCTATACACACATACAGCAGTACAGACACTCTCAGTGACTCTCTCTATACACACACATATAGCAGTACAGATACTCTTAGTGACTCTCTCTATACACACATACAGCAGTACAGACACTCTCAGTGACTCTCTCCAAACACACATACAGCAGTACAGACACTCTGAGTGACTCTCTATGTACACACATACAGAAGTACAGACACTCTCTGTGACTCTCTTTATATACACATACAGCAGTACAGATACTCTCAGTGACTCTCTATACACACACATATAGCAGTACAGATACTTTCAGTGACTCTCTCTATACACACACACACAAGTACAGACACTCTGAGTGACTCTCTATGAAGACATACATCAGTACAGACTCTCTCAGTGACTCTATCTATACACATATACAGCAGTAGAGACACTTTCAGTGACTCTCTCTATAGACACACATACAGCAGTACACATACTCTCAGTGACTCTATCTATAAACAAATACAGCAGTACAGACACTTTCAGTGACTCTCTCTGTACACACATACAGCAGTATAGACACTCTCAGTGAATCTCTCTACACACACATACAGCAGTACAGATACTATCAGTGACTCTCTCTACACACACATACAGCAGTACAGATACTATCAGTGACTCTCTCTACACACACATACAGCAGTACAGATACTCTCAGTGACTCTCTCTATACACACATACAACAGTGCAGACACTCTCAGTGACTCTCTCTACACACACACATACAGAATGTCAGATACTCTCAGTGACTCTCTCTATACACACACATACAGAATTACAGATACTCTCAGTGACTCTCTCTGTACACAAATACAGCAGTAAAGATACTCTCATTGACTCTCTCTATACACACACATATAGCAGAACATATACTCTCAGTGACTCTCTCTATACACACGTACAGCAGTACAGATACTTTCAGTGACTCTCTCTATACAAACATACAGAAGTATAGACACTCTCGGTGACTCTCTCTATACACACATACAGCAGTACATATACTCTCAGGGACTCTCTCTATACGCACATACAGCAGTACAGATACTATCAGTGACTCTCTCTATACACACATACAGCAGTACAGACACTCTCAGTGACTCTCTCTATACACACATACAGCAGTACAGACACTCTCAGTGACTCTCTCTATACACACATACAGCAGTACAGATACTCTCAGTGACTCTCTCTATACACACACATATAGCAGTACAGATACTCTTAGTGACTCTCTCTATACACACATACAGCAGTAAAGACACTCTCAGTGACTCTCTCCAAACACACATACAGCAGTACAGACACTCTGAGTGACTCTCTATGTACACACATACAGAAGTACAGACACTCTCTGTGACTCTCTTTATATACACATACATCAGTACAGATACTCTCAGTGACTCTCTCTATACGCCCACATATAGCAGTACAGATACTCTCAGTGACTCTCTCTATACACTTGTACAGCAGTACAGATACTCTCAGTGACTCTCTATACACACACATATAGCAGTACAGATACTTTCAGTGACTCTCTCTATACACACACACACAAGTACAGACACTCTGAGTGACTCTCTATGAAGACATACATCAGTACAGACACTCTCAGTGACTCTATCTATACACATATACAGCAGTAGAGACACTTTCAGTGACTCTCTCTATAGACACACATACAGCAGTACACATACTCTCAGTGACTCTATCTATACACAAATACAGCAGTACAGACACTTTCAGTGACTCTCTCTGTACACACATACAGCAGTATAGACACTCTCAGTGACTCTCTCTACACACACATACAGCAGTACAGATACTATCAGTGACTCTCTCTACACACACATACAGCAGTACAGATACTATCAGTGACTCTCTCTACACAAACATACAGCAGTACAGATACTCTCAGTGACTCTCTCTATACACACATACAACAGTGCAGACACTCTCAGTGACTCTCTCTACACACACACATACAGAATTTCAGATACTCTCAGTGACTCTCTCTATACACACACATACAGAATTACAGATACTCTCAGTGACTCTCTCTATACACACATCCAGCAGTACAGACACTCTCAGTGACTCTCTCTATACAAACATACAGCAGTACAGATACTCTCAGTGACTCTCTGTGTACACACATACAGCAGTACAGACACTCTCTGTGACTCTCTCTATAGACACACATAAAGAATTACAGATACTCTCAGTGACTCTCTCTATACACACACATATAGCAGTACAGATACTCTCAGTGACTCTCTCTATACACACACGTACAGCAGTACAGATACTCTCAGTGACTCTGTCTGTACTGATATATGTGTGTGTGTAGAGACTCTCAGTGACTCTCTCTATACACACATATAGCAGTACAGACACTCTCAGTGACTCTCTCTATACACACATACAGCAGTACAGACACTCTCAGTGACTCTCTCTATAGACACACATAAAGAATTACAGATACTCTCAGTGACTCTCTCTATACACACACATATAGCAGTACAGGTACTCTCAGTGACTCTCTCTATACACACACATACAGAATTACAGATACTCTCAGTGACTCTCTCTATACAAACATACAGAATACAAACACTCTCAGTGACTCTTTCTATACAAACATACAGAAATACAGACAACCTTAGTGACTCTCTATACACACATACATCAGTACAGACACTTTCAGTGACTCTCTCTATACACACATACAGAAGTACTGATACGCTGAGTGACTCTCTCTATACAAACATACAGAAGTACAGACACTCTCAGTGACTCTCTCTATACACACACATACAGCATTAAAGATACTCTAAGTGACTCTCTCTATACTATACACATATACATCAGTACAGACGCTCTCAGTGACTCTCTCTATACACACACATTCAGAATTACAGATACTCTCAGTGACTCTCTCTATACACACATACAGCAGTACAGACACTCTTAGTGACTCTCTCTATACACACATACAGCAGTACAGACACTCACAGTGACTCTCTCTATACACACATACATCAGTACAGACACTCTCAGTGACTCTCTCTACACACACACATACAGAATTACAGATACTCTCAGTGACTCTCTCTATACACACACATACAGAATTACAGATACTCTCAGTGACTCTCTGTACACAAATACAGCAGTAAAGATACTCTCATTGACTCTCTCTATACACACACATATAGCAGAACATATACTCTCAGTGACTCTCTCTATACACACGTACAGCAGTACAGATACTTTCAGTGACTCTCTCTATACAAACATACAGAAGTATAGACACTCTCAGTGACTCTCTCTATACACACACATAAAGCATTAAAGATACTCTCAGTGACTCTCTCTATACACACATGCAGCAGTACAGACACTCTCAGTGACTCTCTCTATACACACATACATCAGTACAGACACTCTCAGTGACTCTCTCTATACACACACATACAGAATTACAGATACTCTCAGTGACTCTCTCTATACACACACATATAGCAGTACAGATACTCTCAGTGACTCTCTTTATACACACGTACAGCAGTTCAGATACTCTCAGTGACTCTCTCTATACACACATACAGCAGTACAGACACTCTCCGTGACTCTCTCTATACACACACATACAGAATTACAGATACTCTCAGTGACTCTCTCTGTACACAAATACAGCAGTAAAGATACTCTCAGTGACTCTCTCTATACACACACATACAGCAGTACAGACATTCTCAGTGACTCTCTATATACACACATACAGCAGTACAGATACTCTCAGTGACTCTCTATATACACACATACAGCAGTACAGACACTCTCAGTGACTCTCTCTATACACACATACATCAGTACAGACACTCTCAGTGACTCTCTCTATACACACACATACAGAATTACAGATACTCTCAGTGACTCTCTCTATACACACACATATAGCAGTACAGATACTCTCAGTGACTCTCTTTATACACACGTACAGCAGTTCAGATACTCTCAGTGACTCTCTCTGTACACAAATACAGCAGTAAAGATACTCTCAGTGACTCTCTCTATACACACACATACAGCAGTACAGACACTCTCAGTGACTCTCTCTATATACACATACAGCAGTACAGACACTCTCAGTGACTCTCTATATACACACATACAGCAGTACAGATACTCTCAGTGACTCTCTATATACACACATACAGCAGTACAGACACTCTCAGTGACTCTCTCTATACACTGATACAGCAGTACAGACACTCTCAGTGACTCTCTCTCTGTACATACATACAGCAGTACAGACACTCTCAGTGACTCTCTCTCTGTACATACATACAGCAGTATAAGCACTCTCAGTTACTCTCTCTTTACATACATAGGCCTGGCTTCTCCATATATACACATATTAAGGTATAAACATCTGCGCTTCCTCTATGCGCATATATATGGCAGTACGGACTTGTATTCACACACTTATATATACTGTGGTGCAGACACACATCTGGCCCCTATCTATACAAATACATATATATGTGTTCTAGCCTCTCTATGCATATTTACAAGAGTGTTATGTGGTTCTTCTTGAAAGATATGAAATTCTGTCTGACCTTTTAAAAGACTTAAGGTTGTCACACTTGAAGATATAGATGGATTTTCAATCTATTTTCTAATATGGTCTAGATTTATAAATGAATGTTATCTTGAAGATTTGACCTGCTATCCACACTTGTGCCCCAGGTTCCACGTGTACTGTTCCTCCTATGTATAGATTATCCCTCTAATTACATTGCATTAATGAGAAGTGAAATTAGAGAGGGCAGACATCTTTTTTTACAGCCCTACACCGTTACCACCAACCCTCACTTGCAGCCATCAATCTCACTTCTCTCCACGTATCTTGTCATGATTTACGACATCAGAATACACAATCAGTCAGGGTCTTTTTACACTTCCTGCAATACCTATTGAGTAAAGCAGACCTCCGGGTGGAAGAACGCATGGCGTGGGGAACTAAAAACCAAGTCTGCTTCAGCTGTTCCAAATAATTTGGAATGAGGAGGTAACCCTACTACCAGCTCCCACCACACCCTGCCGTGCACACACATGTCACTGTTACTGGTAATTTTATATACTGTAGGTGGCAATCCTAGAGCTAAGCAACAGACATGTAGAGGAATTCTGTTAGTGGCAGCAAACCAGCTCAATACACTGGAGATTATTTATCACAGGCTCTTATTGATGTCATATGAGACAAATTAGAGGATGACCTATGCTACTCAATGTAGCGTACTCATTAAATGTCCAAAATATATTTAAATAGATATGTGCCTTGGGTAAAAACATAGACATCTGTGTTGATGATCCATTTATATGGGAAGTTTCATCTAAATACAGTTTGCAAAGGAACAGACTTATAAAAGTTTAAAAGTGTGTGAAAATGACGGGACTTGCTTAATTTTTTTCTGTGTTTGCGGACATAGTAAGCTACTAAATTATTTATGGATTTTGTTTAACTGTACACATACTATTTCTTGTAAGTTTCAATCAAGTTTAACAAGGTGTTATGTTAAAGGTATATATAAGTTTCCTGGGTTTCAAATGTTTAATAAGAAACAGGCAGTGATTATCAGAAAAATATTTTCTATTAGATAGAAAAAGTTCAGTGTACTTACAAAGTTAAATGCAGGAAAGTAAAATCCAGCTTTGCACACCCACATAACCCAGTACACTAAGGAGTGGCAGCCAGGTACAGAGTTTTACCTTTCTGGTAGATACTACAGGAAGTAACTGCTGATGGATGGAATCGCATGGTTGGGTGGTGTCTGAGCTCACAGTTGAATCAGACCACAAGGATAGAGAGAGAGGGTCTACATATCCCAGGCTGCTTTGCAACACAGGAACACCAGAATATGATACAAAAGGATAAACTAACCTCTGCTTTCTCCTGATTGGCCACTAACAAAAGCTGCAGTTTGCAAAATGAAAAAAAATTAGCAAACATCAGGGTGACTTTGTAAATGTTTATTGCCTTTAAGGTGCCTTTAAGATGGAAATTAGCAAACCTGTACTTTGACTATAATATAAATACAAACTGGAACATTTTTAGTTTGAACTGAATCATTTACACAATTCATGTATTCACATTGAACCCCATTGGTTTAAAAGAAAAGAGGAAAGAAAAACAGATCAGTTGAATAAAAGGACCATTAGATAAGCAAAACCTCAAGTTTGTGAAATATGCAAAAAACTAAGAACAATAGCAGCTGTGAAGCCATGTGCATAAAAGCATTTTCTGAGAAAATCTTCAGTTTAGCAAACTCTGCTATTGCATGGAAGCTGCCATAACAGGAACAATTCATTTTTAAGACTTAAGGTAGTGGTTACAGAGCAGGGCGCATAAGGCTGACAAGTATACCTGCAAGCCTCTGCTACTGAGTCAATGAGAAGGAAAGTGCCCAGTTCTGAAATCCTATCTGAATCCACCACTCAGTTAAAAAAAAATCTCACTACTCCTTCTACTTTTGAATAGATAATAAAATTAGCAGAACACTCCCACTCAGTCTGCGAACCAGCAGGAAACGTGGAAGACACAAACACGTAATTGGCAAATGTAGAAGAAAATCCTACTGGTACCAGAAAGGACTCACAGGGGGGTTAAACACCTCTTCGTAGTACTGTAAATGCAAATAAAAAATCAATATTGCACTTAAAAAGATGGGGGAAAGAGATAAAAGCCATTAGAATTAATTGCACATCATTCTCAAGCTCGCAAATCGGCATTAGAAAATATTTTATTTTATGTTTCATTTCTGTGTTATACCGATCTCGGGAATCAATGAGTTAATAAATATCAGGCCACCCACATGGACTAGAACAGTATTGGCATTCATTTTAAATTTTTTTACATTGCCGAATTGCAAGTCTGATCGCAAATCGGACTTCGAAACACTAATTGATTGACATGTAACCTCCATGTTTTACTGCCGTAATGATGGCGGTCTCATTTACTATTGGCTGTTTCTTAATTGTTCACGCTCTGAAATGCTACATACAAATGAATGGTTTACACTTTCGGCTTTTGGCCCGTAAGTTGCGGGCTTGTTCAATTGAATTGCTCTGTAATTTTAGCAAATCAAAAGCCCGCAGACATACGGCCTGGACAACTCAATCTGCGGGCTTGCAACTGAATGAGGCTCATGGTGTCCTACAGGCCAGCCCAGTGTCAACTAAATTAAAGATTTTGCCTAAAAATATGTTTATGCCCACAATTTACACAGTTGCTGAGGTTGTTCATTTGTTGCAAACTACACAAAAACTGAGGTTTATTCCAAACTACATTGGACCTTTAAAAAGTATCTACTATATTGGAGGTTAGTTCAACGTAAAATAATTCCTTATGTGCACTTTATCACATCTGGCTCTTTATCACTATATCTAAGCGTTGTGGGTCTAGTAAGGGCTGTGATGGAGGAATAACCATATTCAAGTAATCCTTAGCGTTCATTAAGTTATGTTTCTCAGTAAATCCATCTCCATGTCTTGTTAGTTGGCGGTTGTATGTAATACTTTAGTCACAAACAATCATGGTATTCACTAATAAGTTATCTTTTCTCACTGCATAGCTACTCTTCAACTTCAGCGGTGTTTTCTAAATCATGAAAGTTACTGATTACTATGCATCACGGTAACGGTACCCCCACACATATAAGGGGTTGCCAAGGCCGTTTAAGTTGATCTGCCCGTCCAGTGATATAGGGACAGCTACTGCAGGACACCCATTCCCCCAAACTGGATCCAAGGGGAAAATGCTCCAAGCCTGGAACTGGAACCTCATGAATAGCTGCTAGTAGCTGAACAGGAAAAGCACCCCAAGATGCTTACACTCCTGGCAGTCAGTCTGTAACGGCATACCATGAATCCCCCCAAGAACGAGACATAAGCTCTGTGTTTGAGGGTCAAGCAGTGAACTCCCTTTATTCAAACAACACACATTTTTAAACACTTCACATACACAGTAGGGGCAGTGACTACCTTTGAGCAACCACTAATTACCTCTGGCCAATCAGACAGGGTTAAGGCATGGGAGCCAGGAGTCCCCTCCCCCCAGGAGCCACCCACTAGGCGTGGCTAACTGCTCATTCTACCTCTGGCGGTGGAGAGAGTAACATCCCTAGGCTCACTTCTCATTATTCAAGAGTCCTTACCCCCATTGTTCATGGTGCCATCTTGTCTGCTAAAACCCTTTTGTTCTGCTATCTCTTGTGTGTTTTAGCAGATAGTATTAAGAGGCAGATGGGCAATTCCTGACCAAGTGTATGAGACCAAAGATATTTGACTGCATACCACACAATACAATATTTTTACAGATATAACCACAACATATTATAACCCAGAACATATCTGCAGATAGCTTAGGTCTGAGCACACATTATTACTGAATGGCGCTCAGACCACATACATACAGTTCAATGGCCATGGAACCAAAGTCTTTCTGCATAGGAAAATAAAGTATTTAAATGCCGGCCCATAGTGAAAGGGCACCAGGCGGGCAACCAGGCTCCTCCAATGTACAGTGGCGAGATTGGTCTTGTCACAATCACCTTTTGTCATCCAAAAGCTGGTGAGAGGTGACCATATTTATAACTCATTTAATATCTGTATATTCACCACATACTGAATGAAAACAGCTACCAGTGACCTTCGTTTAGATGTTCAGAAACACTGGACTTACAACAAAGTATAAAGTATAAATTAATAAAATGTATAAAAAATTGACATTTTGTATGTAAATTGAATGATGTTATTTGTTGAAAGGAAGGAGATAGATATATGAAACCAATATTTAGCTAAGCCTCCTACACGTTCCCAATGTGTGCTACAGCTCTTATCTGCAGACATGACCCTATCAGTCAAGTTCTAATAATGGTGTAATCAAGAATATCTCCAATCACATCATGTCATGTGACCAGGAACAGAAGGAACAACAGGATGCTCCCCAGGTGCAGAGGTAGTAGAAGCAGAAGTAGCAAAAATATGTCAAATACTGAAATTCCAAGGTGTCCAAAAAATTATTTTGTACTTTATATTCAAATGCTAAGATTCACTGTGCATCTTATGGGTGTAAATTTGTTTGTTGAAGGCTGCAATGTCTATTTCATTGAAGGAAAAGTGTAATTCCAAACACCACAAAAAAACAATTTGCAGCCCCAGTAATGTGTAGATATTTTTGGGCACTGATTTTTTTCAGTATAAAAAAGTCATTATTAATAAGACATTAATGCAGTTTATTATTGTTGGCATTATTTGTGCTTAAATATATTGCCTTGTATTTCATAATCTCCATAGTAATTGAATGTAAATTTTGAGGAAGAAATTGAAATTACAGCGAAATGTTATCAAAACTGACATGACACTAAAGCAATGGTGGGCAACAGGCGGCCCAGGGGCCACATGAGACTCTCAGGCAGTTCTCTGGAGTGGGAAGGCATGCCAGGCTGAAACAATACACAGTCCATTATAACTTTAAAACTAGCAAATTATATATGTACTCCTAATTATCTATACCTATATTAACATTTCATTCTTTCAATATAGCAAATATCCTACTTTGCTTTAGTTAAAATAAAAATGTTCAAAGCACTAAAAGGGCCATTTTATGGATTTATGGGCCATATTATGAGACCCTAAATGGATTCCACAAAAGTTAAAAGTGGAGAAAAATGTAATTTCCTATATAATTATTTGGTGTTTATTGGTCAACCAATATAAAATTTCACAAGATTGGCTCCATATAAAGTAAGAAGTGAAGTTACTAACTCCATATTGTTACCTCCCATATGTTTGACAAGGTGCACAAGGGCAGCAAAGCCTGTTGCGGAAGGCTCCAATAATGGCCCTTGCCAATTGGGACTCCTGACAAGCATAGTAAGTCATTCCTAGGGCCTCCCAAGATAGCATCATAATGAAACTGTCAGACCTATAAATATAATCACTATAACTGCTTTAATGATTGCAGACTTTCAATTCTCTCCGATTAGCTAATCAAACAATTGGCATTTGTCATTATATTTTTTCCATATTATGCCATATGAATATGGTATATACCATATACTGTTCTGGATCTCTACCTTATCATGGTGAAAGGGGATTGTGCAGTTCATAGAACCTGTCAGCTATACCATGTGGGGCTACTCAAGATGAACAGGTAAAAGCAGAGAGGTCAGACAAATCTCAGTCTACTGGAGAAGAAACTGGCAACCCACCCTAGTGTCTTTGCCAAGACAACCTCATAGATAAGCTAGACCAGAGACATAACAATTGTGCCTGGCGTGCTGTGGTCTATAGGGACTGAACGACTAAACAGCAACAATAACATGAAGTCTAAACGGTCACTGTATGATGGAAAAATTATATGTTTTAAAATGTTGAATCTAAGAACATTCCAAAATAAGAAAAATGCTGTAAAATTAGTTTTATTGATAAAAAAAATAATAATAATAATAGTTCAGCTGAATCCTGGAGGCATACATGATGCATTGGTGGAACTTAGTTGCTTTAATATTTATGCAGCATTTTACTTGCAATCTACCTACATTCAGGCGTTACAGGAGAAGGGGTAGGTAACAAATTCCAAAGAGCCAATGATTTAACAAGTCCTCCTTCCTTATTCCCCCTTCAACACCCCTACTGATAGCTATGATAAACACAACCACTCAGCAAGTGCTCGAGTCAGACAAGCTGAGACCTTTCTATATGCAGAGTGTTCAAATGTTTACCTTGAATGTTCATGGATACCATATTTTCTAATTGTTACAATGTTACATACTTTACAAAAATGTGAGTTTTTTCTAAAAAAAATCAATGGATGTAAGTACTGTACATTACACACATTTGTCTCCAAGGAGCTGGGTGTTACAAGCTGATCTCTCTTTTCTAAACAGATTGCTTGGTTCTGCTTTAATAAAGCCAGTGTTACCTTTACTGCGCTTGGAGGTAGATCCTAAGGACTCGGGAGCTCAGCTTGTGCTGCTGGATCATGTGGCACAGGCTCATTAATCATGACTTAAAACCATCCACACCACATGGCTTAATTATAACCCATCTTCCCAAATTTATCTTAGCCTTTCATCACACTGACCTTGTGGGATGGCAGCCTTTTAGAAAAGAAAAAGGGGAAGCTTGGCAAGCTCGCTTGTTAACATATTTTTATGTTAGCCTCATATGTTTGTATTTTAATTCCTGAAGCATGCATCACTTGTGCATAACTCAGCAGCAGCCTGGGCAGATCTGATGCTCGGTGGAATTTCATCCTGAAATGGGGAACAGAGTGGGTAGTTGGGATATGATTATTCATGGACCGGTAAAAGCATAGCCAGAATCATTAAATGTATATAGTTTCCTGGATTATGAATGCATCTGACAGAGGAGAATCAGTAGAGTATGCAAACATTTGTTTGCTGAATAAAAATCCAAAATAAACATAAATAAACTTACCCTGACGTGTGCACATTTCCTCAGTTTTCTGGCAGTTGATTTTGAGAATGCCCTTGTAAATCCATGCTAAGTCAGCATAGAATTCATAATTCGTTTTGGCCAATCACAGGCAGCCTTAACATTATTGCAATGTCTGGGAAGTCAGTCTCTGCAGCAAAGTATCATGGGATATGTAGTATATTTTCCCCACCACAAAGAAGCAAATAGGCATTACTGCTGAGGATGTATGCATTGTGCTGCTATTGACGTGAAGGTTGGTACAAAGTTAAAAAACGTACCTGAATGCAGTGTTTCTATTGGTAGGTAGCAGGTGCCTATGTAGGCACATCTGGGGGTGTGGAAACCAGACTTTTCTTTTTTTAAATAAAATATATGTTTATGTGTATAGAATTAATCAATGTAATGTATGTCTGGTATAAACATTGTGTGTTAGATTAGAAAAAGGTAAAAACAGAAAAACTACCATAAACCGTTATAGGCCCAGTGTAGTATGATATGTTTATTGTGCTATTTTAAAGAACTATGATTGATTGTGGATTTACTAAGCATCTTAAGTGGCTGAGATGTGCTTCTCTTGATTTACTATGCAAAATTTCCTATTCAGAAAAACTGAGATCCCAAACCTTCTTACCTCATATCAGCCACTTAGTAAATTCCTTAACCATTTTTTTCTTACTTCAGACAACTGTGCTTATAAACCCTTCAAGTAGAAAGGAACCTTGGAAGATGAGATATAACAGATAGATTGCTCTCCACATAACAATAATGAAGATGGTCATGGTTATAATAGGTGGTAAATAAAAGATTGTTTTTTGTTTTTTTAAATAATAAACATTGTATTGCCCATTATTCATTTTAGTTCTTTAAAAATAAAGCATGGAAAATATGGGACTACTTTGTACCTTATTATGCTGCAATTCCAGATTTCCCTTTAAAATAAGTTCTTATACAGTTTTAAAAAAAAATGTTCAACATAAAAAGTTAGTGATCTAAGATCAGTTTATGATATCACATAAACTGTTTACAAAAGGAAAGTTTGCTATTACAGTCATGTAAAGGGGCAAATCAATGTGCTTAATTGCTGCTTGTGCATACAAAAATAACAATAAAAGGGACAGGTCGTGGGCTCATTGTGCCTTCCTCTTATTCACAGTATTTACCAGATTTAACAATGGAGGGAATTTTGTAAATAAGATGAATACAGAAGAAGAGGTCAAGATTTCTTTTAAGAAAAGAGAAAATTTAAATTGTCTATTTAGGCAACAAAAAATGTTTTATATACATGTTTTAGCTAGTGTAATTTATTTCATTATTTGCTACTCATTGTTATTGTCACAAGCCCCTGGAGTAACAAGTTTTCCCTTTCTGGAACTGCCCCCTCTCTTTCTGTTTTCTGTTATGTAGGTGCCATGTTTCACAGTTGTGACCTAAAGCCACACCCACAGGGAGTGGCTTCACACTAAGTGTAATGCTCAAGCAAGTAGATTCAGTATGTCACTGCCTGCTGGCTAATACTGTTCACAGTACTACAAGTAATTTGCACATATACTTGAGGGTGGTAAAGAAGAGAAACAGACTTTCAGTGGAAGTGGTAGTACAAATACAGTAAAGAAACTTAAAGGGCCATTTACCTCACTGAAAGTGCACTTCATGGTGTGAAAGAGCACAAGGTTTTATGTTAAAATTATCTAATTTTTTAATTAGTTAAAAAATCTAAAGTAATACGTCTGTTTGCATACACAGTCTATACTGTCTACCGACTGTTGCATGAGTAATGACAGAGAATCAAACCAACAGTGAAGACAGTGATTGATAGTAGTTTTTCCCTGAACTCAGGACTGAACCTACAACTGACCTGTTTAGGTGATTCCAGCATTCCATGCTCTGCACAGATAGATTTGGTTTTGATTAACTCTATTTCTTCTTTTTCTCACTCCA
>CM050171.1:82324055-82361555 GCA_027410445.1 Discoglossus pictus | reverse complement strand
ATTACTTTCCTACAAGTACTTATTTGCTGGTGCTCATAAGGAATTCTTGATTGTCCAGAACTTGTACAGGACCTCTGTAAATCTTGGAATAATCCAGCTTCTTCTCATAAACATATCTCACATTATAATAAAGCACACTTTGTAGGGAAATGTGTAAAACATTGATGTGAATATTAAATATTAAACCTAGTCAAAAACTGCATGCTGCCTGGAATAAATATTCATTTGTTACAAGGAGGTTAGAGAATATTACAATAACCAGCTCTCAGGTTGGTCTTCTAAACTTATATATTATATGAATACACTTTCATTGTATTCAAATTCAATTTGTAAAAGTTGCTGCACTGATTATCTGTCCTATAAACTGGTAATATTGTGTAAAAATGTACACAACAGAATAATATATACAATGTATAAATCTATATCATAAGAATATATATCTAAACAATGCATGGCACAAACATATACATATATACACTCAGCTAGTATAGTTATATATGTATTCCCATCTATCTATCTATCTATCTATCTATCTATCTATCTATCTATCATCTATCTATCTATCTGTGTATCTATCTATCTATCTATCTATCTATCTATCTATCTGTGTATCTATGTATCTATCTATCTGTGTATCTATGTATCTATCTATCTATCTATCTATCTATCTATCTATCTATCTATCATCTATCTATCTATCTATCTATCTATCTATCTATCTATCTATCTATCTATCTATCTGTGTATCTATCTATCTATCTATCTATCTATCTATCTATCTATCTGTGTATCTATGTATCTATCTATCTGTGTATCTATGTATCTATCTATCTATCTATCTATCTATCTATCTATCTATCTATCTGTGTATCTATCTATCTATCTATCTATCTATCTATCTATCTATCTATCTATATATCTGTGTATCTATCTATCTATCTATCTATCTATCTATCTATCTATCTATCTATCTATCTGTGTATCTATCTGTGTATCTATCTATCTATCTATCTATCTATCTATCTATCTATCTGTCTGTCTATCTATCTATCTATCTATCTATCTATCTATCTATCTATCTATCTATCTGTGTATCTATCTATCTATCTATCTATCTATCTATCTATCTGTCTGTCTGTCTGTCTGTCTATCTATCTATATATCTATCTATCTACTGTGTAGATGTGCATGAGGTGAGAGAGCAAGGTAGAGAAGGTAAGAAATATATAAAAAAAACTTCTGGCATATATAGGTTTAAACATTGTACAAAGAAATGTGAGGATACATAAAGCAAAATATAATAATTGAATTATTCATTTTTATTCGAATTCAAATTAAATAACTAAGATGTGCAATTGCCTTATTTGTTTATTTTTAAGGGTTTAGTTTTGTGAAATAAATGAAATAAAACAAAATCATCAACATTTGAAAAAGAATCATACACCCTAAAATATTGACTACCTCTGTTGTTGTGGGTTAATAGTGCCTTTGGTCCAATATGTGTTTGGTACCTTGAGAGTGCATATGTTCTTATCACTGCTAGCTTTGCAGCATGGGACTTGTGGGTTCTTTGCTATAGCTAATTCCATGCATTCCTTTCTTGATTTTAAGCCCACTAAAAGATATTTTCTTTTAATGTTTTCATTGTTCATATAATATCAGCTCTCTCTTTTTGAATGTGAATATATATATGGTGAATTATGTGGCCTCATTTGCATGTCCCGCCCAGTTTTCCCAGACAGCAGTGCCTATCCTGTATTTCTGAGCAATTTGAGCAGGAAATACGTTTTTATCAACTTATTTTTAGACATTCAAATAGAATCACTAATGTACTGTTCCTTATTTGTACTACTGTACTTTGTACGGTGGAGGGCTTCTATCACTCTTAGCCCACCATATGTGAAATAATTGCTGTGTATATATATATATATATATATATATATATATATATATATATATATATATATATATATATATATACCCATTTATGTATACACTTATTCTACATATAGACACACACACACATATATATATATATATATATATATATCAATAAACAAAAGCGTGACTGCAGCAGGTCCTACTTGACTTTTAAACTGATCTCAACTTTTAGTATTATTACATACCCTATCCAGAAAATTGCTAATTAATTACCAATAATTATTGTTATATTTTTTAAATGAGTGCAAATCATATTTACTTAGTTGGAGTATTGTGAGACTGCAGATTCCTTAGAAGATGTCTTTGTTCTGCTGTACAGAGGGGCTCAGCCCATGTTCACAATCTGGGCTCTTCCTACCACTGTGTAGTTTGCTCATATCCTGCTGTAATTGCCAGAGCTCACATTAGTTTCTTGTGTAGATGAAGACATACTCTTGCAAGGCTTTTCATGCACTTGTGTAGATGAAGACATACTCTGGCCAGGCTTTTCATGCACTGACTCTCAAAGAACTACACAACTGTCCCTCCAAGATCTCATATAACTCTCAAAATATTACAATCCTACCAGACAGTGAAATCAGGAAGATTAATGCTGCACTGCTTAAAATGCCACTAAACTTACATTTGCTGCACTGCCAGATGGAGCTGCCATCTTTGTTACATGTCTTCCTCTGAATCAACATGTTTGTTCAAATTTCTATATACAGTGGATATAAAAAGTCTACACACCCCTGTTAAAATGTCAGGTTTCTGTGCTGTAAAAAAATGAGACAAAGATAAATCATTTCAGAACCTTTTCCACCTTTAATGTGACCTATAAACTGTACAACTCAATTGAAAAACAAACTGAAATCTTTTAGGTGGAGGGAAGAAAAATAAAAAATAAAAATAATATGAGATTCTGACATTACTATTAAATAGCAGCAAATATTCTAATATAGTTTTATTCCCCCTCCACAAGATCTCAGGACACCATAAGAAGGGTCACCTGAATAAGATATCAGCACTTCTCTGTCCCCTTCTCATGACTTAAACAGCTGATAATGTTTGCTACTTCACAAATATGTGAAACTTTCTCCAAAGCACTGTGGTCCATTATTTCAAGCATAAAGACCTTGATAGAGTAAGTTACACTCACAAATCTGCTCTGCATCCTCCATTTCTAATGAGGTCAATGCAATGGAAGAGAGAAAGGGATAATAGGAATAGATGATAATGGAGTCTATTCAGCTGCCTTGGGCTGGTGAAAAAATAGGTGATTTAAATATGATGCCATTGTCACTAAATTAGAGGTGTACAGGGATGAGATGCATTTATTTTAAAATGGTAAAGCAGATATAAATATAATTAGCATGAAGCATCTGACATTTTTGCTATTCTATGAATTGACTTTAAAAAATATTACAATGTGACAACAGGTAAACTATATATATATATATATATATATATATATATATATATATATATATATATATAAGAAGAGTGAAGTGGCTGCAAATGTCCAATAATCTAGTTATTTATTAATTATTAATCTCTCTCTCTCTAAATATATATACATATATATATAGATTAATAATGAGTATTGCAGGGTTCCATCTTATGTAGGTTTTGCTTCAGACACAATATATATATATATATATATATATATATATATATATACATATGTATATATATATATATATATATATATATATATATATATATATATATATAAGAAGAGTGAAGTGGCTGCAAATGTCCAATAATCTAGTTATTTATTAATTATTAATCTCTCTCTCTAAATATATATGCATATATATATAGATTAATAATGAGTATTGCAGGGTTCCATCTTATGTAGGTTTTGCTTCAGACACAATATATATATATATATATATATATATATATATATATATACATATGTATATATATATATATATATATATATATATAAAGTAAGAATATTTATTTTACAATTTATAGATAGTCATTACAATGTGGCTAGTGTCAAAGATCAAGTCCATAGCCCATACTTGGGGCAATGGAAATTCAAATTAACTGAAAATCTCAGAATGCTTAGTTTTGAAGAATTAAAATGACTGAAAGAGTTGAGATAGTTTTGCATAAGTAAAATAATGTGCATTGTGGCTCCTTACTTAGTGGATGTAATCTTACTGTGAAACTGAATCTTGGAGATACATGTAAAGTGTTACTAAATCTCATTGTCACTGCTTCTGAAATCCTTTATGTAATAAAGTATTTTGCTGTTAAACTGATGGCTAGTATTAAGGGTAGGAGTAAGAGTTGGGAAAGGTCATTCATGTTGTGAGAAGTGTTTCTCACACACTTGTATGTCTGGTATTCTAATAAGATGTAACCATGTCCAAAACCATTACTGATAAGTGATTAGTCCTAGAGTCACTAAGGTCCAAAGTTCATGTCAGGCAAGAACTTTATTGTATGTACTAACATTTCAGTAAACACCTCATTTACAAAACCTTACCACCTTAGATAGACCTGGCTTCATCACCGCTATTACCAGACCTCACTATCTTGTCACTGTACATATACCTTGCTACCAGGCCTTTCGGGACAACTAAAGCCCCATATTTAAAATATTCAATTTATAGCAACTAGAATTCTTTGTAGAAACTAAAAAATCAATAAAAACTGACAGCCTTATTAAATTGCAATTCTGTAAATCTAAAGGGCTCTATATAAGCACGGAGCATATTTTTTTAGAGAAGTTTTTAGTTAGTGAACTTCTATCCAAAAGCAAAGTCTTCACTAACTACAAACTTCTGTAAAAAATATGCTCTGTGCTTATATAGAGCCCTATTCAATTGGCTGAATCGCAATTTAATAAGGCTGTGAATGTCTGTATAAGATAAAGGGGCCACAGTTGCTGCACTATATTGCACTTATTGGAGATCATTTTTCAAGGCTAATCATTTAAAACATCTACTAGCCCCACAATAGGCACGGGCTATGTGTACTAAATGGGGCAGTGTTAGAGAAGACAAATCTACATATGTTACAGTTTTACTATATGATATTTTGAGTAATTAAAGTTTATTTTTTAGCTGCTTCATTCAGTTGCTTTCTCGGTAAGATGTGTCCTTGTAGACTATTGTTATTTTCATTAGTCCTTTTGAAAACACTGACAAGCTTAGCTGTCACATTTTCATTGAAGCCTATGAAACCTTTCTCTATGTTTAATGTCTCCTCCCACCTTTATGAGTAGATTCAACTGCTACATAACTAAATATAATAGAAAATACTTTATTTTCTGAAAACATTTGTCTATTATCAAGTGTAATTCCTGAGAAGAGTACTGTGGACCCTTGGTACTATACTATCTAAAAACTCGTCGATTTCGGTATTCAACGCGTCTTGATGAGCAAAAATCCTTTGGTACTCGACGCTTTCTTGGTACTCGTAGCGCTTGCTAAAACCATTTTTCATTTCTCTTTATGGAAGTTTGCTACTCGTCATTCTCATTCCTTCTGAAACTAATTAACAGCGAGTACCAGGTGTCCACTGTATATTTTAAATATAGCACAACAGTTAGTCCCTGTTTATGGAAATATTCAATATTAATAAAAATATGACTTCTAATTTATTTATTATAGATATATATTAATCCTGTAATGCCAACCATTGCATATTTGCCAAACACTATTGCACTATTGCACCTCTGATGGCACATGCACTGAACATTTGAATATTGCATCACATTTTTTACATGCAATTGCGCCTGTGGAAACTGCACATGGTTGACCCCAAAACATGCATGCTCTGTTTGTGATGTTTAAAGGGGTGGGTAGGTGGTGGGTAGGCAATGCTGCATCTCTCATTACCACACTGCATAGCAGACCTAATTGTAGTACCTGAGATTTAGTAAATCGCATGTAGACCTGAGTTGAGCTAATGCGTGATGTGCCACCCTAAATCACGTATTCACACATGTCCTTCAATTAAATTCCCCCATAGTCTTTATGCAACTGGCAAAACCCAGACACAGTTAACACAATACAAATATGACATTGGTATAAACCCATAGAAAGTCAATGACAGTTATGTAAACTAAATACATTTCATGACAGTGATTTAAACTCGGAATTGACAAATGTATAGAAAACTTAGAAGCCAACCAGGCTGTTTGGGTGTAGGAGAATCCATGAAAATGTATATTTATGTATATGTCAAAAAGTAAAAATAATAGGAGCCAAAAGTAAACTTTTAGAAGTCATGACTCCATGGCTCCCAGGACTTGTCAAGCCCAGATATAAATCAAACACAATACATACTATACATTGTATACATTGCATCATACAGACTTCAAGATATTGATATAAACCCTGCATAACATTGTATTGACAAAATCTTACAAAATATTTTTTATTGATATATCCCATGGCATTTATTTACACCATATTGTTGAGAGGTGGACAATCATTTTTTCCTAAAATTCACTAAGGCAAAAATATATTTATGAAAATCAAGACAAAGAGGTATATTTATCAAAATGGGGTTAAAAAAGTGGTATGCATTTTTCTTAGATACAAGCACAAATAATATGTATTAGCATTTAGTATTGGGATGTTTCAGGAGGGATAAATGGAATATTTTGTAAGGTAGCAAAGAGCCTTAAGAAAGGAGCAGGAGGTCAGAATTCAACATATTACTTTAGTCGACCTCAAACCTTACGTCTTTATCATAATCACCGTAACTCTAAGCCCTCATGAATGCTGCCACTAGATGCACCGTTCTGATTCACAAGGCCTCATAAGCTGCTAAACTTTCACTTAAATCTACAGTTACGACATCCCCTACTATGAGAGAAGCTGCAGCTTTAGATCAGTGCAGCATTTCCTGTTGTTGTTAAACATATCAGAAGTTCTGCATTAGCACCCATGTTTTCTCCAACCTCCAGCTTTGTGCTCCTTAGTACCGTATTGGTCCGAATATAAGCCGCACCTTTTTTCTGATTTTTGAGCTTGCGAGTTATGGCTGCGGCTTATATTTGCGACCGTAAAAACATCATTGTCGATTTGCGAACTTTGCTTTTTTTACGTGTGCAGCTTCTATTCGCGAACGCAAAATTACTGCCGATTTGCGTGATTGCGAGTTAAGGGTGTCGATTTTTGTGCTTGAGACTGCGGTATTGAATAGCGATTTACGGTTTTAGTGATTCTAACATTCTGTAAAGCCTGTAACCTGCAAAAAAAAGCTACAGTACCAATTAGAAAGCCTGTTTCTTGCAATGGCTGATCACTTGGAGAGAGTCTTTTTCTCTCCAATTTTATGGGTGCGGCTTATATTTGAGTACTATCTTTTTTCTATTTTTTCCCCTTAAACTTTACGGGTGCGGCTTTTATTCGGACCAATATGGTAACTCTTGTTTCCACCTTTTGCTTATTCTCGTTGCCAGACTTTTTGCCTAAAGTTGGTCATGTGACCTGCTTTTGACTCCATATGTCTGCCTTGAGTACTCTTATGTTTTGCTCTACCTGAACACCACCAAGCTGTCTTCGACCAATTCCCAGACTTGATCCTGATTTTTCCAGCTTGGATCTGAATTCCAGGGCAGTTATATCATCTTTGCTTCTTCTATCTGGATTTGTGACCGGTCTGGAGCATTTTTTAAATAAAGTTTTGGAATCACTATATATCTCAGAGTAATAATTATGGTTCTAATTGGGAAATTGTAACTTATACTGCACTATGCATTAATTTTTATATATGACCAACTACTGGAAAGATGTAAAGATAACCATTTTTAGAAA
This sequence comes from Discoglossus pictus, assembly GCA_027410445.1. Classification (NCBI taxonomy): domain Eukaryota; kingdom Metazoa; phylum Chordata; class Amphibia; order Anura; family Alytidae; genus Discoglossus; species Discoglossus pictus. The sequence continues at coordinate 82,353,846 of CM050171.1, read as the reverse complement.
GAAGAAAAGACACCCTTTATATCCAGCAAAGTAACCTCTTAAATAATTTGAAGAAAAGAATATAAAACGTATAAATTTCTTCATACGTTTAAAACAAATACTTCATTATCTAATTTTTAAAACATATTTAAAAAGAAAATGCAGATCAACAACTTCCTGGGGACAAAAATACAATTTAGTATTATATATTATTTTAGGAACCTGATAGATATAAATTATACTTATATTGATAGAACTTCTTTGTTTCATAGAACTGTATCTGGATAAGAGGATTATGATTATCATGATCTGTTGTTTTATTTTAAATATACCTATATAGAGGTTTATATATTCAAGCACTGTAAAAGTAACATAATCCTTATATAGAGAAGCTAGTAGTGAACTAAGTGCTATTAACATATATATTTAAAGTGCTGGTGATGTATTAAAATATTTTAAGGAGAAGAAGTGTGTTAAAAGTAAGAATTATTTAGAATAATTAGAGGGGGTGGTCCCTAAACTATCTATTTTGGTGGAACTGGGGACCTATCACTTGTTTTAAAAATTAGATAATGAAGTATTTGTTTTAAACGTATGAAAACATTTATAAGTTTTATATTATTTTCTTCAAATTATTTAAGAGGTTACTTTGCTGGATATAAATGGTGTCTTTTCTTCTTTCTAAAAACAATCTGGAGCATTGCAACAAGTCAACTGAAGACCCAACAAAGTAAAATCCTTTCACCGTCAAACATAGGTGGCAACTGTCAAATCCTGTACATTAATGTAGTTAATAAAACTCAGAAGGAAAGTAACCTTACCAATATGTGAACAAGTGCTGAAGTTAGATGGTAGAATACTTACAGCCTTATTAAATTGTAATTCTGTAAATTTAAAAGTGCTCTATTTAAGCACACAGCATATTTTTTTTACAGAAGTTTTTAGTTAGTGAAGACCTTGCTTTTGGATAGAAGTTCACTAACTAAAAACTTCTGTAAAAAAATATGCTCTGTGCTTAAATAGAGCCCTTTTAAATTTACCGAATCACAATTTAATAAGGCTGCTTGGGTTCATGTGAGAAAGTATTACTTTACAGAAAGGGTGATGCATAAAATAACTTTAGAACTGAAACGGTAAGAACAATTACAGTAACAGGATTCAAGCATGATTGGAATGTTTTTTTTTTAAAGCAAGTATAATAGAAAAGTTGTTTATCCTAGATTAAAACATAATGTAAGGTACATTACATTGGCCATTTGGTATCTTTAAATATTCTTGTTGCTGACGAAATCCTTTTAGAATTAAAAAATTAATATAATATAATCTAAAAAATTCTTCCAAATGTTTTCTTAGCCGAAAAAAAAATGTTACATAAGGGGATCAATTACTAAAGAGTACTAAAAGTGGAGTTACAATACTGGAGTTATGGAGCCATGAAGTCACCAGTTGCATTCTGCACATCAGGCACAAAGATAAAAAATAATATGGGAAATGTGTGTTGTTTTTTTTTGTAACTGCTGCTGATTTGATAAAGTTTAAGGCATTTTATTTTGTATAATGTTTGAAAGCTTCCCTAAACTGCTGTATGTACAATGAGTACTGGAAGTTTCTATATAGGGTTCAGTGATACATCTGTTGTGTAATAACGTTTCACACTCAACCTGAGACCACTGGAAAGATAAATTAATGGTAGGGCATCGTACTGCGGTGCAGCAGTTCCTGGTTCAAATCTATACGCCCCTTTTTTGAAGATATTTTTGAGTTCATAGATTAAAATTGAGAAATGATATATGTTATTTGAATTGATATAGGCCAACTATGGCTCTGCAGTGCATTTACAACCACAGTCACTTATTTCCCTGCTACACGCCTTCAGACTTTCACACTTTTTCATTGGACAACACTTCTTCTTTCCTAAAGAGCTGTCAAAAGAACCACATGTCTATGCATTAAACCTGAAGTTTTATGAGAGCCACAAAGAGAGAAAGTTGGCTATTGAATCCTGTAGCTGCTTGTCTCTCCTAGGGACTGAATTAACCAAGTCCCATTCACTTAAATGACTGGCAACATGAAACAGTATGTAGGCTGTGTGGCCAAGCCTCCATCTATATTTTCTGTACAGCTCCTTGTGAGAGGGCTTCAAGTGCTATAAACTGTCAATAACTATGTTAAATTTTGACTAATTTTATTCATTAAAATAAATCAGGCTCTGATCTTAGGATTTTTTTTTATTGTACTGTATTGTCCCTTCCCACTGGAGCGGAAGTTCGGTTGCCACAAATGTATAGAATTCTTTGGATGCCAAACCAAATGTTGAGTGGAAACAAGACGCTACAACTTTTGATAAATGGGTTTCATGGAAGTGTAGTTATTTAATTTGACTCTTTAAAGGACAACTGTAGTGCACTTACAAGTAACTCTCATATGCTTGTTTATTGGGCACAGACTATTAAAAACAATATGCAGTTTAAAATAAAAATAAAAAAGTTAAAATATTTCTTACTTTTGAATGTGTCAGCTTTCCCTTTTCTCCTTCTAATTGTGCATGCCGAGGGGATGTGGCCAGCTCTTCTTGGAAACTAGACAAAAAAAAATTGTGACCAGTCAGACTCTGGTTCAAACTGAGCATGCTCATTAAATTGGGGCTCATGCATTGTTACTGGTTGGGCCTATGGGGCAGCTCCAAGCAGGTTACAACATTCTCTGTATACAGTGGAGGCAGAGCTAATGACATTATAAGGTGGGGCCAGTGACATCATAGCCCAGCCTGCTTCCAAGCTCAATGGTGGTCCAGCCCCCAGACAGAACTGGCCATGCCCACTGATAGACACAGGTTGGAGGTGAAAAGTAACTTTGCTTGAGGAGAAAACGGACAATTTAAAAATAAAAATATTAACTTTTACAGCATACTGTTTTTATTAGTGTATGCCCAACAAACAAACAGGTTTACTTTTAAATTCATTACAGTGGTCCTTTAATTCCACTTGATAAATAAGGGCATTTAGTGAAGGACTCAAGGCTTTATAACAAGAGAAGATCTCTGCAATCTACAGAAAAATACGTAGGTGGTTATTCACTAAAGGGAAGGGTTAAAAAGGGGCAATATTCCCACATTTTATGTTATGTGCAGTAGAGTCTAAATCATTGGTACTCCTAGACCTGGAACTTCAAGTGCACAGTTGACAATAATCTTTCTTGGCATCTTAATGTTATCCTTTACCTATAAATGGCTTGTGTTGTCTGGACAGACTACAGATTTCTCTGTTTTGCAGCCATACATTCATCCAATATCTTCCATTACTCAAAATGTCTTTCTGCTTATCTTTTTTTGTTTTATATTTATATGGTTTAACTAGGTAACTTAATTCATTTTATCTTCATATTTATAATCATAGCAAACTAGCAACTTGCCCATCAAAAATGATGGCAATAAAATTTGAAGCCTGGCAATGCTGTTTGCCACAAAATAAGAGGATATGGCCCCTCGGAGCACCTTCTGCGCTCATTGCGAGCCTCTTCCCCATCTACTTTACAGGCCCCAGCGATGAGCGGCTTTGCCGCTCATTGCCTTTTTTTTGCCAAGCTGCACCTTTCCTGCTTTGCAATGATCCCCTTCGGCGCTCATTGCGAGCCTCTCCCCCTGTGTACTTTATAGCCCTGTGTAGATTAGGGGTCTACTGCCTTGGGTTAAGTGCTACTGGCTCGAGTTAAATGTTACTGCTTTGTATTAAGTGTTACTGGTTTGACTTAAGTCTTAGTGCTTAGGGCTCATATTTACGTCCTTCGGTCTCGTTTTCACCGTGTTTATTTTTGGCAGACATTTCTTTCTCGCTTCAGCGATTTACAGTCTTAAAAAAAGGCAAAATATGCCTCAAATTACCTTGCAACCTCACTCACAGGCTCCCTGGCTGTGCTATGTGCGAGTGTGTAAGTGAATTTGAGGCACATTTGTGTGTTTTTGCATGTTTTTCCAGTTCGGTGGTTTAACCATTATAGTCGTATTTTTGCAAGCCACGCAGTCCATCTACATGTTATGGTCCTAAGTCATACTGGCCGTAATTTTTGCGAAGTCCTGCATGTCTCGAGATGAGCGCAAACTAAGTCCTGCGTGTCTACGGCTGCAATGAGCCCCTTTGGAGCTCATTGCAGTCTAAGTCCTGTGTGCTTCAACTGATCGTCTCGCTTAGCGAGGCTCGCAGTGCAATGAGCGCCTTCGGCACTCATTGCAGCCTAAGTCCTGTGTGCCTCAAATACTCGCCTCACTTCACGAGGCTCGTAGTGCAATGCGTGCCTTTGGAGCTCATAGCAGCCTAAGTCCCGCGTGCCTCAACTGCTTGGGCTGCTAGCGTGAGGACAACTCGCAGATTGACATCTATTATATGTGATTACACTTCATTTACTGCTACAAAGCCCCCTAAAGTTACAATTTCTCATCTTCTGAATTCCCTGCCTTTTGTTTTACAGCTCAACCTAAAGCCACACCCACAGGGAGGTACTTTATGTTACCAGTGCCTCATGATGCTCAGACACACAGCATGTCATAGTCTGCTTGGAGCACAGCAGTATAAGACACTGGTAGTGAGAAGCTTCTCCTTGTCTGTGTAGCCTCAGGTTGCAGTTGTGAAACATGGCACTCAAATTGAGAGACAACAAAAAGATGTAGGTTCAAGAAGCAGAGAATCTATTACTCTGGGGGTTTCCTAGAAGTAATGTTCCAATAGTGCACTGTTTATTATTATTGTCAAGAATCAGGGAGACAAATCATTGAGTAGTCCATGAAGACCCTCAGCAGTCAGTTTGGTCAATCCTGGGCAACTTGAGTGATCGTTCAAAACAAATTGGGGACCTACTGCTCGATAAAATTAATTTGAAAATATGACATCTTTCCGAAGATCAAGCTCAACTTTTCATAGATTTATAATCTTAAAAATCTGGTAGATTTGTCTTTGAGAAGATAAGGACACAACAAACAAACAGTGTAATAATCTATACACCAACATGCCTACATAAATTATTTGTGTTAATAAAACTAATCTTATATCGAGATACATCTTCTAATCTCATGTACTTAAGTTTATTTTAAGTAGTCTTTTATTAATTAATATAAGACTCAAAATGTGTTGTTTTTTTAGTTTTTTTTAAAGGGCACAAACAACTGGCTATGCTTTGCTGTCATCATGCTTTGCTAAAGTAAACCATTCCCAAGATATTAAGCATTGTTGGTACTACATTTTTATGCAGATGAATAATATTTATTTGCTTTGATGGGCTAATTACTAACACAGTCTGCTTGTTTGTTTAAGTGGTGACAAAACAATGTTCCCCAATGTTTTCATGAAGTTAGATCCCCTCCCCACACATATCAATATCATATTACACACACACATATATATATATATATATATATATATATATATATATATATATTATGTAACAAATAAATTATAGAGGATAAAGTTAATTAAGTCACATAGTTAAAATAGTGATATAAAGGTGAGATCAGTTCCTGAGAACATTTTTAAGTCTGATTTGTATGTAAGTCAGATCCCTGATGTATAATAAGAATACTATAATGGCTCATATGTTGCAATAATAGTACAGTGTAATAATAATACCCCTGTACTGTAATAATAAGTTACAGAAACTATTGTGCTCTTTCTTTTAATTCAAACATACGGGACAAAAAAAACCTCATACAAAAATCCTTGCCCGTTCTTAAGTAGGGGTCATTTGTCGGGTTGTTTAAAACCCTGGGACCACCTGTATATATATATACTGTGGGTAGGATTCCCAGCTTGTGTATAAGCTTAAAGGAAGCCATGTTTAAAATGGTTGAAGAGCGAGGCATTTGTGGGCACATTTGCATGTCCCTGCTCAGCAGTGTAATAACTGTATTTCTCTGAATTTTGAGCTGGAAACAGATTTTTTTAACTTGTTTTAGACATTCAAATGTGAACACAAATTTAATTTTTTTTTACTATTAGCGACTTGTCCGTCAAAAATGACGACAATAAAAAGTGAAGCCTGGCAATGCGGTTTGCCACACAATGGGAGCCTCTCCCCCCTCTACTTTACTGGCCTCGCGATGAGCGCCTTTGGCGCTCATCACGGGCCTCGCAATGAGCACCTTCAGTGCTCATTGCAAGCCTCACCCCCTCTACCTCTCCCACCCTCTACTGGCCTTGTGATAAGCGCCTTCTGCGCTCATTACGGGCCTCGTAATGAGCGCCTTTGGTGCTCATTGCGAGTTTCTCCCCCTGTCTACTTCCTTTCTTGTGTCTCATTTCTCCCCTCCTCTCCCTCCCTTGTGTCTCTTTTCCCCTCCTCTCCCGTTTCTCTTACCCCCTCCCCTATGTCTCTTTGCCTCCTGTGTCTCTTTTCCCCCCTCCTTCTCATGCATCTCTTTCCCCTCCCCTGTGTTTCTTTCCCCCACCCCTGAGTCTCTTTCCCCCTCGCTCCCTCCCCTGTGTGTCTCCCCCCCCCCTCCCCTGTGTATTTTCCCCACTCCTCTCCCTCCCCTGTGTCTCTTCCCCCTCCTCTCACTCCCCTGTGTCTCCCCCCATCTCCCTCCCCTGTGTCTCTTTTCCTCCTGTGTCTCTTCCCCCTCTCCCTCCCGTGTCTCTTCTCCCCTCCCCTGTCTCTTTCCCCCTGTCCCCCATTTCTCTTTCCCCCTCCCCTGTGTCTCTTACCTTCCCTCTCCTATGTCTTTCACCACTCCCCTGTGTATCTTCCTCGCAATGCTTATGCACGGGGCTTTGTGATAGATCGTAGTTGTCAAACTGCGATTTGTCGCAAGCGTGACTACGAATCGCTGTTTGACAACTATTATATATATATATATATATATATATATATATATATATATATATATGCCACCATTCTATAAATCTAAACAGGAAAAAAAGTAAAATAGACACCTGTTAGCACACAATATCTATACTACCTTAAATTGTGGTAGAGATTATAAATTAAAATAGAATATTTATTATTAACCTTATGTTAATGCAAAAACTCTGTTCACAAGTCACATATAGACTATCTATAAAAAGGAGCATACATATGCTCTGTGTTGGGTTGAAAATCAATATAGATCTGTTAAGTCTAGATATTAAGTCTCAGATTGAAAAAGAATAAGAGGTGGTAAAACAATAATATTTTGGTAAATTCCAGTTCTAAGTAAAGTGATGTATGCTGTATTGGTCTATCCAACTACTGTATGGCAACCTACTCTCCAAAAAGTAAAAAAAACACTTGTGAGAGGTCTGCTTAAATTTGCTGCATCTACAAGTTTGATTCTTGTTAAAGAGCATTAAAAAAATGCTACACATTATTCTAGCTGTGTACTAGCTGTTTTTATTTTCTATAGTGAATCATTCCTGAGATAGAGCCCTATTAAATTGGGGCTATGTTTTAAAACATAGCCCGTAACTCAGATTTTAGAAGTTACGACTATTAACCCGTAACGCAGCCCGCAGATGACTTGCGGGTTAAGACGCAGCAGGGCCAAAAAAAGCCTACGGGACATGGATCGTGGAATTTCCCGGCTGCAAATCAAATCCAAATCCCTTGCGTTCAAACTCGTAACTCGCTAATGGAGCCTAGAAGCCAACGAGTGCTAAAGAGGACTCGCAAGGGGGGTAAAGTCCAATACGTAGCACTTTAAATGCACATATACACACTGCGGTACTTTTATTAAAAGTTAAAGTGATGTTAGGTCTTAGAATTAACAGCACAACATTCTCAAGCTCGCAAATCGCAAACCTCAGAGTGTTTGATATGTGTTGTGGAGGAGTTCTAAATGCATGATAACATTGAGGAACATTGTCATTTCCACCACATAAATAAACAAGCAGACTGTGCTAGTTATTAACATATCAACACAGCTAATTAGAATTAATTTGCCTAATAAATAAAAATAAACAATGCAGAATAAATACTGACTACAGTAATATATAGCCCCCCTTCTGGATCGCTACCTTGTTGTAATAAAGGGATTTGCGTATCTCGGTGAAGCTGTGAGCTAACTATAACACGTAGGGTCACCCAAGATGGGCAGGTCATAGCAGAGGGGTCAGACAAATCCCAGGCCACTGGAGAAGGAACTCGCAACTAACTTCAGTATATTTGCCAAAAAAGCCATATAGATAAGCAAAACCAGATACACAGACAGATGTGCCTGGCGTGCTGCCTCCATGTGGTCGCCGAGAGTTGAACACGACTGAAGGACTCAACAACAATGTATAGGCAGTTTTGCATGCTCTTTAAGAACAACTTTTTTTTTAAACAACTTGATTTTGGAGTGCGTCCCTTTAATTAAAAAGCTCACTACTTTTATAAATTGAATGCCTTGAGGTCTCAAAGATGTATTTCAACATAAGATTATTCCTACTAATATAAATCTTCTATGGTGGTGTATAGATTATTAAAGGACTTTGTTTTCTGGTATATATCTTATCAAAGACACATCTGTCAGACATATTAAATTATATATGGCAATAAGTCCACAAAATGAACTGTCCTTCAATTCACATATTTTGGCTGAAATCTGATTTGGAAACTATAAACTCAATATATCCTAATTTAATTAGTCTTGACATTTGTTGTTTTATCCCCTTTGAGAAAGACGCTGTTAGAGCATTGACACGTACGTCAGGGCACTAGGACTTCCGGGTCTGACGTCAGGCGCCGGAATGCACACAAAGATTGCAGGGATATACAATGTATTAATAATGAATTCTAAGGCCCAGAATTTAGAGCTAGTTGAAAACTAAAAAGAAATACCAGTACAGACTGGTTGAGCCCCATAGCTAATAAGAAAATGTAGCCACTCTGACATATTTGGAAGGAGCGTTTAGCCCCTAACTTGAGAGTTACTCAGCACAGTTAGGAGCTATACAAGAGACCCTTCCTTTGTTAAAATAAAGGGGTATACATAAGGCCCAGAATATAGAGCTACTTGAAAGGGAACAAGAAAACATTAGTACAGATTGTCTGAGCCCAATAGCGATTAAGAAGATATAGCCACTCTTATATAACTTAACGCTCCCTCCTCATCTATAAGAGACCCCCATTATGCAAAATAGAGTGGTATATGTTACAATATTAATCAATATATCCCAAAAGCAATCTATAATATTTTCAACAAACAGTAACTATATGGTAATATAACTTATATAGACCCTGATAGTCCACCACTGCACATATATACAAAACATCTGCAAATGATTTAAAACAAAGGGAGACTTTTGTTTTAACTTTGTCTTTTTAAATGTTTTTATTTTTGCGCCGTTGTCAGTCTAATTAAAGAATTGTTTTTAATCCCTTTTCACAACCACATCCGAGATAGAATCACATTACAGTGTTAGGCACTAATGTTGGGAAATTCAATACATATTTTATACAAAGTACTTTACAAAATTGCATAAACAGTACAATTGGTCCAAGTACAAGTGAAAGTTATTCGTAGTACAGGTAGGTTTAAATGACACAGAGAAGGTTCCCATTACGGTATAACTTAAAACTATATCAAACTACAAGTACTTTATCAATTGAATGTTATTTAACAAAAATACATTTTCATACAATAAACATTGATATTTGCCATTTTGAGCTGTCAGTCAGCCTTTCAGATTCACCTAAGAAACAACATGATTAATTTATAATAATTATTGATAATTACAATGAGTCCGTTGTTTCATTGTAGTCTCCTGCACATTGTGCATGCCTAGTCTCTTTTTACACAATCAGCTGCAGTCAAGACAAGGGAACCAATGCCACAGGGCCTTATCAATAACTGGTGTTAATTAATCTTATCTTTTTGAGTGGATCCAAAAGGCTGACGACACCTGAAAATGGCAAACTTCAATATTAGTTTATTGTAGGAAAATGCAGTTGTTCTCAAAAGCATTCAATTATTAAGTACTTGTAGTTAGATATAGTTTTAAACTATAATTGAAACCTCCACTGTATCACTTTAGGTAAGGTAACAGAAATGTGTTCATGCAACGGGCCAAAGTCTGTATGATAATAATGTAATTGCAGTGTTACAGCAAGTACAGATAGTGATAAAGGGTAGAAGCAGATCTACCGCCGGTGCAACCTGTGTAAGGCACCAAGGCCCCTGAGCTCTGAGGGGCCCCTGAGGCCCCTGCAGAACTCCCACAAAACCCCTACCGACCCTGAGGCCCTCCCGTGGCTCCTGCAGGTCCTTGGAAGCCCCCGTGGGTCTCCTGTGGCAACCCTGGCCCCCTGTGGCCCCATGGATTCCCTGTGAATACTCTGTGTCCCCCCACGGGTTCTCATAGTGGTTTACTATGGTCTAGTGGGTCCCCTGTGGCCTCCTGTGCCCCCCTAGGGTGTCTATAGCCCCAGGGCCCCCTGAGGATTCATGGGCTCCTTTTGGCCCCTTATGGCCCATTGTGGCCCTCCACAGGCCCCAGGATCGCGCTGCAGGCCCTGTGGCCCCCACCCCCCCCTTTGTTCTCCCTCAGGCTACTGTGGCCATTTGCGGACCTCTGCAGCGTTTCTCAGCCCTGTGTTCCCCCTCAGCCTCCTGTGCCCCCCCCCGCGGCTTCCTGTGGCCTCCCTCAGCCCCTTGTCGCCCCCTTTGTCCTTGCGGTCCCTGTGGCCATCCTTTGCCTTTTGTGGCCCTTCTCAGCTTTTGCTGGCCCCTGTGGCCCCAAGCGGACCTCTGCGGCCCCCCCTGACCTCTGTGGCACCCCTCGACTTTCTGGCCTGCAGTGGCCTCTATTCACCCCAGGAGGTGGAGTGCAGCATCAGGCAGGTAAGAAAGTATTTATATAAAGGTGTGTATATATATATATATAATAATTTTGTAATTATTAATCCATATATATATACATAGATTAATAATGAGTATTGCAATATAATTTAATACCTTTTGTATTGGACAAACGTCTTATTTATAATTTATATATTAAATTATATTGCAATACTCATTATTAATCTATGTATATATATATGGATTAATAATTACTAAATTATTGGACATTCACGGCTGCTTCACTCTTCAATTACTATATATATATATATATATATATATATATATATATATATATATATATCTATATATATATATATATATATATATATATATATATAAATATGTAGGTGTATGTGTATATATATATATATATATATATATATATATTTACATATATATGTAGATGTATCTGTAAATGTGTACGCACACACATATATATATATATATATATATATATATATATTTATATGTACACTTATATATATATATATATATATATATATATATAGACACAGACCCATATATATATATATATATATATATATATATTATATATATATATATATATATATATATATATATATACACACAGTATCTCACAAAAGTGAGTTCACCCCTCACATTTTTGTAAATATTTTATTATATCTTTCCATGTGACAACACTGAAGAAATTACACTTTGCTACAATGTAAAGTAGTAAGTGTACAGCCTGTATAACAGTGCAAATTTGCTGTCCCCTCAAAATAACTCAACACACAGCCATTAATGTCTAAACTGTTAGTAACAAAAGTGAGTACACCCCTAAATGTAAATGTCCAGGTTGGGCCCAATTAGACATTTTCCCTCCCGGTGTCATGTGACTCATTAGTGTTACAAGGTCTCAGGTGAGAATGGGGAGCAGGGATGTTACATTTGGTGTTATCACTATCACACTCTCTCATACCGGTCACAGGAAGTTCAACATGGCAACTCATGGCAAAGAACTCTCTGATGATCTGAAGAAAAGAATTGCTGCTCTACATAAAGATGGCCTAGGCTATAAGAAGATTGCCAAGACCCTGAAACTGATCTACAGCACGGTGGACTAGACGATACAGTGGTTTCACGGGACAGGTTCTTCTCAGAACAGGCCTCACCATGGTCTACCAAAGAAGTTGAGTGCACATGCTCAGTGTCTTATCCAAAGGTTGTCTTTGTGGAAGGGTTGAAGGGGTGGGGGGTCAGCCTGTCTGTGCTCAGACCATACGCTGCACACTGTATCATCTGCATGGCTGTCGTCCCAGAAGGAAGCCTCTTCTAAAGATGATGCACAAGAAAGCCTGCAAACAATTTGCTAAAGACAGGCAGACTAAGGATATGGATTACTGGAGCCATGTCCTGTGGTCCGATGAGACCAAGATAAACTTATTTGGTTCAGATGGTGTCAAGCGTGTGTGGCGACAACCAGGTAAGGAGTACAAAGACAAGTGTGTGGGAGTGTCATGGTCTGGGCATGCAGGAGTGCTGCCGGCACTGGGGAGTTACAGTTCATTGAGGGAACCATGGATGCCAACATGTACTGTGACATACTGAAGCAGAGCATGATGCCCTCCCTTTGGAGACTGGGCCGCAGGGCAGTATTCCAACATGATAACGACCCCAAACACACCTCCAAGACGACCACTGCCTTGCTAAAGGAGCTGACGGTAAAGGTGATGGACTGGCCAAGCATGTCACCAGAAGTAAACCCTATTGAGCATCTGTGGGGCATCCTCAAATGAAAGGTGGGGTTATGCAAGGTCTTTAACATCCACCAACTCTGTGATGTCATCATGGAGGAGTGTAAGAGGACTCCAGTGGCAACCTGTGAAGCTCTGGTGAACTCCATGCCCATGAGGGTTAAGGCAGTGCTGGAAAATAATGGTGACCACACAATTATTGAAACTTTGGGCCCAATTTCCACTTAGGGGTGTACTCACTTTTGTTGCAAGTGGTTTAGACATGTGGGCAATGGGCATGTGTTGAGTTTTTTTGAGGGGGCAGCAAATGTACACTGTTATATAGACTGTACACTTATTACTTTACATTGTAGCAGAGTGTCATTTCTTCTGTGTTGTCACATGAAAATATATAATAAAATATTTACAAAAATGTGAGGGTGTACTCACTTTTGTGAGACACTGTGTATATATATATATATATATATATATATATATATATATTTATTTAGATATTTATTTTTTATGTATTTTATATACCTTATGTACTGTGTGAGTTGATGTTGAAGACGGTTCTAGAAGTGCAAAAGAGAAAATTATGCATGCACCCTCCTGGGGGGGCGGGGGTCAAATTTTCTTTTTGCACCAGGGACCCCCATACACTAGTTCCGCCACTGGGTAGAAGGTTTGGGCATGATGGGCAGCTTGGTGATAAAATCTATGATTCAGGTATATGTAATCTCTATGGTGATGTAGTTGATCGTGGGTAAGTGATAGGTATGACTCAATAAAGAAAGACTAATCAGGGGTGGTAGGGGAGGGACAGGGAGGTACTGTTATCAGTTGTGTAATGTTACCAGAACTGAAGAGGCCAGGTTACAAATTATAGGACTTCTGTAAGTGAAAAAGATATTGGGGTGAGAGAGAGACACAGAGAGAGAGGGAGACACAGAGAGAGAGAGACAGATAGAGAAAGCAGAATGAGAGAGATGGGGGAAGTAAAGAGTGGGACAAACAGAAGGGAGATTCGAATGGCAGAGATAGGAAGGTAATAAATCGGGAGTGAGAGCTGAAGAATGCAAGGCATAGTAGGAGAGATGCAAACATAGATTTGGTAATGATAAGGAATACAACTGTTCAGCAAGAACAATTTAATTCTACTAAAATATAATAAATAATACTGTGATGCTAATATTAATAACATTAGCAGCCTCCACAATCTGTTAATACCTCCAGGTACTGCAGACTTCAGATCATTTATTCATTTTCCCCAGGACTGGAAAGGCCATGTTTAAAATTAAAGGACTTCCCCAGGCACTTCTATGCTTCTTGGATATGCATTTTCATTATTTGTTTATAGTCTCACTTTTACTGTGGACCGTGTGAATGAATCCACAGCTGTATGACCCAATTCAGCAGCAGCTTTCAACATATTTACTATAATTGGCTTTGATTATTGCACAAATTTCTCTATCTCTCCACCCGTTTTCTTGTTGTGGAGTTCTTGGAATGAGCATATCCTGCCAGGTGTAGCCCATAATATTTATCAATTATTACAGTATACAGTATATTTTCCAAGTATTACAATACAAATCATCACATATTAATTTCAGTTTTTTATAGTTGCCTTTCTATTATGATCTGTAGTTAATTACAAGCCAAGAGAAAAAAATAATTTTACTGCTCAACTTCTATTATAATAGAGATCATGGGGCTTATGGTAAATATAATCAAAGGAATCCTGAAGTTGCCATATGTTATCTGCACCATCAGACAGAGGATGTAAATGATATGGAAATGTTGTTTAAATTTTTACATTTGTCATGAATTGACTTAGATATTGTAAAATATAGGTATTATATTAATAATATTAGCCCTACAAGCCTTCCCACGACAAGAATATGTATCACATATATAGTTGTGAGCATGCGAGCTGTTGCTAACGCCGAAGGCGCTCCATGCCAGCAACTGCGGACCTTGCAAAAAAATATGAGACACGTTACCACCAATTACGACCTCGCAAAAATCAGCTGCAACCCGCGCACCTGAAAAAATGAAAAACACAATAAATACACACAACACATACATAAAAAGCTTACCTACAGGAAGAGGGGGCATCCAGGACCTCAAAAACTGAAGTTACACATCAATTGAACTCAAACTAAAACAGTTTAGACACTGAAAAATTATCTAAGCGAGAGAAAAAAATGGCCGCCGAAAAAACGAAAACGAGGCTACAGCAGTCTAAAGACGCAAAACACCACCAAACACCTACGGAATTGGCGAAAAAGACATACGAGATTAGAAAACAAAGACGCAACCCGCGCAACCGCAAACACATTAGAAACACAATAAATACACACAACAAACATATAAAAAGCTTACCCACAGCAAGGGGGGCCACTAAGGACCTTTGCAAGTAAAGTTACACCTCGATTTAAGTACAAATTTCGGAGTTTAAACACCCGAAAATCACCTAAGCAAGAGAAAAAATGTCCGCCGAACAAAACAAAAACGAGGCTACAGGACTCTAAACACGCAAAACACCACCATAAACACGCAGAACACCACAAAACAGCTACGGATATTCCGCCACAGCCGCATACCACACATTAGCCGCCATTTTAGAACAATAACTTATACAATGCAGAAGTACACAGCTACGCTAACGGTTTTGTCTCGCGCACGCACACTGTTACACTGCACACATTCATCCCGTATACACAGCAGCTCAACCAGCACAAGATATTGCCAGCGCTTCAACACAATGCTTCCTGCATATATTACTTTGAAATAGGTAAAGTATATGACTTTATTATTCTATTACTTATTTTATTATTATACACCAAACAGCATTAGCTCACTTACGATTTGATTGCTGTAATTTTTTGACGGGCAATTCGCTAGTAAGTAATAAGGGTGTAACTGTCACACTGATTCTATTTCAGCTTCATTTATTCTATACCTTATTTAACATGCAGACATGTGGTGCAGTGGGCAAAAGCCTCTGTTTTTAGATTTTTGGTTTAAAACCACCTTTTTTACATATTTTTTTTATTTTATTAAAATATTTATTTTAAAAGCTTTATAACTGTGTGCTGTGTAGGAGGAACATTATTTCCCAAAACAGAGAGCAGGCAGGTGATCAGATAAGACATTTCTGAGTGCCACATATCGCCCCTAAACCCCTTGTTACCCACCAATGGTATAGGCACTTTATCATCATTTAAAAAGTGAAGCTAGATAGCAGGTGTGGATTAAGATCTATAGAGGCCCTAAGTATTTAAAAGATGTTGGTGCCTCCCTATATATGTATTTCAAAACATAAACAATAATAAACTGTTAAAATATATGACCCTAACCTTACTACTATTTTATTATATATATATATATATATATATATATATATACAGACAGTAGAATCTCGGTTATCCAGCACTCAACTAAGCGGGGACTCTCAAGCAACCGGCACCGGCAACAATTCCCCATGTTCAAAAAACGCCTGCTAAACAGGCTTAGCCAGCACTATCCGGCAGTTCGAGACTGCAGAAAAAAAAATTGCCGGCACTATCCAGAAGTTCGAGACTGCAAAAAAAAAAATGCTGGTTTTGGGGGGTTAAAGGGTTGTTTAGACCCTTAAAATCTGGGACATCCCTGTGGATGCCGGATAATGGGGATTTGCTGTTTATATATATATATATATATATATATATATATATATATATATATATATATATATACATATATATATATACAGTATCTCACAAAAGTGAGTACACCCCTCACATTTTTGTAAATATTTTATTATATCTTTTCATATGACAACACTGATGAAATGACACTCTGCTACAATGTAAAGTAGTAAGTGTACAACCTGTATAACAGTGTCAATTTGCTGTCCCCTCAAATAACTCAACACACAGCCATTAATGTCTAAACCGTTGGCAACAAAAGAACAGGCTGTACACGTACTACTTCACATTGTAACAGAGTATAATTTCTTCAGTGTTGTCACATGAAAAGATATAACAAAATATTTACAAAAATGTGAGGGGTGTGCTTACTTTTGTGAGATACTGTATACATATATATATGTGTGGGTGTATTTTTTTATCATTTATTTATTTTATTGAATCTGGTTCAGCTGTACCATTTGCAGTTTTGCACATATGGTCCATGGTACATCCAGCAATGGAAACTCTCTGTAGTGCCCCTTTTTACTTGATGCCCTAAGCACGTGCCTATTTTGCCTAATGGTTAATCCAGCCCTGGGTGTGTGGTGAGATTAGAAAAAGAAAAATGTGTTTATTATGACAGAAATCTGGGTCGTTGTTTTACATGCAGTGGACCTCCAACACCTCCAAATACAATTGTGAAGATTTCAAACTGAAATCAGTGTTAAAACCTCTCTCCAGCACTGCAAAGCTTAGTTTTGCATAGATATTTCATGCCATTCATTTGAATTATACAGATTCATTGACATCTATAAAAATGGTACAAATCATACAGACTTCTTGACACTAACAATACATACTCCATGACATTGACACAAAACGTACACAGTTATAGAGACTCCTCGTCATTGATACAACTGATAGGGACCCAGTAACAATGATAAACCACAAACTTGATGACATTGACACAAACTATATAAACCCCATGATATTGACACAGACCATATTGACATAATGAAAAACAGTCTCTATTTCTACAGATTATATAAATGGTATGCAATTCATACAAACCATAAAGACTCCATGACATTAATAAAAAACATAGACCCCCCCCCATGGCATTAACACAAATCATACTAAAATCATGGCATTGATAGAAGCAGTAGAGACTCCATGATGTTGTTCCAAACCAAAGAGACTACAGTGCATTGATACAAACCATGCAGATGCTATGGTATTGATACAAGCCATGAAGATCCCATGAAATTCACACAAACCATACAATCTCCATGGCATTGGTACAAACCATAAACACTCTGCTACATTGGTATAAACCATAAAGACTCCATGGAGTTCATAAAAATCCTAGAGATTTCATAGAAATGATGAAAACATTACACACCTCATGGCAATGATAAAAGAGCAGAAATGTCTAAGAGTGCTTTATCATATGTTCGGTGCTGACACATAGCTTCCCCTGCAGATAGGCACCCATACAGCTGCCTACTCGGCTTAAGGAATGCTGGCCTGGCATATTGTCCCCATGGCATTGATACAGACACAGATTCCATGACATAGACGTAAATCATAAAAACTCCATTGATAGAAATCATACAGACTCCATGCCATTGACACTAACCATATAGGCTCCATTGATACAAATCACACAGACTCCATGCCATTGACACTAACCATATAGGCTCCACTGATACAAATCATACAGACTCCATGCCATTGACACTAACCATATAGGCTCCATTGATACAAATCATACAGACTCCATGCCATTGACACTAACCATATAGGCTCCATTGATACAAATCATACAGACTCCATTGATACAAATCATACAGACTCCATGCCATTGACACTAACCATATAGGCTCCATTTATACAAATCATACAGACTCCATGCCATTGACACTAACCATATAGGCTCCATTGATACAAATCATGCAGATTGCATGCCATTGACACTAACCATATAGGCTCCATTGATACAAATCATACAGACTCCATGCCATTGACACTAACCATATAGGCTCCATTGATACAAATTATACAGACTCCATGCCATTGACACTAACCATATAGGCTCCATTGATACAAATCATACAGACTCCATGTCATTGACACTAACCATATAGGCTCCATTGATACAAATCATACAGACTCCATGCCATTGACACTAACCATATAGGCTCTATTGATACAAATCATACAGACTCCATGCCATTGACACTAACCATATAGGCTCCATTGATACAAATCATACAGACTCCATGCCATTGACACTAACCATATAGGCTCCATTGATGCAAATCATACAGACTCCATGCCATTGACAATAACCATATAGGCTACATTGATACAAATCATACAGACTCCATGCCATTGACACTAACCATATAGACTCCATTGATACAAATCATGCAGATTGCATGCCATTGACACTAACCATATAGGCTCCCTTGATACAAATCATACAGACTCCATGCAATTAACACTAACCATATAAGCTCAATTGATACAAATCATACAGACTCCATGCCATTGACACAAACCATATAGGCTCCATTGATACAAATCATACAGACTCCATGCCATTGACACTAACCATATAGGCTCCATTGATACAAATCATACAGACTTCATGCCATTGATACTAACCATATAGACTCCATTGATACAAATCATGCAGATTGCATGCCATTGACACTAACCATATAGGCTCCCTTGATACAAATTATACAGACTCCATGCCATTAACACTAACCATATAGGCTCAATTGATACAAATTATACAGACTCCATGCCATTGACACTAACCATATAGGCTCCATTGAGGCAAATCATACAGACTCCATGCCATTGGCACTAACCATATAGGCTCCATTGATACAAATCATACAGACTCCATGCCATTGACACTAACCATATAGGCTCCATTGATACAAATCATACAGACTCCATGCCATTGACACTAACCATATAGGCTCCATTGATACAAATCATACAAACTCCATGTCATTGACAATAACCATATAGGCTCCATTGGCACAAATCATACAGGCACACAAACCACATTAACTCCATGACACTAATACAAAACATTCCAATAACATGACATACATACAAATCTTAAACACTCCATGGCATCCATAAGACCAAACAGACTCAATGGCATTAATACAAAATAAAGATATTAGGTAGTGGTTCTTAAACGTTTTTTTCTGATGGACCAATGATTGACCAGGGCCTTAGTACACCATCATATTACTGTGGAGGGTCTTCTCAGACCACCTCACAATTTTTATGCCCCGTTCATCATAATTATAATGCACTTTTCCCTGTTTCAACCTATCATGTGCACTTCTAGGCACTTCTGAACTGCTTTATTATGCACTTGTATTCATGTTTGCTTCTGGGGAAAAAATCTATGGCAAGCTTGGACAAGCTAGTAAAAAGTAAAGACTTTAAACTATCAACAAAGGTCCGCATAGTTTGAACTATGGTATTCCCAGTAGTAACATACGGTTGTGAGAGCTGGACCATAAAGAAATCTGAGCGCCATAGAATTGACGCCTTTGAATTGTGGTGTTGGAGAAGACTGCTTAGAGTCCCTTGGACTGCAAGGAGATCCAAAAAAATACTTCAGGAAATCAAGACAAACTGTTTACTAGAAGGTATAATCATGAGGCTGAAGCTCAAATATTTTGGCCATATTATGAGACGGAAGGATGGGAACGACAGAGGCGGAGATGGATAGATGAGGTCACTAAAACAATGAACATGAACTTGATGGAGCTCAGAGGGGCAGTGACTGAGAAATGCACCTGGCGTGCTGTGGTCCGTAGAGTCATGGAGAGTTGGACGTGACTGTGAGTTGGATGTGACTATTTCTGTGAAGTTCAGGTACCAGTAGTGGTCAGTGGATTGACATTTGGGAACCACTGTTCAATGGTATTATATTAGGCGTTCAGACACTACAGGACTGACATCACCATACTTATGCCATTGCATGCTGTAACCCATTCATACCCAATGGTATTGCTGTAAAAACTACATACTGAACAACATTGGTCTAAAACCTTGGAGATATGAAATCATAATGCTTATACACCACAGGATAACAAAAGGAATGGAGAGGTCCTCCAAGAGTCGCTAACTCATGACTTATATAGACTAATATTTACTGAATCCATTGTCTACAAATACCATTGATTACCTTAAATTTGCAAACAGACATTCACATTACATTCTACCAAAAGCATTTCTATGAGATGACTTAATAATGAAGTATGAGTATGTAAATATGTCAATATGAAAACACCAGCTTCATGCATGCTATAACAACACTATTTACACAGGTTCATGTGGCAGATATGAATCTTTATTGCATATAAAACATGCAAAGTGACAATATAACAGAAGGACACATGAAATATCCACTCAATAATATATAGCACAGCCCAGTAAACTTATTCTGTATAGCAATTTATGTTAAAGCATGTTTCTTGTTGTAGAGTGCCAGTGCCCATACCGATGAGTGCAATGCATTGTGGGTGGGCACCAGTGATGTATCTACATTACAGAGTAATCAGGTTCAGTAATCACTTACACATTGGTCATATGCACTAATGAATGAGATTTTAAGTCTTAATACATATGTCCCATAGAATGACATAAAAATGAAGAGTTCCTCAAATAGTTTTCCAAAATGTCATCTTTTAGTAAATCTGGTCCATGTTGTTTCAGTTTAACTCATCGTTATACCCGGAATGGGGGGGATTTACATTCCTTATAATGCACTGTTTCTTAAGGGGAAAACTGAGATCACAGCCCTTCTTATCTTGGGGGAAATTTACAAACTAACTCAAGTGCATCTCACGTTATCTCTTGATTTACTGTGTACTATTTCCTATTGTAAAATGATGAGGAGGAACATATACTAAACATTCACCTCATCTCAGATGAGAAAGTGTTTAGTATATTTTCCTCCTCATCAGCCACTTAAGATGCTTAGTGAATCCCCGCCCCCCACTTTCATTTAGTATTTTAATGTTCTCTCATTTATCAAATCTACAAAAGTCCTGCACAATAGTATCAAATATAATAAACCATCATGGGGCATATTACATCAAGGAATAAAGACATACTTTGTTCATATCCATCTAAATATTTTACATTTTACATATGTGGGCAAAGTGGAAAATGCAAAGATAGATAGAGAGAGAGAGAGAGAGAGAGAGAGAGAGAGAGAGAGAGAGAGAGAGAGAGAGAAATAGATAGATAGATAGAGATAAATAGATAGATAGATAGATAGATAGATACACAGATAGATAGATAGATAGAGATAAATAGATAGATAGTTAGATAGATAGATAGATAGATAGATAGATAGATACACAGATAGATAGATAGATAGATAGATAGATAGATAGATAGATCTGCTCTCCTAATCGCTATCACAAGTGATTATTGCCTCTCACAATAGAAGTGATAAGGAAGAAGAATTGGATAAATGATAATAGTTACAGACACTTTCATTCATTGAAGTATTATTATTATTATTTTTATATCAACTGGGCATACTCTTCACACTTATCACCAGCTTGGTGAGAGATAATTAATAAAGTTGGATAAAAGTCATTAAGAGAAGGAGATGGAGCCCCATTTTATGTCATTTATGCTTAAACTGTCTGTCTGTCTGTATATATATATATATATATATATATATATATATATATATATATATATATATATATGCACAAAGGGTATTGCAGTATATAGTGATATGTTTCTAGTGGACAATCATATTAATAGAAATGACATGCTTTGGAGAGTTGTACCTCTACTTATAGAGTCAGAAGCAAATGGTATCACTATATACTGTACTACTCTGACTACCTCACTATATATATATATATATATATATATATATATATTTATTTATATATATATATGTGTGTGTGTGTGTGTGTGGGGGGGGGGGGGGGGGGGGGGGTATAGGCAGAACAAAGAATTAAAATGTGCCTACAATATATGCTTATATTTCCCATAAATTGTTACTTAAAACTGGATTATTTAAACCCTAGTATTAAAATGGAGATTGCTTTTAAAGTAGTTGAAAATGAAAAATATTATTTTCTGGCAATTTATACACATTAATTTAATGTATTTTGTAATACTTGTGGAGCTCATGATAGACCTAATCTGGTATTTATTACACAGACATATTCAGCTGTTGGTTGACAGAAATTAATAATACCCATATTGGTTATGGTCTGAGGAGGTCCTGCAGTTATGTCTGATCTGGGAGTTACCTGACTCTCCTCTGGCTCTGTCTTGCTGCTGATACTCATCAGTCCATCATATGTGTCCAGTCCCTCTGTAATCCACATAACACACATCACTTGTCATCTTGATATGGGATAAAATAATACAGTTTACATGCTTCACAATTTTAAACATTATTTTTCATCTATAAATCACCAAGTAAAATTAAGCAATCTATCTATCTATCTATCTATCTAATTACCTATGAATTATCTATCTATTTACCTATCTATCTATCTACCTATGAATTATCTATCTATCTATCTACCTATCTATCTATCTTTCTATGAATTATCTATCTATCTATCTACCTATCTATCTATCTATCTTTCTATCTACCTATGAATTATTTATCTATCTATCTATCTATCTATCTACCTATGAATTATCTATCTATCCATCTACCTATGAATTATCTATCTATCTATCTATCTATCTATCTATCTATCTATCTATCCATCTACCTATGAATTATCTATCTATCTATCCATCTACCTATGCATTATCTATCTATCTATCTATCTATCCATCTACATATGAATTGTCTATCTATCTATTTATCTACCTATGAATTATCTATCTATCTATCCATCTACCTATGAATTATCTATCTACCTATGAATTATCTATCTGTTTATCTACCTATGAATTATCTATCTATCTATCTATCTATCTATCTATCTATCCATCCATCCATCCGTCTGTCTGTCTGTCAATCTATCTATCTATCTGTCTATCTATATCTATCCATCTATCTATCTATCTATCTATTTAACTATATATCTGACAATATATGTACCTATCAGTCCATGTTCCATTCTAGATGATATATATATATACATACATCTGAATAGTGAAAATGTATTGTGTAATCATTTACATATCCCAGCCCAATTTCCCAGAGTACAGTGCAAAAACTGCATTTCTTTAGATTCTGAGCAGGAAATAACTTTTTTAACTTATTTTTAAAATTTCCATTACTCGCACAAATATAGTTTGTTTTACATTGTATATGTGTGTGTAGATATCAAAAAACACACACACACATATATATATATATATATATATATATATATATATATATATATATATATATATATATATATATATATATATATATATATATATATATATATATAAGGCACTCATACATACTCTACTCTAGCGTTTCTTTTTAATGCATTTCTAGGAGGTGCCTTCAGTCTTGTAGAAATGTATTTACTTCCTTCTGAGCACACCCTCATGTAGGCTATTATGCAATAAGACAGAATTAATGGCAGTTGCATACAGGTTAGAGCCAAGTGATTGATGGCACATACCATCAGACAAATATTAGTAATGCATATGTGTGTAAGAAGAGAGAGTTACCCCTTTTATTTGAAACAAGGCCTATAGAAGAGATGATGTACACAAAGTAATCAGATTTATGCGCTGGCTGCTCATCTCTCCTGAATGACTGGTGACAAGATAAGGCAGAGCTTATATGGAGATAAGGGCAGGAAAGTACACACTGCAGGTTGGCTGACAGTATCTGGAAATTACACTGTTTAATATACATTATGATTTATTCAGGAGGTCACTTCCATCCACAGATTTAACATAATAATCATATATTATGTATAGTATGGCCTTTACAAATATACACTGTATGCGTATAAAATATGGGTTTTACTGACACTAATACACAGAATAATGTATTATAATGTAGAGTATACATAACATGCAATGGTAGATATTTATTGATTTTTAACACATTTACAACCACGATGCTTTTGGGAAAATCATATTTTAAGAAATGTATATAAATTCAAAATAATATATATATATATATATATATATATATATATATATATATATATATAGCGTATTTACAAAAATGCATCAGTGCAGGGATATCCCTTTTAATAATGCAATTCAGTATTGTTATCTAGAGAAACATCCACTCTCACCAATAGAAATAAAACAAAATAATGTATTATATTAAATATAAAATGCTCACAGCATACATGAAAAGGGACGAGGGCTCTTTAAGAGCATGAGCCATTTGCTCCTTTGTGTTTATTTGGCAATCACAACAAAGCTGGAGAAATCTGATTTATAGGAATTATGTGTACAAATATTATACCCACAGATAGATAGATAGATAGATAGATAGATAGATAGATAGATAGATAGATAGATAGTTTGATTCATATATGTATTTAGTTATACTTAAATAGGTAGTTATTAAATATATATGTGTGTGTGTGTGTGTGTGTGTGTGTGTGTATTTATATTTCAATATTTAATTGTAATGATATATATATATATATCATTAATTTTATATATATATATATATATATATATATATATATATATATATATTATCTATATATATATATATATATATAGAGAGAGAGAGATATCTATATATCTATCTAAATATATATATATATAAACATAAATATAAATATATATATATATATATATATATATATATATATATATATATATATATATATACATCATGATATTTCGCATCCATTTACAGTATGTGTAATAAAACACTGCAAGAGAATAGGCAAAATCGTACTAAATATAGTATTTTAGTCCACATGCATCCTTTTCTTTTATCTACATGTGCATTTGCTAGTGAATATGTTTAGAACAAATTTAATACGAAAAAAAGCTTTAAACAATGATTTAGACCAAAATAATGGATCATTTCTTGTGCCTTCATTATCTGGCCTAGCTGTATATATATATATATATATATATGTATATGTATATATATATATATATATATATATATATATACATATACATATATACATATATATATATATATATATATATATATATATATATATATATAAATATATATATATATATATATATATATATATATATATATATATATATATATATATATATTTAGTATATTATGCCAGATTTGTGTTTATCTCACATAGGTAGCTGTTTATAATGTGGTAGTGGGTGTCCTTTCATTCTCTCTGACCTTCTCTCTTCAATTTTCCAAATTAAAATCATCACATTGCTCTTTTTGGGACAAAACACACAAAAAAGCAGTAATTCGGTTAGCTTTCAGGCAGAAAACCATGTCAGAGGCAGCTGGAGTTTTAAAACAGATGAAATATGTCCCCAAAGCTGTTTGGTGGCCCCCTTTGCTTTTGAGTTATAGCAGAGAGGAATTATCTACATCTAAAGGGGGACTGGGATTATTTCCCTATTTTTCTCTCTCTCTGGGCATTAGAAATGATATATATTCTCACAGCCACAACACCACAGCCGTTTAGGATTTAAAAATACCAGGTAATTAAACCCCAAAACACAGTAGGAGATCTGGAATCTCATTTTATCCTACACTCTATATCGCCATAATGTCAGAATAAAATAAAATCACAGATAATTAAAGAAAATGCCATAAAAAAAAACGATTGTGTGGGAAATTATATCATAAAATGCATTAGTTTAAATTAACGCAGCTAACAAAAAAAATATATATATATATACAATAATTATATATATTTATATAGATAAGAAATATCAAAATATCATCTTACCTGCCAGATGCAATTGTGTGTTGTTTTTTTCGTTGATTGAAATCAAGTCTGGAAGAAAGAAAAAACAATTTTAGGAAAAAATGATATGTTTTAGTTTTTTTTTTGAATGGTATGGTATTATCCTGATTGAATAAAGGCTGGGTGTTGTGTGTGTAATGTAATTTAAAAAAATATATATGGCCAAACAAATAATGAGGGAGAAAGTGACAAGTGCATTATAATTCAACTGGGCTCCACCTACCAGCCTTGCCTTCTAATTAATGGAGCCACCAAGTTGTGAGCTCCTGCATTAGACAGGGAGACAGTCAGAGAGAGAGAGAGAGAGAGAGAGAGAGATGCCATTGGTGGTAATTGATTACATCCCAATCAACAATCACTTGTTAGTTGTAGTCAATGTATCAGTCTCTTTGTTGTTTGTTTCTGCCTGGCTGAAGGATGAATATTGTTGGGAGTAGGCTGAATTGTCTTTAAAAAAAAAGAAGAAGAAGAAAGGATTTCACTAGGATAGATAGCAGCTAACAGGACAGACCTGGGACAAAAAGTGATCTTCCACTCAGGGGTGTGGAATCCACGACTGCTCAGTGACACCCCCCTCCCCCTCTTTTTTTTTTTTTTAAATCATTTTAACCTTGCAGATTGTGTCTAGATTGCCTTTAAAGAAGGCAGCAAGGAGAGACCCTGCTGGAGAAGTGGGGAGAACTTTTTAGAGGAGCTACTTGGTGAGAAAAATTCAAGCATGACTTCCAAGGAAGAAGCAAAATGTTCATCAGTGGAAGATAGAAGGAGAAATGCTTTGGATCATCTACCACCCCCTGCAAATTCTAACAAGCCCCTGACTCCTTTTAGCATCGAGGATATCCTGAACAAGCCCTCAGTAAGGAGAAGTTATACCATATGTGGGACTGCTCACCTTCTGACCACAGCTGAGAAACCCCCTCCTGCAGGGCTACCATTGTCCGGCAGGACTCTCCTATCTCAGACCTCACCTCTCTGTGCATTGGAAGAACTGGCCAGCAAAACCTTCAAGGGGCTAGAAGTTAGTGTCCTGCAGGCAGCTGAAGGTAAGGATCAAATCTCTCTCACATATCTATGAATAAGAACGAAAAAATGCAAATAGTACAGGAAATAGTCCTGATTATTTTACTATTTTAGGTTAAAAGGTGTTTAGAGTTTTATTTGTTGCCTGGAAGTTGTTTCCTTAACTGATGTAAAATAATCACAAGAACTATACTGATAGTATAGCAAGTTCAGGCCATGATATATATATATAATATATATATATATATATATATATATATATAAAAATGTATATATATATTAATATATATATATATATATATATATATATATATATATATATATATATATATGTATATATATATATATATATATCTTCATATGTATATGTTTAGATATATGATTTCTAAAGTTATATATTTATATATATGCATCATCATATCTAATTCATATATTTATATATAAGTATATATATAAGTATATATATATATATATATATATATATATATATATATATATACAATTTATTTATATGATTTATATAGATATGTATCATCATATGTAATTCTTAAATAGGTATAGTTACTACAAAAATATTTATACATATATAAATAAATGTATATGTTAATTATAAACATTTTAACTTACTATATATATATATATATATATATATATATATATATTTAGGTTTATACTTCCCCTGCTCTATATTTGTGTTATATATATATATATATATATATATATATATATATATATATATATATATATATATATGTCTAAAGATAGAATGAAATATAGATTTACAGATTGATAAGTAAAAAAATTGAATGATAGATGAATAGATAGATAGATAAATAGATAAATACTATAAAATATTAAATACATTCAAGCTATTTTTTGAGTTAAATTCACTAGAGAAGATTAAATAAAGTGGTATTTTGGAATATTATTTGCCAAAATAAATGATAAACACTGGGCCACATGATGCACTTGTTATATTCTTGATAATTTTTTATGTGATCATAAACTGAATATTGCACAAAAAGCAGCTTTGCTAATTGAAATCTATTTCCAGGAAGGGATGGGATGACCATCTTTGGCCAACGACAGACCCCTAAAAAGAGGAGAAAATCCAGAACAGCCTTTACAAACCACCAGATCTATGAGCTGGAGAAACGATTCTTGTACCAGAAATATTTATCTCCTGCTGACAGAGACCAAATCGCTCAACAGTTGGGACTGACCAATGCCCAGGTCATCACTTGGTTCCAGAACCGCAGAGCCAAACTCAAGAGAGATCTGGAGGAGATGAAAGCGGATGTGGAATCTGCCAAAAAACTTAGCCCAACCAGTGTGGAGGCTGTGCTCACCATATCTGAGCTGGAGGAATCCACATCTGTACAAAGTGGCAGGAGCAGGTCCAGATCCCCACAACTTGGACTCTCCAGTCATCTCCAGATGTCCCCATCATCTCCCCTCACAGACCACCTCACAAGCAAAGAGTGCTCAGAAGATGAAGAAGATGTAGAAATTGATGTAGATGACTGACTTTTACATTTTATAACAAAAGAAAAGACATTTTATAAAAACCAAGCATGGACAGTATTTATAAGCTGCAAAAAATAGAAACTCAAACAAAAAAACAAAAAACAATATTTACAACCAAGGCAGTTTCTTTTCAATAAAAGCAATAACAATATAAGAAAAGACTAAATTTTCCACGGCTGCCAAATCAGGTAGTTTTCGTTATTATTATTTTTTTGTTGGAATGGTGCAATTGCGTAATGGCTTCTGTAAAAATATTTAAACATATTTTTTTAGGCTTTGATTTTTAATAATTATAAATAATTT
This sequence comes from Discoglossus pictus, assembly GCA_027410445.1. Lineage (NCBI taxonomy): Eukaryota > Metazoa > Chordata > Amphibia > Anura > Alytidae > Discoglossus > Discoglossus pictus. Next base: position 82,324,943 of record CM050171.1, on the reverse strand, counting down.
ACACATACCTTGTTCTGTATAAACCATAAAAGAAATTGTTTGCGACAAAATAATTTAAATATTTTAAATTAATCCGCTTGAATTTGCCATATTTTTCTTGCATGTTATATATATGCACGATATTACTTTTCTTTATTTCATTGGTTAATATTATTTCCTTCTTTTTTTTTTACTATATGCCATGTATATGTCACTATATTTAATGTACTTTCTAAGCATATATTTTTTCTTTTTCTATCTGGCTTTATCAATCACTTTTGTTTCATTTTCTGCTACTATTACGCTTTTCTTAACAAAAAAAAAAAAAAACTACCTTTATATTTTTATATAAAGGTAGTTAAACATACAATTATTTTTTACTGTTTCTAGAATTTTTGCATGATACAAGGAATTTAAAAAAATAAAAAAAATAAAACGACAATTAAATATTATATAAATAATAAATGTACAGACACAGAAAAGGTTTGTTAGTAATGTAAAAAAATTAAAGGCCTGTTATTTAAGTTTAAACACCAGAAATAATGCTGGATTGTTTACTTTATTTTGGCACTGTACAGAAAAGTTCTTTTTTCAAATACAATAAAATAAATAACATTTTAATACAATTTCAACTGCATTTTGTCCATGTATTCTTTGTTTATATATATATATATATATATATATATATATATATATATATATATATGAATATATATATATATATATATATATATATAAATATATATAAATACATGTATATGTATTATATATGTATATATATATATATATATATGTATATATATATATATATATATATATATATATATATATATATTGGTATCGCCTCATTAAAGTTATTGTTCTATAACAATAATTATTTGAATATATATATATATATACAGTATGTAC